>OZ012738.1:466727430-467094930 GCA_963859935.3 Lathyrus sativus
AATTTCCAACTTTGGTTTATTTAACTTATGCCCTTATTTTAGGTCATTTTTGCAACTTTGAGCTACAACCATTTCCAACATCTCATGACCTCCTTACTAGCCTTAAAACATCATTTTGAACAAGTTTGATGTTGAAGGTTTTTCCATTTGAAGCTTGGAAATAGGAGTTATGGCCTTATGGTTGAAATGACCTGTAATCTCCAAATGACCAAAATACCCTTGACTTGTCAAAGCCATAACTTGAGTTCTACAAATCCTATCAAGGACTTCTAGTACTCTCTAGAAATCTAATAAGATAAGGAACAACATTCATGTTTACCAAAAGTTCATAGGAATCATCCTTCTTGGGCAAAAGTTTGATGCAAGTGGGGTGACTTTCAAGGCCCCAGATTCACATACCTCAGATGACCTGTAACTTGTCAAAGTCATAACTTGAGTTCTATAAATCCTATCAAGTACTTCTAGTACTCAAATTAAAGCTAAGAGAAAGCTCTACAACATTCATGTTGGGGGCAAGATGATATGACAATCACATCTTGAGCTAAACTTCCCTGAAGATAGGGGTCAAACTAGGGGATTTTACACTGTTAAGCCTTAGAAACCCTAGCTTGAAACTTCTCAAACTCTTCAATCATGATGAGTTGACCTTGGAATCATCCTTATAACATCTCAATGCATCAATCCATGATCACATGGCTCTTGAACTAGGTCTCAACCCTCTCCAAATCATCAGTTGACCTAGGGTTGACCCAATCAAACCCTAATTACACCAATCTTGGTTGGGGCTTCTTAAACTTGCACAATGACCTGTCTAGGCTTCATGATGGCTTTCAAGACATCTCATAAGCTCTCTCAAGGCTTCAAGTCTACATTCTTGGCTTCAGAATCATCTGAGGAGCTCCCACAACTCTCAAGTTAGGAGCCACACAACCTTGGTTTCAACCACTCTTTTTGAGGATCTTCTGACTCCTCTGACAAAGATATCAACCTTTGAACACTTGAATAACCTTCTTGGCTAGCTTCATAGTCTTGTGTAGCTCTTGATTGGTAATCATACCTCTTGATCTCCTGCATACATATCAATGAAATGCAAATGATAATGCTAATGTGAATGAAATGAAACACAAGCTAGGTAAAGAAATGTTGGGCAAATTTTGGGGTGCAACAGCTGCCCCTATTCAAACGGCTTGAACCTGACTGGGTGAGAAGTGAACGACTCTCAACCAATCAAGGTGCGAGACGGTTGAATACCGACAAACCCGGAAATTTGCCAACTGCACAAGTACACGATACTTAGATGGGAACAAATCTTTGAAAACTTAAATACTAGTTGCACGACAACTAGCTGGGGAATTGGTCACACGGTAACCGGTGGTACATGGTCGATCATGCCGTCAGGCATCAAGATTCCTTGGGACTCATCAGGTTAACAATCAAGTTAATCATGCCGTCGGGCATTCAAAGAAAACTTTTGGGCATCAGCCGGACTTCATCAGTAAGTCGGGAATAGCACTCTCGGTCAATCATGCACCAATCGGGGATACCCGAACTTCTGCCATCAGGCACTCTGCTCCAGCTGAGAGAACTGCTTCGTTAACACGGTTAGACTTCAATCATCAAGTCTTCAAGGGAAGTTTCAACTTTGTTGTTCAGAAACCTGCTGGGGATGACGCATCTCCGCTGGGGATTCTGGAGAACTATCAAGTAACTCTGCTCCGGGGATCCAGAAATCATTCTGGGTGAATTTCTGCTGAGGACATCAAGAATCATCTTGAACAAATAACTCCGCGGGGACTTCAAGAATCATCCTGAACCAATAACTCTGTTGGAGATTTCAGGAATCATCCTGAGCAAACGCTCTGCCGGGGATACTAAGCGTCAACTTGAGCAACCAACTCTGGCGACTTTCACGGGGGATTTTAAGAATCATCTTAAGCAAACGACTTTGCTGGGGAGTTCAAGAATCATCTTGGGCAAGCGACTTCTGCTAGGGGGATTCAAGAATCATCTTGAGCCAGCGAATTTGCGGAGGAACACCTGCAAAACAAGAACGGAAACGACCTAGCTCATGTTTCGTATGCGTATGCTTTGATAATGACGTAATGCTCTACACGGTGGAAATGCTACGCGTTTTTTGGGTAAATGCTATGCAATCATGCAAAATGCTGCGATCCCGTCAGCAAAATAAATGCCGAAAGGAGAATCCTCCTGTCAAGGAGAAAGAACCGCTCTGGTGGAGGAAGAGGAATCATCCTGCCGAGGAGAAGAGGTCACACCAATCTCAATCGGACTCCGCATGGGGAAATGAACTTCAGTTGACTGCTGCAGGAGAACGAAGCTCTACGAGAACCTGGACCTGCTGAGGAAAGCGATGTCAATCGCGGAAATAAACTGCACGGCCTTCACGGCCAACCTTCTTGGAGGTAACGACTCCGGCGGGGAAATACAGCATCAGCTATTCAACACTCTACTGGGGAAGACCAATCATGGTCCCAACGGCTTGTGACCTGGTGCTGGGGGATGAACACACGCTTCGGCGTTTGACTCAGCTGGGGAGATGTCGTTCCTTCAGGATGCATCTGATTGGGGAGAGAATCTTCTCTGCCTGGGGAGACATATCAATGCTTACGATCTCACGTTCAGACTCTGCGGGGAGAGGCTGCTGAACTTGCTGGAGAAGGAGGAATCATCTTGCTTGAGGAACGCGTACGGCGTACTGTCTGGTACATGCTACACCTGCACCAACACAAACAAACAGACAAGATGCCCTTCTCAAAGGGACCTATCAAGGTTATTATCTTGTGACAATATTCGAGTAATTCATTGTTTCAACAATCAGTGGCCTAGGCCAGTAAGGTTATGTATGCGCATTTTGTCAAAAACATCGGCGTTTTTTTTCGCAAACAAAATAGATAAATGCTAAACAGACAAACAGAATTGCTGAATAGTATACATTTTATTGATAACGAACCCCTGAATGGGTAAAAATGTTTTACAACAGATGCAAGCTCCTGGAATGAGGAAGCCGCACAAAAATAAAACATAAATATACATCAGTATATACAAATGTCGGCAACGAGGCGTAGACGAACACCATGAGTTGATCCCTCTAAGACCCACTCGACTTCGATACTTCTCCGACGCTTCAGCTTCAGAAGAGATTGATTCAGATAGACGGCCCTCAGGTCTTCCAAACCACTAAACAATGAAAGTCCACACGCGGAACGCAGTCATTTGCTTTTTCAAATCCCTAACTTTTGCGTGAACCACCCTTTACGGGTTTTTAGTTCACCGAGATACCCTTTTTTGCCAAAGTCGCCCATCCGGGTTTTCGACTTTGCGGGTGTACATTATTTTCTTTATATCCCTAATTTTTGCCCGAACCTTTTTCCTTTTTTATGGTTCGCCGGGATGCCCCATTTTTGCCTGGATATTCTTTTTCTTTCCAGCGGGTCATTTTAAAGCAAAGTATTTTTTAACTGCGTCCGCGTTCACCAGGGATGCAAAATCTCCACCATCCATCGTGGATAACAACAAAGCTCCTCCCGAGAAGACCTTGTTGACGACATACGGACCTTCGTAATTGGGAGTCCACTTGCCCCGGTGATCGGAGTGTGGAGGAAGAATCTTCTTCAAGACGAGATCACCCGTCTGAAAGCTTCTAGGACGCACCTTCTTATCATAAGCTTTCTTCATTCGGCTTTGGTACAGACGACCATGCACAATCGATGCTAACCTCTTCTCGTCCATCAGGCTGAGTTGGTTTAGTCGGTTCTTAATCCATTCTGCCTCATCGAGTTTCACATCAACCAAAACTCGCAAAGAAGGGATCTCCACTTCTAACGGTAGGACCGCTTTCATACCGTACACCAAGGAGAAAGGAGTTGCCCCGGTTGACGTACGCACAGTCGTACGATAACCGTGCAATGCGAATGGCAACATCTCGTGCCAGTCCTTGTATGTCACAACCATCTTCTGTACAATCTTCTTGATGTTCTTATTGGCCGCTTCAACGACGCCATTCATCTTCGGCCGGTAAGGAGATGAGTTGTGGTGTTCAATCTTGAAACTCTGGCACAGCTCCTTCATCATCTTGTTATTCAGATTCGAACCATTATCAGTAATGATCCGCTCGGGAACTCCGTAACGACAGATGATATCCCTCTTTATGAATTTAGCCACCACCTGCTTGGTCACATTAGCATATGAGGCTGCCTCCACCCACTTGGTGAAGTAGTCGATAGCTACTAGAATGAAGCGATGACCGTTAGATGCAGTGGGCTCGATCTTGCCTATCATGTCGATGCCCCACATGGAGAACGGCCACGGGGAGGACATGACATTTAACGGGCACGGCGGCACATGAACTTTATCAGCATAAATCTGGCATTTATGACATCTCTTCACGAATTTAAAGCAATCTGATTCCATCGTCAGCCAGTAGTATCCTGCTCTCAGGATCTTTCTTGTCATAGCATGCCCGCCGGCGTGCGTACCAAATGTGCCTTCATGGACTTCTTCCATGAGCATACTCGCCTCTTTCTCATCTACACATCTGAGTAGCACGAGATCGTGGTTTCTTTTATACAAAACTCCATCAGGATTGAGATAAAAATTTCCAGACGGCCTCCTCAGAGTCTTCTTATCCTGGGTTGACGCTCCCGCAGGATACTCCTTAGTCATAAGGAAGGTCTGGATGTCATGGAACCATGGCTTGCCGTCGGAGGCTTCCTCGATCGCAAAGACGAAGGCAGGTCTATCAAGACGAGAAAGGACAATTCTTGGAGCTTCATTCCAAAAATTGACTTTATACATTGAAGCCAACGTGGCTAAGGCATCAGCCATCTGGTTTTCAGCCCTGGGCACATGATGGAGTTCCACTCGATCAAAGAACGGAAGCAGCCTTCTGGCATAGTTCATGTACGGCACCAAATTCGATTGACGAGTCTCCCACTCCCCTTTAATCTGGTTGATCACAAGTTCCGAGTCACCATATACGTCTAGGTTCTTGATTCTCAAATCAATTGCCTCTTCTAGACCCATGATGCATGCTTCGTACTCCGCTTCATTATTGGTGACTGGAAACGTCAGTCTCGCAGTGAACGGGATGTGGGATCCGTGGGGAGTTGTGATGATAGCCCCAATGCCACTTCCGTAGGAATTAACCGCCCCGTCAAATATCAATTTCCACTGGGATTTCCTATCTGGCCCCTCGTCGGGCAACGGTTCATCGCAATCCTTCGCTTTGAGAAACATGATATCCTCATCAGGGAATTCAAATTTCATCGGCTGGTAATCTTCGATTGGCTGTTCGGCAAGGTAATCAGACAATACGCTTCCCTTGATGGCCTTCTGGGAAACGTACTGAATATCATATTCCGTCAACACCATTTTCCATCTAGCAATCCTACCCGAAAGCGCTTGCTTCTCGAAGACGTACTTGATCGGATCCATCTTCGAAATTACCATGGTGGTGTGATTGAGCATGTACTGTCGTAAACGTTTGGCAGCCCAGGCTAGTGCACAACACGTTTTCTCCAGCATCGAGTAACGAGATTCACAGTCAGTGAACTTTTTACTCAAGTAGTAAATGGCATGCTCCTTTCTGCCCGTCTCGTCGTGCTGATCGAGAACACACCCCATACTATTCTCAAGAACTGTCAAGTACATGATTAATGGCCGTCCAGCCACTAGGGGTATCAAGATCGGAGGTTCCTGCAGATACTGTTTTATCTTTTCGAATGCCTTCTGGCAATCCTCATTCCAGATAATCGCCTGATCTTTCTTTAGTAGTTTGAACATCGGTTCACACGCGGCCGTGAGCTGAGAGATAAACCTTGCAATGTAGTTTATTCTGCCCAGGAAACCGCGAACTTCTTTTTCTGTTTTTGGCACTGGCATTTCTTGTATCGCTTTAATCTTCGCAAGATCAACCTCGATGCCTCTTTCACTCACGATAAACCCCAGTAACTTTCTGGACCGTACTCCGAAAGTACACTTGTTAGGATTCAGCCTCAACCTGAACTTCCTAAGCCTCTCAAAAAGCTTCAGCAAATTGACCAGATGTCTCTCCTCCGTTTGGGACTTCGCAATCATGTCATCAACATAAACTTCAATCTCATGATGAATCATGTCATGAAACAAAGTAACCATTGCTCGTTGGTAAGTGGCCCCTGCGTTCTTCAGACTGAAAGGCATTACCTTGTAGCAAAATGTTCCCCAGGGAGTGATAAACGTAGTTTTCTCCATGTCCTCCGGCGCCATCTTGATCTGATTGTAACCGGAGAAGCCATCCATGAACGAAAACACAGAGAACTGGGCTGTATTGTCGACCAACACATCAATATGAGGCAGCGGGAAATCATCTTTAGGGCTCGCCCTATTCAAATCCCGATAATCGACGCACATTCGTACCTTACCGTCCTTCTTCGGTACAGGCACTATGTTGGCGACTCACGGAGGGTAAGTAGTGACCACTAAGAAGCCAGCATCAAGCTGTTTTTGCACTTCCTCTTTGATCTTAACGGCCATATCTGGTCGTGTCCTCCTAAGCTTCTGCTTAACGGGAGGACAATCTTCTCGCAGCGGCAAGTGGTGGACCACGATGTCAGTATCAAGTTCGGGCATATCTTCGTATGACCAAGCAAAGACGTCACTATACTCTCTTAGCATCTCGACCAATCTCTGCTTGACATCACTCTGCAATGCAGCCCCTATCCTGACCTTTCTGACGAGTTCTTCAGAACCCAGATTCACGATCTCGATCTCCTCTTCATGAGGTAGAATAACTTTCTCCTCTTGTTTCAACAAGCGGGCTAACGCTTCAGGAAGGTCTTCGTCTTCATCAATCTCTTCTTCGACTTGATAGATCGGGCAATCGAAGTCGAAGTGAGTCGTAGAAGGTCCAGAATCGATGTCATCTGTTATGTGGATCCTGCAATAACAAGGGTTACGCTTAAAACAAGGATATGCAGGTTAGCACAAACCCCATTGCCATTTTATTGTTTTTCAAAACAAATATAAAACAGGAATAACAGAGATCACAATATTTGAATACGAAGAAAACGCCTTTTGATTTATTGAAAAAATGCATGTACATAATCCAACAAGGCCCTGACAATAAAACCACTATGCCCCGGGTAGGACATAGGGTTGTAGAATGATTGGAAAAAGTAAATCATTACTCTTCGCTTGTCATCTGGATGATATCCTTGACGGACCAATTGGTAAGGCCCTCGCCTGGCTTGCTTGGCTGGATCCAAGAGTCGACGTCACAGTCGTTATCCCCGCTGTCTTCAGACACCGCGTTGATGCTTTCAAATATCACCCTGCCACTGGTAAACTGGATCAACCCTTTACCTCGCGACGCATTGCTAGAAGAGGAGGCTTCAGCTCCAGGAGAATATCCCAACCCAAACTTGTCTTGCTTGTTAGGTATCTCCAAAATTCGCCCCCAGCCTGGGGTAGATCCGGCTTGGACAACGGCCCGGGCTTCCTTGAAGGAAGAGAGAGTCATCTCTGGCTTTTCAGTGACTACAGGAGCTACGTCCTTGACTGTAACAGCTTCGAACGCTTGGCATAGGGTTTCGTGGATTTCCCCATCCATCTCAACATACTTGAAGGACGACAAATGGCTCACCATTATGTCTTCCTCGCCACATACGGTCACGATGCTACCTCCGACAGCATACTTGAGTTTCTGGTGCAACGTGGAGGTCACGGCTCCAGCAGCATGGATCCACGGCCGGCCTAAGAGACAGCTGTAGGCAGGCATGATGTCCATAATGTAAAAGATCGCGTCGAATGTTTCTGGCCCGACTTGGATTGGCAGGGTCACCTCCCCGAAAACGTGGCGTTTGGTTCCATCGAACGCTTTCACAACCAGATCACTAGGTGTGCAAATCACTCCGCGAGTATCTAACTTCATTAATGCCTTCTTCGAAAGAACATTGAGTGACAAACCCGTGTCCACCAACACGTGCGACATAATCGTTCCCCTACACTCTATCGAGACGTGCAGAGCGCTATTGTGGTTCCTCCCTTTCGGCGTCAACTCTAGGTCCGTGAACCCTAACCCATTTCCAGCATTCACGTGGGCTACGACCTCTTCTAGCTGATTTACCGATATTTCCTGCGGTACATACATGGCGTTCAACACCTTCAGCAACGCGTTGCGGTGTGCTTCAGAACACAACAACAAGTTCAGGATGGAGATCTTCGAGGGTGTCTGATGGAGATGATCCACAATCTTGTAGTCACTCTTTTTAATCAACCGCATAAATTCCTCGGCGTCTTTAACAAGTAAGTCTTTTTCTGCCCCACGCGGGATCTCTCAACGACTTTACATTTACCTTTATCAGTTGCACCAGCTCTGTCCACTTTGTCCGCCACGACCTCAGGTGGTGCAAATACTCTCTCGCTGCGAGTAATACCGCTGATTCTCGCAAGGTTATCCACAGACGACCCAAACAGTTCTAGCTCCAACTTCTGTCCGTTGCAGTAGACTTCAGTCCCATAATGCCATGGGACAACGCTAGTGCTTTCGAAAGGTATCGGCCCAGCTTTGGTGATGGTAATCGTAGGCGGCCTGGGTGCGGAAATAGTTATCGTCTGGCGAGGGATGGTGATGGTGGCGACCTCACCATCTTGCTTCAGCACTACCTCTCTCGATCCGCTTTCGGCCCTCCGGCTGAACTGTAAAATCCCTTTAGTCATCAGACTTTGAATTCCCTCTATCAGCTGTTCACATCCATCAGGACTAGCGGCACAGTCCATACACAGTTCTCCGCAACCTGGAAAGAAACCTCTTTTCATCAACTTAGCCTTAACGAAGCTAAGTGGTGTCTTCAGATCTCTGACGTCAGTCAACAAATCCAAACTCTCGTCTTCAATAATGGCGTTTACTCCACCTCCCCTATGATTCGGCATAGGGTTCTTCATGACATTTGGCACATTATCCGAGAAGTTGATGATCTTAGCGTCCACCATGTCCTGCACCTTGTGCTTGAAGGCTTTGCAGTTTTCTATTGTATGGCCTGGTGCCCCTGAGTGAAACTCACAAGTTGCATTCGCGTCATAACCTGGCGGAGGTGCCCCTGTCAAATGAGCCAGAGTTCTCTTCTGGATCAACTGTAGCTGAAGCAAAGTCTGTAACAGTTACGCGTACGACATGGGAGGTGTCTCGAGGTGACGGCTCGACAGGGGTGCCCGATTCTGATACTTTCTGTACCCTTGTTGATTCGGTTGCTGCTGCTGCTGCTGTGGCTGTTGAACTGCTGGGATAGTTATGCTGGCCACCTGTTGGTGAGGGCCTTTACCCTTCCTTCGAGCGTTGGTCATAGCGCTCGTTTCTCCTTCCCGTCTCTTGCCGCTATAAGGTTTCTTTCCGCCTCCTCCAGCTGAGGATGACTCACCTTGAATTTTCCCCAGTTTGATCCCATTTTCAATGTGCTCACCAGTGATAATGAGATCTGAGAAGGTTCCAGACATGCCGCTGACCAATTTCTCATAGTAAACCCCTAGGAGGGTGGCTACGAACATTTGCACAAGCTCACGTTCAACCATCGGCGGCTGAACCCTGGCTGCCAACTCACGCCATCGCTGGGCGTATTCCTTAAACTCTTCGTTGTTCCTTTGCGACAAATTCTGCAGTTGGACTCGGTTCGGGGCCAAGTCATTGTTGTATTGGTAGTGGTGCACAAATGCTTCAGCGAGGTCCTTCCACGTGCGCACACTGGTAGGCTCCAGACTCATGTACCATTCGAGGGATGGCCCGGACAGACTGTCCTGAAAGAAGTGCATCAGCAACTTCTCGTCCTCAGAATGAGCGGACATTTTTCTGTAGTACGATCTCAGGTGGACGCGAGGGCAAGTGGTGCCCTTATACTTTTCAAAGTCAGGTACCTTGAACTTGGGAGGCACCTTGAAATCAGCAATCAGTCCCAACTTGGACATATCAACGCCCAGGGTGTTCTGGTTCTCGATATTTCTCATCTTATCCTCGAGTGCCTTGAACCTTAGACGTGCTTCAGCAGTCAGCTCCCCTTCAGCACCTCTCTGAGAGAACACATCGTCCTGACGATCTTCTAACCACGGCTGAGGCTCATACAGATTCCCGACACCTGCATTGCCGTTGCCCAGCCCAACATTTACATTAGCTTCCAGACTCCCATTACCGACGCCCGTCGTATTGCCATTGAGTCCCATATTAGCTATCACATTGCCGTTGGCATTGCCATTCCCCCCGGTCACGGGGACGCCATTCTGAGGAGTTTCGACTGGTGGAGGAGTAGGCACGGTCCCACCATGGAGTACGCCATTGCTATCGACCCTTGAAATCAGAGGCTGAACCAAGGTTCTGAGCTGATCCTGGCCATTGGCGACCGCTTGCATGAGCTCCATGAAGCGATCCATTCTTTCGCGGAGTTCCTGAACATCAGTTTGCACTTGCTCCATGATTCTGGTTTGATTTGCTCTGGTCGGATAGCGGTGAACAGGTCTCTGATCAATCCTGGAATAACCTGAAACAACCTGAAAACACAAAAGGGTTAGGAAAAAACGACAAAGTGCTCGTTATGCGAATGCTTCATGCAAATGCAAACGTGTGTCTGTGCGTTAGGGAGATCTCCCCCGATCCTAGTGCCTGAGTGCCAGCTGATAATAACAAGAAGTCCGAGTCCAGTCATGGAAATAACATCTCATATATAAAGAAAGCCCATCAAGGCAGTACACGACATCAGTGAGTACAAGCAGAATCAATAGCATGACCTCAGCCAACAAGCCTGGTGATGGTCAGCATACAACCATGATCAAAACAAAAGGAATGCAAATAGTCAAGCACGGCCACGGGCGCGAAACTCTTCTAACAACCCCTTCGTTTCTGGATGATCAGGCCGAGTGAGCAACCCTTCGACGAGTAACTCTCTCTGCATAATGGTGTACTGAAGACCTTCGACCGAATCTTCCCATGCTCCTTCACCGAAACAATCTTCTAGCTTCCGCTTCTTGGCCTCGAACGTCAGTTTGCGCTCCTTCAGGTTAGCGAGAGCTCTGTTGAGCTAGCCTTCGGCGGCGTATCTGTGAGCGGTTTCTTCATCAAACCTCTTCTCACTAGCCTTCACCTGGGCTTTCAGCTTGGAGATCTGTTGCATCAGCTTGTCCTCCCGCTCTTTCCTGGTGGCTAGGGAGGCCTTCCAGTGCTGGTTAAACTTGGATATCCTCCGATATGCTTCGTCCAAGTGCTGCTTCTTCGTAGCCAATACATCGTTGACAGCTTTGAAGTCTTGACCCATGCGCTCATGCTCAGCTATCTGCTTAGTCAAATCTGTCCCCAGCTGGTTCACCAGCTCTGTCTGCCTTTTGAAGGAATAAACAGCTTCGTTTCTCTCGCTCCGGAGCTGAGCCAATTCTTTCTCCAGTTCCTCATTTGCCTGCTTCAATTCATCTCGCTCAGCTAACACCTGATTATGCTGCTGAATGGGCACAGTAATAGGCTCTTCAATCATCGGAGGGCTTTCTGGCTTGGCAGGAAGAAACGGCATCCCTATAGCATCTGCTCTGGCTCTGATCCAAGTCACGTATGGAGGGTAGGCTTGATTATTGCTTCTCCCCAGCAACGGTTTTCCCTTCTTACTGATGCCATTCCAAGCGCGCTGAAGCTTAGATAACATATCCCCTTCTAGAAGACCAGTGAGGTACAGAGATTCCTGCACCTCTTCATCCTTCGACGGAGTTCTCAAAGCGTAAGCAAACTGTCGGACCAGCAAAGACGGATTATAGTTTATGCAGCCCTTCCTGCCTATCAAAGGCACGTTCGGGAACCCGCTGCAGCTGAAGATAATCTCGGTACCCAACCTATCTCTGTCAAACCAGTCGATATCCTCTGCCGATAGACTCATCAAACGCTCGGACCACTCAACTGTGGCTGCAGACGAAACAAAGGGACCCTTCTTGGGTAGATGACTATCAAGCCATTTATAAAGCAAGGGCACACAGCAAGAGACGTTCTTACCCCTTCTGTTCTCGTTTTTGTAGTGGATAGAATGGTAGACATCTCCTATCAAGGTAGGGACTGGATTCGCTGATGCAAAGATGCGGAAGGCGTCAAAGTCTACAAAATCGGGCATATTGGGGAACAGAATGATGCCATATATGCACAGAGCTAGAATGGCGTTGAACACGACCCAACATCCGTCTTTGGCACACTGCTGAGCCTTTCCCACTAAGAACTGCAAGGAGAAACCGGGAACCCTGTTCTAACTAGACAATACCAACTCGGAGGCATCCAGATGAAGTGAAGGAGCTAGACTAGCCAGATCAGGCTCAGCATCCATATGAACAAAAGACATCTGCCTCTTGATAGGCAGACCTAACAAATCAGCATATTCCTCTAGCGTGGGTGCGAGAACAAAATCCTGGAAAGTAAGGCATCTCAACGGAGGGTCGTAGAACTGCAGCAGAGCGTGCAACCCATTCAACTCGAACGCAGAAGGTTTACAAACCAAACTGAGCAATTTGCCGTAAAACTTTCTGAACTCATCTCTCACAGAATCATCTGCTAAAGCAATCAAACCAGTCAGCTGAACTACATCAGGGGCAGGGAGCTTGTAAGCCACGGTCTTCCTCAGAGAACCCATAACAATGCAGTAGGAGGCAAGAAATCCTGGATCGGGGAAAACGGTACCTGCAACACAGACACACGTTAATGAAATGCAAATGGGTATGCAAAGCGACGTAAAATGCAATCATGCAGCAGGAGATCAAGGCAACTATGCTGTGGAGATTCTGTATCAACAAAACCATAATCCTGCTCTATCAAGAACAACCACTATATCTGATAGGAAGAAAACCCTGGTATCGGACCACAAATCTTCTCTGTCAAGAACACATACTCATGGGACCATAAATATGCTCTGTCAAGAACAGACATCTGATAATAAGGACCCCTGATACAGGACCAAAACTCTGCTCTGTCAAGAACAACCATCTGATAATAAGGACCCCTGATACAGGACAAAAACTCTGCTCTGTCAAGGACAACCATCTGATAATAGGGACCTCTGATACAAGACCAAAACTCTGCTCTGTCAAGAACAACCATACATCTGCTGATGAGATCCTCAGACCCCAATCATAAATCTGCTCTGTCAAGAACACACATATACATCTCTGAATGCAAGGTCCTCTGATACAGGACCAAAGCTCTGCTCTGTCAAGAACAATCATATGTCTGATGATGAGAACCTTCGGTATCAACAAAATTGATTCACTGTCAAGAAAACCAGGTAGTTTGAAGGTCAAAGTCTCCTGCAATAAACCCAACCCTGCTCACAAGTATGGACCTAAACTAACTCAAGTTCGGCATCCTATGCGTTCATCATTGTCACTGACATTCAAGAGGGGTGATACGATACCCAGAAGGTGTGGCATCACCAGCTCATGAAGCGGCCTCACTCGGCTGAATCACAAATGATCGGTCCCCAGAGTCGACAATCCTCCAAACCAACAACCCCCTCAACCCAAAGGGTTGAAAAAGAAGTTAACCGGGAGAACCTCGTCTGAGCGTGGATTTCATGAGACACTAGTGCCTGCCAAGCAAGCACACGCCCACTAATTTCCACAACTAATGCTATGTTCACTCAAGCCTGGGTCTGGCTTCTCACTCATCCGAATGCCCCTCCCACAACAGCACAGATAATCATATCATACTGAAAATAAAGTGCGGGAAATAAAATGTGATAAATAAACACAACCCAACAAGTAATCATACAAGCGCTAGGATTGACTCTCACAGGGGACGTCGGATCCCCAAACTGACTCGCATACGGGACGTTGGATCCCTGAAAACTAAAAAGTCCCTAACAGAGTCGCCAGCTGTCGCTTCCGCGAAAATAAGGTGCCGGCAAAACAGAAGAGTCGCCACCTTTCGTTATTTATCCCTCGGAACGGGAAAGGAAACGATCGGAAAAACCTGACGAAAAGGTATAAGACAAGGTCATCGCAACCGTTGTCTGGGTTCGGGATTCGGTTACGCAAGGGAAAGGTATTAGCACCCCTCACGTCCGTCGTACTCGACGGGATCCACGCTTGTTGTGTTTACTGGACGAGTTGGTTTATCTATCTACCTATCAAGGCTGGCTTAAACAGAAAAGAAAAATGACTCGGCAAAGCGTCGCGCTTTATGCCTACGTATTCTCATCAGAGAATGAGAAATCAGAGTCAACGTAGTTCGACCTACTACGGGTTACGGGGAAGGTGGCTCGCCAATACATCACTATTGTGCCTACGTACTCTCAACAGGTATGAGAGATCAGAGCTTACGTAGTTCGGGATAATACGGATTACGGGAATTCAGATTCATCTGTTTTATCGAGTAGGGTTAACAAACAGTTCCAGCAGTTGGATGTACGCAGCTCGACCCTTGGAGACTTAGGTGTTACCGTTTGCGGTAGAACTGGGAGTTAACGACACTCTTTTCGTCAGAAAAGCTTCCTTTGAATTACGGGCCTACGGGGCAAAAAGGTTTGAAGTTTGTTTTCTGTATTTTACGAAAGAACTGTTTTTTATTGTGTTTGCAATTTCAATCGCACTAAAGACTGTGACCTGAGAGTGAATGCGTCACATGTCACCCAAAGGGTGCCATACTAAACATCCAGACTGTTGGAAAGAATCTCTCCGACAATCCTTTCTATGATAGCTTAAGGCTCGTAACGTACGAAAGAAATCATTCATGATTATTGTATCTTTAGCTATTTTGAGATGAGAAGAGAACAGGCTCAACTAAAGGGAGACTATCAAGTCCTACTGTTATCATGCCAAGGATTCATCCTATGGTTGGAGTTTGAAACAGGGAACTCCTAGATGTTATCATGCATAGGTTTCAACCTAAAGTTCTATCATCATTTCCTTATCAAAGGAAATGAGAGTCCTAAGGGATCATGTCAATGATAAAGAAACAGATAAAGCATCAGCTTAAACAGTAAACAGTAAATAGTAAACGACAGTAAAATGCATGCAATGCAAGTGAGGGAGGAAATGTGTGTGGGGCATCAGCCTCCACAAGCTCATCTCAACCTCAAGCCAGAATGAATAACTGTAATCATACAGTAAATAACAACATGCTATCAAGCAGGATATAAGAGATTGTAATCATACAGAAGAAATAAGATGCTATCGAGCAAAATAGAAGTAAACTGCAATCATACAAGAGAAATAAGATGCTATCAAGCAAAATAAACCACATGGGCAAGGGAGCTGGGCTCTACCGAATACCCGCAAGCAAAGCCATACAGTAACAATACAAGCAGAGGGAGCAACTCAACCTCTAGTGCAATCATGCTCCTAGATTAAAGTCAGTCTAGAGATGGACTTATTCTAATGCATCAAGCAAGTCAAACAAGGCACATCAGCACAGAAAAGAAAACAGACAAGAAAGCAGATCAACAACTCTCTCAATCCCAAGCCTCAGCTCTTCTGACCTCAATCCAGTCTTCAGACTTCAGCCACCCTTCAAGGCTACCATCTCTCATGACAAATATCAATTTGCTTCTCCAGGTTTCAACCCATCACACATATAAGTTTCAACTTATCCCTTCCTCCAAGCTTCAGCTCTTCAGTCAATTCCACCCTCAGGCTTCACTCTTAACTACAAGTATCCATTTGATTCCTTCAGGCTCTCAATGTATCAATGTAAGTATCAACTCCTCCTTTATTCCTCAAGCTTCAGCTCTACACTCAATCTCAATTGGGTCCTCCTCATAAGTATCAACTCAGTCTTCAAGCTTCAGCTCTCTTTGCTTTACCAGTCTCAACTTGGTCTTCTTCACCTATAAGCTTCAGCTTCTCAGGGTAGTCTTCAATCATATGGGAGTGTCAACTTCACTATTCACTTCTCTTTCAAGCCTCAGCTCTTCATTCAATCTCAATTGAATCTTCAAGTATCAACTTGTTTTTCTTGCTCTTCAAGCTTCAGCTGCAATGGCAATGCTCAAGGAATCATCCCCTTCCACACTCTTCAATGAAGTCCTCATCTTCAAACTCAAGTCTAACATCTTTCAAGATACTCAAACCAGAAGATAATTGATTTAACAGGATGAGAGGAAATGATAAACAGCTTACTGACAACCAAAGGAAGCCTGTAAGGGTTCATCATTATGAGAGACTGGTTCCCTCAAAGTTCTACTTCCCAGATAAAGCCACTCATCCTTCCAAAGGAGGGATGTGAATATCTGAGAAGGACTTTTTGTCATTGGGAGGAATGGAAGCACAAGATGCTTTCCATGTTTGTGAAAGAAATCATTCTAACTATAAGGCTCTCCCTGTGTCCTATCTCCTAATCTTCATCAGACACCTTCAGGCACAAGCAAATCCAAAGCTCCAAACAACTTCAAGCATCCTCACCTTGTCTTCAACTTGTCTTCAATCTCAACCAAAGGCAAACCAAGCACAAACCCTAATCTAAGGGAACTAGGGCAGTTAAACTAGTTGAATTAGTAAGTTAGGATCACCTAAAACCTAGTACTAAAGTTAGTCCTAACTAAAATACTAAAATCAATTGTAAAATCCTACAAAAATTACTATGGGAACCTATGTCAATCATGACTCTACCACATTAATTTCAAAGATCAAATCATCAAATTGGACCTAGAACTAAATTCTACATTATAAGGTATCAAACCTAAACCCTAAAAGGAAGCACCTAAATATCAATCTAGAAAGCACCCCTATTTTCATCACAAAAATGTGAGAAACATTCTATGGGATCATACATGTCTACCCTAATCACACACAAAAAAATTAGGCTCAAAATCATCACCATGAGATCACACAAAAATCCACAAAAATATGCATCAAACATAATCATTTTAATATCAATTAAAATGTAAAATTCCCATTAAATCAGAAATTACATGAAATGAAAATATTTTTCTCTAAAAAATAATAGACTCAATCATGAGTAGAATGCAAAAAGAATGGGTTTAATTCGATTAATTTTCAATTTTATATGAATTTTACAAGAATCATGAACAAAATGAAAAAAAATAAGAAAATCCAATTAAATAAACAAGCGCACGGTGCAAATAGAAATCAAACTCAGTTAAAATTTTGGGTTGGGCCATTAGGGGGGTGTGGATAGCGCCTAGTTCACTAAGCCCAAAACACCTAAATAAATGAAACGGTGCGTTTCATTCATCAGAATCCTTCACAAATCAACTTTAAAACGTGGCCCTTGGATCAGCCTCAAAGTCCAAGTCAAAACAAGATCCAATGGTATCAGAGTCATCTTCTCCATTCAAACCTTCTGCATCTTCGCGCCCAGCTCCGGCCACCGCCGGTGGAGCTCCGATCATCTTCCTCAACCCTAGTTCTCCCTAGGGGCCTCCAATCCAAGAGGTCCAAACATGAATCTTATCCCAAATCTTGCCACGAACTCAACCATACCCTTAGTTTCCTCTGAAACCTCAAGATTCACCATATCCCAATCTCAACCGAAAATGGCAATTCACCTAATTTGTCTCTAACTCTCCAATTAACTATCTGAAATCCATCCTACACCATTCTACAATCAATCTAGCACCTTAATTCAACCTAATTCTACCTAAATCATGTTATAGGAAGAAAGGTACCAACCTGAAAATCTTGGTTGAACAGATGCCCTGAACCTCCACTTCAAACTCTACAATCTTGCAGACACGATCAATGAACCTTCCTCTTGCTTCTGTATGCAAAAGAACCAATGGAAAGTGCTTGAATATTGAAACCCGATGGTGAGTTGTAGGTGCTTAAAATCACTTGCTCATACATGATCTAGCCACCAATTCTTCTTGGAAATGATTTGGAATCACTCCTTGACATCCATGGAAGAAGTATCAATCAAGAAAATGGGTGGAAATTGAGGAATTTGGTGAAACCGATTTCAATTGCAATCCAAGAAAACTCAATCTCAAGCTATGTTCAATCCTTCAATGATCAGCAACCTCTGCAATGGATCCACTCTACTCCTTATATAGATGAAGTTTGGATGATCTAGAATCCTCTAGATCCTTCTAATGAGATTTTCCACTTCTCATGTCATGAGATTTCCAATCACTTATCATGAGATGCACAAATTTGTTTACCTTGGTGCAGCAACTTGTTCTCATCCCAAAATCTCCCCAAGTGAGATATTAGAGGTGTTTAGCTTGCAAAAAGCCTTGCTCATGCCTTGATTTTGAGTTTTGCAAGTGTTACTTAATATGCAAGCAAGTGCTTTTCAAAGCAAGTCCACAATTTAGACCTCAAATCAAAAATGTGGCTAAACCAATGTTCTTAAAAAATTTTCTAGAGTCAAAATGATATATTACATGCCATGGTTTGGATGTGTAGGTTGAAAATATCAATTTCCAACTTTGGTTTATTTAACTTATGCCCTTATTTTAGGTCATTTTTTAAACTTCGAGCTACAAGCATTTCCAACATCTCATGACCTCCTTACTAGACTTAAAACATCATTTTGAACAAGTTTGATGTTGAATATTTTTCCATTTGAAGCTTGGAAATAGGAGTTATGGCCTTATGGTTGAAATAACCTGTAATCTCACAATGACCAAAATACCCTTGACTTGTCAAAGCCATAACTTGAGTTCTACAAATCCTATCAAGGACTTCTAGTACTCTCTAGAAAGCTAAGAAGATAAGGAACAACATTCATGTTGACCAAAAGTTTATAGGAATCATCCTTCTTGGGAAAAAGTTTGATGCAAGTGGGGTGACTTTCAAGGCCCCAGATTCACATACCTCAGATGACCTGTAACTTGTCAAAGTCATAACTTGAGTTCTATAAATCCTATAAAGTACTTCTAGTACTCAAATTAAATCTAAGAGCAAGCTCTACAACATTCATGTTGGGGGAAAGATGAGATGACAATTACATCTTGAGCTAAACCGCCCTGAAGATAGGGGTCAAACTAGGGGATTTTACATTGTCAAGCCTTAGAAACCCTAGCTTGAAACTTCTCAAACTCTTCAATCATGATGAGTTGACCTTGGAATCATCCTTACAACATCTCAATGCATCAATCCATGATCACATGGCTCTTTAACTAGGTCTCAACCCTCTCCAAATCATCAGTTGACTTAGGGTTGACCCAGTCAAACCCTAATTACACCAATCATGGCTGGGGCTTCTTAAACTTGCACAATGACCTGTCTAGGCTTCATGATGTCTTTCAAGACATCTCATAAGCTCTCCCAAGGCTTCAAGTCTACATTCTTGGCTTCAGAATCATCTGAGGAGCTCCCACAACTCTCGAGTTAGGAGGCACACAACCTTGGTTTCAACCACTCTTTTTGAGGATCTTCTGACTCCTCTGACAAAGATATCAACCTTTGAACACTTGAATAACCTTCTTGGATAGCTTCATAGTCTTGTGTAGCTCTTGATTGGTAATCATACCTCTTGATCTCCTGCATACATGTCAATGAAATGCAAATGATAATGCTAATGTGAATGAAATGAAACACAAGCTAGGTAAAGAAATGCTGGGCAAATTTTGGGGTGCAACAGACACCCTGAGGCGTGACTGAGAACAAGTTGGAGTCAAGTAGAGTCTGAATCTTGCTCTTTAGCACCTTATAGTCTTCGGTTGAATTCCCCTGTTCCCCAACATGGTAATCACAATGGCCGTTGACATCAAAACCTGGTGGATACGGAGGAAACTCTGGATTAATCTTCTTCGGCACTATTAATCCACCTCTGATCAAATCCAGCAACATATGACCGTACGACATCGGCAGCTGAGTGAAATGCCTCGTTGGCTTCCTTGGTCTTTGTCGGGCATGCTGACGCAGTAGATGACAGTATGACTGTTTACTCTGGAGGGGAACAGATATCTGATACACAGACCCAATAGGCTGCTAACTTTGAACACTCGAAATGTCTGAAAATTGAATCTGAGGTATCAAAGATTCCTGGATAGCATCACTTTCTTTCTCCCATTCCCCTTGAGAACTCACGATTGATTCGCTTTCATAAAGCGAGATATCTGAGGCTTATCGAATCGTTCCACTTTGATTCCACTCTCAATACGTTCTCCCATTATCATCAAGTCAGAAACGTTTGTTGTTCCACTACCAATCATCTTATCAAAGTAATGGCCTTGCAAAGTATCCATGAACATGCCAACCAATTCTCTGTCCAGAAGTGGTGGTTGAACGCAAGATGTGAATTATCTCCATCTTTGCACATATCCTCTGAAGGATTCATTGTCTGCCTGAGATAATTCTTGCAACTGCATGCGACTGGGAGCCATGTCGAGATTGTAGTTGTACTGCTTCACAAAGGCATTGGCTAGATCTGACCACGATTGGATGCAACCACTCTCCAACTGCATGTACCAACTCAATGACACCCCACTCAGACTGTCCTGAGAATAGTGGATCATAAGCTTGTCATTAACAACATATGAGGTCATTCTTCTGCAGAACATCACCAAATGCTGCTTCGGACAACTATCCCCCTTGTATTTCTCAAAATTCGGTGTCTTAAACTTCGGAGGCATCACAAGGCCTGGCACCAAACACATGCTTGAAGCATTCAGATTAAGAGTATCCTGACTCATTAGGGTGTCAAGCTTTTCATCCAACAGACGATATCTTCTCATAAACTCAACAATCCGTGGGTCCTTAGCATTAATCTTCAGAAGAACCCTTTGAGAATCTGGCACAGAGAAAGTGAAATTCTGATAATCTGTGTCATAGAGAGAAGATGAATCTCTACTTCAGACAGTGGTATGCTCTTTAACAGGAATCTGCACAAGCTGGGTTTGAGCAACATTGTTCACTAGAGTCCTCTGAATATTGGCCTCTCCTCTTGTCATAGCTGTCATGGCTTCCATGAGTTGATCCAACTGATTCTTCATCAATTCGAACTCCGCCCTTGTAACAACTAAATTCTACTCTCTTGAGTTCATGATCCTTCCAAAGGCTAATTCAAGTCCACTGTGAATGTCGGGAAATCAACTACGGGTTGGACGAAAAACGGGTAAGCTCTTTGTTCCGGTTGAGGACGGACATGCAAAAATAAGATGCAAATGCAATGCAATGCAAGATGCTAATGCAACAAAAAAAGGATCAAAGCTTCCACAAAGCTCTGAATAACTGTTGTGTTGCTCACTGGATAAGTTCAAAGGTCCGCTCTGAAGAGAAAACCAAAATATCGGCTTGGTTGAAAGTCAAGCTCTCCTGCATAACCCAATCCCTCTCACAGGTATGGACCTAATCTATGATAAGGTTCGGCGTCCTATGCGGTTGTCAGCGTCACATACTTTCGAGAAACGATGATACGTTCACCATATCTGGTTTGGTATCATAGTATAACGAAGCGACCTCACTTAGCTGACTCCCAAATGATTGGTCTCCAAAGTCGACAGTTTTCAGACCCAACATCTCCCTCCTGACAAATGTACAGGATGAGACATCTTCAAAGAAAACCTCGCCTGAACGCGAATTTTGTGAGGAGTAGTCCATGTCTCCATACAAATCCTCACTACTCTCCACTCTAATGCTATGTGTATCCTCAAGCTTGGGTTTTGGCTTATCTCTCAAATGAACAACCACCCAATAGCACAACAACAACAGTATAATAATAAAGTGCGGAAAATGTAAATACAACAATATAGAAATATAACACACAAATATACAGATACACACACCCACAAACAAAAACAGACAAGCGCTAGGATGCACTCGTATAGTGGATGGGAATTGTCGCCAGCTATCGCATCGCTGCGAAGAGGGGCCGGCAAAGACAGAAGAGTCACCATCGTTCGTTATTTATCCCAAAGAGAGGGAAAGGAAACGATCAGAGAAAGCCTACGAAAAAGGGAAAAGACAGGTCATCGCAACCAAGTCTTGAGTTCAGAAGTCGGTTACGCAAGGGGAAGGTATGAACACCCCTCACGTCCATTGTACTCAATGATATCCACACTTGTTATCTATCTAAAAGGGTGTGTTTAACTAAAAGGCTGGCCACAGGTGTCGCAGCTGCGAAAAACAACCGGCAGAAAACAGAAGAGTCACCACCTTTCGTTATTTATCCCAAAGAGAGGGAAAGGAAACGATCAGAAAAACCTAGCGAAAAGGGGAAAGACAAGGTCATCGAAACCAAGTCCTAGGTTTGGGAGTCGGTTACGCAAGGGGAAGGTATTAGCACCCCTCACGTCCATCGTACTCGACGGGATCCACGCTTGTTTGCTATCTAAAAGGGTTGTTTATCTATCTACATTAAAGGCTTGTGGGATAAAAGAAAAAGAAAGAGACTCGGCAGAGCGTCGCTGCTCTGTGCCTACGTATTCCATCGGGCAATGGGAAAGTCAGAGTCAATGTAGTTCGGATAACTACGGGATAGAAGGGGGAAAGTTGTTCGCCAAGACATCGCGTCTTGTGCCTACGTACTTCCATCTGATATGAAAGATCAGAGCGAACGTAGTTCGGGCGGACACGAAACCACAGGTTGATTAAGTGTTTTATCCGAGTAAGGTTAAACATCTGTTTCAGCAGTCAGGGACAAAGCCTGTTTGCGGTAGAACCGAAGTTTAACAACACTCTTTTCTGAAAAAGGAAGTTTGATTAATCCCGAAGGAAAAAGGTTTGAATTTGTTTTGTGTTTTTTAGAGAAGAAGTGTTTTGGATTTGAGTGTTTATAATGAATGTTGTACTAAAGTCTAGAACCTAGGATCGAATGCGTCGCATATCGTCCTAAGGACGTATACTAAACACTCTAGGTAATTGAGGAGAAGCCCCTCAATCACCATTTCCCAAGTATAAGGCTCATGGCACAATATCCATTATCTTTATTAAGTGTGTTAAGGTTGTATGAAAACGAGAAGAGAAGACGCACAGAAGGTCTAAGGGAAACTCGGCCCTAATGTTGTCATGCAAAATGATCCTAAAGTTTGGATTGAAGGGGAAACATCTACCCTAATGTTAGCATACTTGGAATGAACGCCTAATGTCTCTTCTACTACCATCCTAAACGGAGGGACTAGGAATCCTATGGGGATCATGGCAAGAAAGCACAAGAAGAACCAAGGAAGAATCAACCACAAGTAGAGAAATGCAAACACGAAAATGCGCAATTAGAATGGTGGGAGGGAGCAAAAATGTGTGGGGCAGCAGCCGTCACAAGCGCGTCTCGACCTCAACAGCGATGCAAGAATGATGCAAACAGGTGAAGAAAGCGAGGGATGAAACACAATTAAACATGCAAACAGATGATCGATTCGAACCACATACTCAAGCATGCAAATAATCGAAAATGATCATACATATCAACAACATCATGAGTAATCAATCACAAACAGTGGCAAACAGCCAAAACAATTCAATCCTAATGCATCACACTGATCTATGATGATTCGGATTGAACTGGTATGTGAACATGCAAACAAAACAGCAAACATGGCATTCTGGTGCAGTGTTAATCGGTTAACCCCTGTGGTTAATCGGTTAACACCTTGAAATGTTTGAAAAATATGGAGTTTTGAACAGGTTAATCGGTTAACCCTATGCGTTAACCGGTTAACACTGTTAATGTTTAGAAAGTTTTGAAATTTTGAATCGGTTAACCATATAGGTTAACCGATTAACACTGCACCAGAAGTGAAAAACAGCAACAGAAAAAGCACTTAATGCACAAAATCACTTAATCAAGTGATCCAACAGATCAGCTTATCAAATAAGCATGAAATTACACCTGCAAACAGAAAACCAATAGACATGCAAACATGTCTACACAGCACAATCACAATTCACACGGATCGAAATCACAAAATTCAATCGAATATGAAAATCATCATGGAAATGCAAATAAGCTCAAAATGTTAAGGATCTAGTATCTCCAACCTTCGAAGCGGAGATTTGCTCTGGTTAGTGTTGATCTTGCTATAATTGAGTAGTTCAAACAATAGAAACCCGGAAAACTTCAAGATCCAAGCCAATTGTAGTTGTACGAACGAAGATCCACCAAATTCGAGTCGAAACGCTTCGAATAATCACTTCAACTCAAGCTCCAAAATCAGATCTCAATTTGCACGAAAATGTAGAATGAAAATTGATCCAAAGATGAGGATGGATAAAGGTTTATGCTCAAGAATCCATTGATTTCAATGAAAAATCAATGAATCCTAATGAAAAGAGCTTTGAGTGTGGATTTTGGAAATGGAGAAGTTGAGAGAATTTGAGAGAATTCCTGATCAATTCTGAAAAAATGAATGTGGGAAATGAGATTTTTTTTTTCTCTTGGTTTCGAGTAGATCATTTAAATACCATCTAGGTTTGGATCCCAAAGGTGGGGTTTGGACTTTGGATTGGAAAGTTGGTTTGGAGCTAGGCATGGGAATTTGGAGGGAAAATTGAAATAATCAAATTTCAAGAACATTCTAGATCCTTCTTTTTGGTAAAAATGAGTTTCAAGGTGATCAAATTCGGACCCCAAGTGCAAATGGCTTGCAAAATCACGTACAGGGAAAAATCTGCTATGGTTAACTGGTTAGCCATATGTGTTAACTGGTTAACACTGTTAAAATTTGAAATATGGGCTGATTTACCAATGGTTAATCGGTTAACCATATGTGTTAACCGATTAACACCTTCAAAAATTTGAATTTGGCGCCTTTTGGAGGGAAACCTGCTTGTTTGCCTGTTTCTCACCGTTTTGAGCTCTGTTAAGCTTTCGACACTTGCTCTTGAATATTGTGACTGTGATAATGATGGATATAGACTGAGTGCTGCTTTTCTGATCTGAAACTAACCTGCAAAACAGAATAAAATCGATCGCTCAATTGCTGGGCAAAATAAATTCTGAAGCTCTTGATGCTCGCTATTCAGTTGCTTGCACGGGAATGAAACCTGAGCCACGGGAACCTTGATCTCCTGCCTCGAGAACCAATGCTATGCAAAATGCTGATGCAATATGAAATGAAATGCAAAACATAAGCTAGGTAAAGAAAATAGGTTGGGCAAATTTTGGGGTGCAACAGCTGCCCCTATTCAAACGACTTGGGCCTGACTGGGTGAGAAGCGAACGACTCTCAACCAATCAAGGTAAAAGACGGTTGAATACCAAAGAAACCCAGAAATTTGCCAACCACTGAACTGAGCATGATGAACGTCTCGAACACTCCGTTGGGGAAGAGAGACCTAATCAAGTACTCTGCTGAGGAACTCTGTAATAACTGATATTATGGTCTGAATACCACGTGGGTTGAAGATTAGCATGTCAACATTGTCAGAATCTAAATCATCGATGAATACAACGAATCGGCGAAACCTGTCGGAGCCTAGATACTCGACGCAACGAGGAATACATCATCAATCGGAACTGGCTGGAGTATAGACACTCAACGAGATACTGAAACAAACCGGAGCCAAGATACTCACGCGATAAACAAACGAACAAATCGGAGCCAAGACACTCACGCGATAAACGAATGAGACGAACCGGAGCCAAGATACTCAACGCGATAAACGAACAAAATGATTCGGAGCCAAGATGCTCAACAAGATAAACGAGCGAACTAACCGGAGCCAAGCCACTCAATGTGAGAAACAAACGAAAAACCCAGAGCCAAGATGCTCAACGAGATAAACTAACGAACAAACCGGAGCCAAGACGCTCAACGCGAGAAACGAATGAAAAAATCGGAGCCAAGACGCTCAACGAGAGATAAACGAACGAACCAACCAGAGCCAAGATGCTCAACACGAGAAACGAACGAAAGAACCGGAGCCAAGACGCTCAACGAGAGATAAACGAACGAAAGAACTGGGGCCAAGACACTCAACAAGAAACCGGAGTCGTGGTACTCAATGAAGCAAATCAGAGGCGGAACGCTCGTTGCAACAAATCAGAGGCGGAACCCTCAATGCAATAAAGTCAGAGGCAGAACCCTCAATGCAACAAATCAGAGGCGGAACCCTCAATGAAACGAATCAGAGCCGGAACACTCAATGAAACGAATCAGAGCCGAAACACTCGATGAACCAAATCAGAGGCGGAATCCTCAATGAACCAAATCAGAGGCAGAATCCTCAGTGCAACAAATTAGAGGCGGAACCCTCGATACAACAAATCAGAGCCGGAACACTCGATGAAATGAATCAAAGGCAGAACCCTCAATGCAACAAATCAGAGGTGGAACCCTCAATGAAACGAATCAGAACTGGAACACTCGATTAAACGAATTAGAGCCGGAACACTCGATGAAACAAATCAGAGGCGGAATCCTCAATGAAACAAATCAGAGGCGGAATCTTCAATGAAACAAATCCTTACTAGGGATTTATAGGAGTCTGGATAATCAACGGATACAGGGATACGTCATGAACTGAACACTCACCGGAATCTAACCATTCAACGGAGCAGAAGTACCATCATGGAGTTCATGAGGATTATCTTAACCAATCGGAGTCTGGGCACTGAACGGCTGGAACAAAACGTCTCAAATTGAAAATTCACCGGAATCTGTACGTTCATCAGAGAAGTCGGAGCCTGAACGTTCAACGGAAAAGTCAGAGCTTGAAGATCACCTGTAGGAGATGGCAATTACCGGGAATCAGAAAGGTAACAAACTAGCTCATGTTTCAACATGCAGATGTTTGAAAATGGCGTAATTCTCCATAAGAAATGGGAATGCTACGCATTTGGGTAGATGTTATGCGCAATACAAAATGTAGAGGAACCGCTCCAGCAAAATAAATGTTGGAGAGACGACGCCAACTCCGCTGGGGGAAGAAACAATCCTACTGGGAATAGTTTACACATGCCAATAACGATTGGACTTATGCTGAGGAGCGAAACCTGAATGGCTAACTCAGCTGGGGAACATTCCATGAACGGCTTCCCGGAAGTACGAACTCTTCTGGGGATGGACGAATCCACTGGGGAGACAAAACAGCTTGCTACACAGCCACTCTCACCTACTGAAGATAAATAATGCCATGACTGGCCTTCCGGGATACGACTCTCTTGGGGCTGTAAACTTTGGCTGAGGATAGACAACCAGACGCTAGAATCGGTCTTACCTGCCGGAAAGGATAACTCTGCGAGGAATCAACTCTGCCGGAGACCTTGGTCTGAACTGCTGAGAGTTGAATGCTTACAGACAATTTGCTGGAGAAAGCCACGTGCTAACTCACTGCTAGTGAAAATGCCACATCTGGCCTGGTGGACGGAACCCCGATCTCGACTTGCTAGGGAGTAAGCACATACCTGCAATCCGTGGGGATTGGCTGTATACCGACCAACTGTCGGGGACTACGGGTGCAGACTCGACTGCTCTCGTCATCTTGCACACAACTCTATTGGGGATAGAGACGCCCACTCCAACTGCTGGGGAATGGACTCTGGTTGGGGAGAAAAGTTAGTGCTCACAGTCCAACACTCAGACTCTGTGGGGGAACACAACTAAATCTGCTGAGGAGCTTCCACTTCTGCTCGGGAAGAAATCCAATCCTGATTTCGCTTGGGGAAATGACGAGGATATATCTCTGACAACGTGCCCCGAGGATCACAATCCTGCAACAAAATGAACAAACAGACAAGATACCCTTTACAAAGGACCTATCGAGGTTATCATTTGTGACAATGTTCAGGCAATTCAAAGTTTTAACAATCATTGGTCTAGGCCAACAAGTTTACGTATGCGCATTTTAATAATAACATCGGGCATTTTTTTGCAAACAAAACGGGTAAAAGCTAAAACAAACACAAGGTGAACAAAACACTAAATAGTATGTTCATTGATAAAAATGGGCCTATAAATAGGCAAAATGTTTTACAACAGATGCAAGTTCCTGGAATGAGGAAACTGCGCAAACATGTACAAAAATATACAGCAACATATACAAATGTCGGCGATGTGGTGCAGACGAACACCATGAGTTGATCCCTCCATGACTCACTCGACTTCGATTCCTTCCCGACGCTTCGTCTTCAGAAGAGATTGATTTGGATAAATGGCCCTCAGATCTCCCAAACCACTAAGCAATGAAAGTTCACACGTGGACCGCAGTCATTTGCTTTTTCAGTCCCTAACTTTTGCCTGAACCGCCCTTTCGGGTTTTCGATTCACCGGGATACCCATTTTTGCCAAAGCCGCCTTTTCAGGTTTTCGGCTTTGCGGGTGTACATCTTTTCATTTATATCCCTAACTTTTTCCCGAACCTTTTCCTTTTTCTGGTTCGCCGGGATGCCCCATTTTTGCATGGATATTCTTTTTCTTTCCAGCGGGTCATTTTTAAGCAAAGTATTTTTTGACTGTGTCCGCGTTCACAAGGGACGTGAAATCTTCACCATCCATCGTGGATAATAGTAAGGCTCCTCCTGAGAAGACCTTTCTGACGACATACGGGCCTTCGTAGTTAGGTGTCCATTTTCCCCTGTGATCTGAATATGGCAGGAGAATCTTTTTCAGCACAAGATCGCCCGTCTGAAAGCTTCAAGGGCGCACCTTCTTATCGTAAGCTTTCTTCATTCGACTTTGGTACAATCGACCGTACGCAATGGATGCTAACGTCTTCTCATCCATCAGGCTGAGTTGATTCAATCTATTCTTTATCCATTCTGCCTCATCGAGCTTCACATCGACCAGAACTCTTAAAGAAGGAATCTCGACTTCTAGCGGTAAGACAACTTCCATACCATACACTAGTGAGAAAGGAGTTGCCACGGTTGATGTGCGTACCGTCGTACGATAACCGTGCAAGGCAAAGGTCAACATCTCATGCCAATCTTTGTAAGTGACAACCATCTTTTGCACTATCTTTTTGATGTTTTTGTTGGCCGCTTCGACAGCGCCATTCATCTTTGGTCGATAGGGCGATGAATTGTGATGTTCAATCTTGACGTTCTGGCATAACTCCTTCATCATCTTATTGTTCAAGTTTGAACCATTGTCAGTAATGATCTGTTCGAGAATTCCATATCTGCAGATGATGTCCTTCTTTATGAACCGGGCTACCACTTGCTTGGTCACATTAGCGTACGAGGCTGCTTCCACCCACTTGGTGAAGTATTCGATGGCTACCAAAATGAAGCGGTGTCTGTTGGATGCAGTGGGCTCGATCTTGCCCATCATATCAATGCCCCACATGGAGAACAGCCACGGGGACGACATGACATTCAACGGGCACGGCGGCACATGGATTTTGTCTGCGTAAATTTGGCATTTGTAACATTTCTTCGCGAATTTGAAACAATCTGACTCCATCGTCAGCCAGTAGTACCCTGCTTGTAATATCTTCCGAGTCATGGCATGTCCGCCAGCGTGCGTACCAAATGTGCCTTCATGGACCTCTTCCATAAGCAAGCTTGCTTCTTTTTTGTCCACACATCTGAGTAGCACTAGATCATGATTCCTCCTATAAAGAACCCCATCCGGGTTGAGGTAGAAATTGCCAGACAACCTCCTAAGAGTCTTCTTATCCTGGGTCGACGTCCCCATCGGATACTCTTTGGTCTTGAGGAAGTTCTGGATATCACAGAACCATGGCTTGCCATCGGTGGCCTCTTCAATTGCAGATACAAATGCAGGTCTGTCGAGACGGGAGATGACAATTCTTGGAGCTTCATTCCAGAAATTGACCTTGTACATCGAGGACAAGGTTGCTAAGGCGTCAGCCATTTGATTTTCTGCCCTTGGCACATGGTGGAATTCCACATGATCGAAGAATGGCAGCAGCCTTCTCGCGTAATTCATGTAAAGGACCAAGTTCGATTGCCTGGTCTCCCACTCCCCTTTGATTTGGTTAACAACGAGTGTTGAGTCACCGTATACATCCAGGTTTTTGATTCTCAAATCAATGGCTTCTTCTAAACCCATGATGCATGCCTCATATTCTGCTTCGTTGTTGGTGACCGAAAAAGTTAATTTGGAAGTGAATGGAATGTGGGATCCCTGGGGAGTCGTAATGATTTCCCCAATTCCACTTCCATAGGAATTAACTGCACCGTCGAATATTACCTTCCACTAGGAGCCAAGCTCTGGCCCTTCATCGAGCAGTGGTTCATCACAGTCCTTCATCTTGAGGAACATAATATCTTCATCGGGAAACTCGAATTTCATCGGCTGATAGTCTTCGATAGGCTGTTCGGCAAGATACTCTGACAGAACACTTCCCTTGATGGCTTTTTGGGATACATATTGGATATCGTACTCTGTCAGCACCATTTGCCACCTGGAAATCCTCCCTGAAAGGGCTTGCCTTTTGAAGACATACTTGATCAGATCCATCTTCGAAATTAGCTTGGTTGTATGATTGAGCATATATTGTCTTAAACGCTTGGCAGCCCACGCGAGTGCGCAACACGTTTTCTCCAGCATTGAGTAACGGGACCCACAATCTGTGAATGTTTTACTCAGATAATAAATGGCATGCTCCTTTATGCTAGTCTCGTCATGTTGACCGAGAACGCAACCCATGCTATTATCAAGAACCGTCAAATACATAATTAGAGGCCTTCCAGCGACTGGGGGTATCAAAATTGGAGGCTCCTGCAAATACTGTTTTATTATGTCGAATGCCCTCTGGCAATCTTCATTCCAGACAACCGCCTGATCTTTTTTCAATAGCTTGAACATTGGTTCGCATGTGGTTGTGAGTTGAGATATTAACCGAGCAATGTAGTTTAATCTCCCCAGGAAACCACGAACTTCTTTTTCAGTATTTGGCTCTGGCATATCTTGTATTGCTTTTATCTTTGCAGGATCAACCTCAATGCCTTTTTCGCTTACGATAAAACCCAGAAGTTTTCCGGACCGCACCCCGAAAGTGCATTTGTTAGGATTCAGCCTCAACCTGAATTTCCTAAGCCTCTCAAATAGCTTCAGCAAGTTGACCAGATGTCCCTCTTCTGTTTGGGACTTTGTTATCATGTCATCAACATATACTTCGATCTCATGATGAATCATATCATGAAACAAAGTGACCATTGCCCGCTGGTAAGTTGCCCCTGCGTTTTTCAACCCAAAAGGCATTACTTTATAGCAGAACGTCCCCCATGGTGTAATGAATGTAGTTTTCTCCATGTCGTCTAGCGCCATCTTAATCTGGTTATAGCCGGAGAAGCCATCCATGAATGAAAATACAGAAAATTGAGCAGTATTGTCGACCAATACGTCAATATGAGGGAGCGGGAAATCGTCTTTAGGGCTCGCCCTGTTCAAATCCCGATAATCCACACACATCCGTACCTTACCGTCTTTCTTCGGTACAGGTACTATGTTGGCGACCCACGGTGGGTAAGTAGTCACGGCCAAGAATCCTGCATTCAACTGCTTTTGGACCTCTTCTTTGATCTTAACGGCCATGTCTGACCGTGTCCTTCTAAGCTTCTGCTTAACTAGAGGACAATCTTCGCGCAATGGCAAGTGATGAACCACTATGTCAGTGTCAAGTCCGGGCATATCTTCATAGGACCAAGCAAAGATGTCACTATACTCTCGAAGCATCTCAATCAGTCTTTGCTTGATGTTGCTCTGTAACGCAGCCCCTACTATGACATTTCTGACTACTTCTTCAGACCCCAGATTAACAATCTCGACAACTTCCTCATGAGGCAGAATGATCTTGTCTTCTTGTTTCAAAAGCCGAGCCAACTCTTCCAGAAGGTCTTCATCCTCGTCAATCTCTTCTTCAACTTGATATATCAGACAATCAAAGTTGAAGTGAGTCATGGAAGGTTCTGGATCGATGTCATCTATAGTGCAAATTCTGCAAGGAAAATGGTTAATCATAAAAACAAGGTGCAAGGCAGCACAAACCACTTCGCCATTTTATTGTTTTCTTAAAACAAAACGAGAATAACAGAGATCACAACATTTGAATGCAACGAAAACGCCCTTTGATTAGTGATAAAATGTACATGCATAAGCAAAAAAGGCCCTGACAATAAAACCTTTATGCCCCAGGTAGGACATAAGGTTGTACAATAATTGGAAAAAAGCAAATCATTACTCTTTACTGGTCACTTGGATGAAATCCTGGATGGACCAATTGCTGAGGCTCTGCCCTGGCTTGCACGACTGGATCCATGCATCCATATCATAATCACTGTCTCCTTCCTCGTCGAACACAACATTGACCTGTTCGAATATGACTCCACCCTTAGTGAACTGAACCGACCCCTTGTAACGCGGCGCATTCTGAGAAGATGAAGCAGCAAAAGGATGATACCCCAAGCCAAACTTATCTTGCTTGTTGGGGATGTTCAGCACCTGCCCCCAGCCTTGAGCTGAACCAGTCTGTACCATAGCCTGAGCCTCTTTGAAAGAAGAGAGAGCCACTTCAGGTACTTTGCTTGAGGTTCGAACCGAATCCTTAACTTTGACTGTCTCGAACGCTTGGCACAGCGTTTCGTGGATCTCTCCGTCCACTTCCACATACTTAAAAGACGACAGATGGCTCACCATAATGTCTTCTTCCCCACAGTCTGTGACGATGCTGCCACCCACATCATACTTCAGCTTTTGATGTAGCGTAGAGGTCACAACTCCCGCTGAATGGATCCAAGGTCGGCCTAGCAAGCAGCTGTAGGCGGGCTGGATATCCATGATATAAAATACTGCATTGAAGGTTTCTGGCCCCACCTGAATGGGCAATGTTACTTCTCCGAACACGGACCGCTTGGTCCCATCAAAAGACCTCACCACTAGATCACTGGGTGTACACAACAACCCACGATTGTCCAACTTCATAAGTGCTTTCTTTGGCAATACATTCAAGAAAGACCCAGTATCCACCAGCACGTGCGACATAACAGTTCCCCGACATTCCAGCGATATGTGCAGCGCATTGTTATGGTTCCTGCCCTTAGGCGTCAAGTCACGATCAGTGAAGCCCAAACCATTACCGGTATTGACCTGTGCAACCACTCCTTTGAGTTGGTTGACAAAAATTTCTTGAGGTACATATGCTGCATTCAAGATCTTCAACAAGGCGTTGCGGTGTGCTTCAGAGCAAAGCAATAAATTCAGTATAGAGATCTTTGAAGGCATTTGCTGTAAGTGGTCAACTACCTTATAGTCGCTCTTCTTGATTAACCTCATGAACTCTTCAGTATCTTTTACCAGCAAGTCTTTTTCTACCTCCCGAGAGGTTTCTTCAACGACTGCTTTGTCTTTACCCTTGTTCACCCAGTCGGCACCGACTTCAGGTGGTGAGAACACCCCCACCGCGGGTGATTCCCCCTGATCCAACTAAGTTATCCACGGACCCCACCGGTGGGTATTTCAAGTCCATCTTTTGTCCGTTGCAGTAAACCACCGCTCCATAATTCCATGGGACATCATTGGTATTTTCGAACGGTATGGGGCCAACTTTCGTTATAATAATCGTGGGTGGCCTGGGAGCAAAAATGGTGACGGTCTTATATGGGATGGTGATTATGGCAATTTCATCGTTCTGCTTGGTCAGCACTTCTCCGGACTTGTTATCAACCTTCTGATCAAATTGTAGGACCCCTTCGTTAATCAGACTCTGAATACCGTCCTTCAAATGATCACAACCATCCAGATGCTTCGCACATTCAATACAAAACTCCCTGCATCCAGGGAATACCCCCTTCTTCAGCAGCTTAGCTTTTACAAAACTCAGTGGTGTCTTCAGATTGTCAACCTTCTTCACTAAATTCAAGTCCTCGTCTTCGATAATTGCGTTAACCCTAGCCTGTCCGTGGTTAGGCATTGGGTTCTGAATGACATTCGGCATGTTGTCGGAGAAATTGATCGCTTTGTTGTCCAACAGGTCCTGGACCTTGTGCTTGAAAGCTTTACAATCTTCAATGGTGTGACTGGGTGCCCCAGAATGGAACTCGCAGTGAGCGTTCACACATGATGGAAAAACCCATTCATTTGATAATTTGGTTTTTCTGAATTAAAGATATTATGGCCAACAACGAGGAAATATCACATGACGAAAATGAAACAACAAAAGACGTGGAAGGCAAAATTAAAAGAGGAATAACGATTATGAAAAAATCATCCGTGCGAGAGATAAAGGTGTAAAGTATGATGTGAATTGGAATGAAAGAGATCAATTAATTGAGCCTAATGGTGCGATGCTGACAAGTTGCATTGGAGCACTTGTTCGTTCACAAATCCCAATTACTTGCGATAATTGGAGAGTTCCTTCGTTACAACCGGCTAAAGACAAAATTTGGAGCGAGATACAGGTATGATATTTGATATTTTTTAATTATGTCGGCAGTTACATCTTTAAATTAATTATACTAACATGTTATATGTATGTTTATTTGTTTGCAGAGATCTTTTAATATTGATGATTGCAGGAGAAAATATTGTCTTCAATTGGCCGGAAAACGACTGAGAGGATTTAGAGTGTTTTTAACGAACAAGTTTCTTAAAGATTCTGATGGAAACTTTGTTGAATCAGAGCGTCTAAAGAAGTACGTTGATCTGATTTCAGATGAAGAATGGGAGACATTTGTTGCCAAGCGAAGAACCAAACAATTTTGCGTAAGTACAACTTATCATGAACAATGTATAATATATATACTTCTTCCGCAAGAGTTCTGATATGACTTAAACTTGTTTTTTCAGGTTGTGAGTGATGTAAATCGGAAACGGGCATGAAAACCCACATATCCATACAAAAAAGGGCGTTTGGGATATGCACGTTTACAACAAAAAATAGTAAGTATATATAAATGCTTTAATATGATATAGTTACAAAAAATAGTAAGTATATATAATGGGATATGAATGCTTTATTATCTGTCTTAATGTGTAGTTAGAAGAGGAGAAAAGTGATGCAACATCTCTTCCTGACCATGTTTTGTGGAAGGCTTCCCGTGTGGGAAGAGATGGAGTTGTTCAGGAACAACATATGTGGTTGAGGGTGGCATCCGTCAAATACCTATGCATGAAGGTATTTTCGGTTTTGAGTATGCTGAAACAATTTCTAAGGAGGACTTGGACCATATTTTCCAACATTCTGAATTGAGCATCGGTGTTATGCATTCCTATATCAGGTAATACTCTGATCAATTTTAATTAAATAGTTGAACAATTTATTTGCTCATTTAAATGAATATTCTAATGTTGATTATGTTTTTATTTAAGGTTATTGTATGACACATGTGGAATGTGAGATACTTTGCAGACCATGCGGGTTCATTCCATCAGTAGGTAATGCCAAGAGAAGGTTTCTCGCTTCTTCTCTAAAATCAGGATACTCATTATCAATTTTCATCCACTATGGTGAATCTTCCGGATGTCGATACTTTCCATCTATATTTCTATCATCTGCATGCCAAGTCAAGTGTTTTACATCTGTTTCACTCTGAAACATGCGTCTAAATCTCAGAATTATAGGAAAATACCATAACACTTTTGCTGGGGACAACTTTTTCTTATACCAAGATACACCACATTTAGGACACTCGTTTAATGATGCATATTCATTTCGAAACAAAATGCAATCATTTGGACAAACATGTATCTTATCATAGCTCATATCAATAGATCACAACATTTTTTTGGCTTCATATGTTTGATTGGGAAGAACATTATCCTCCAGAAGCATCTCTTTCATGAGGGCTAATAACTCTGTGAAACTTTTATTCAACCATCAATTTTCCGCCTTTAAGTTGTACAACTTTAATATCGCAGACAATCTTGTGAAAGTACGTAGTGCGACCTTTATACAACGGTTTCTCTGCATCGCTTTCCAACCTCCCAAACAATTTGGGACAATCCTAAAGATCTTCTTCAAGTGCTTCTGCAATCTCTTCGACTCGATCATAGTCGTATGTATATGTGCCATTGTCGTTTGAAGCATAGGTCGTATTATCCTCTGGTTCAACATTCTCGTTACTTATATCACCATGTAATGTCCAACATGTATAACTACGATCAATTCCATGCCTCTTTAAATACGATTCCAACTGAACTGTGTCAATCTGACGCCCATAACAGCAACCTAAGCAAGGACATGTGATCCTACTTGGGTCTTTGACATGTTCAACAGCAAACTTAACGAATTTTGATACCCCATTCTCGTACTCTTTTGACAATAGATTAGAATACATCCATTTTTTATCCATACTAACTAAGTAGGATAAACTAAACTAAGTAAGTTAAACAACAACAGTGATTACCTGTAGCAATTGTAGAGAAGTCAGCAACTTCTAGATCTACACAGTAAGATTCTTGGAAACGATCACAATCTTACTCTTCACAAGTAACCCCTATAACAAATTAACATACAAAATTAATTCATGTTTTCATCAATAACATCAACATTAAAAACATCAACAACAACATTCTCGTTACTTAATTCAAGTTTCCATCATTTTTCAATAATTAAAAGATAGCTATAGAGTGTAACATAAAATTGAAATTGAAATTGTATCCTTATTAGTATTGTCATGACTATTGAATAAAAATAAAGCATAACAAGATTTATCTCAAATTTAAAATAAAACAAACATTCATAAGATCTTAACAAACTCTCATCTCAACAACTAGTTATATCATTTTTCATACTATAAATTCATAAAGACTTATCACTACTCCTTGCTTTGATATATGTGGATACGTTTTTGAAATTTGAGACATTCACATTTTTCTAATATATATTTTAGATTCAATTACCATGGTTTGCTCTTTTTTGCAAAATTATATAATAACCTCTAGAGTTTCTATTAAGTTTTTCTTTGATAATTTTCCTCCACAGTCTAACAGAACAACAAGCTTGAAAACTTATCTCAAACTAAATTTCTCACAACAAACTCACTCTAGTCTCATATGGTCCAAGATCAAATTTCACTCTCATACAAAAAACAACAGTAACAATTGCATTATAAACTACAACTCGGGTTTCTACACACAAAAGAAAACACATTAACATATTACCTTGAAAATGGTGGAAGTGGCCTGCCGTCGGACAGATGGAGGGATACGGTGGTCAGACGGAGGGATACGGCGGTCAGACGAAGGGAGACGCGGTCGGACAGACGGACGGAAGGAGAACGACGGAGGCAGACAGAGGGAGTACGACGAAGGGAGACGCGGTCGGACAGACAGACAGAGGGAGTACGACAGAGGCAGTATGGCGGTCAGAGAGACGGGCGGAGGGAGTAGGGTTTTGTCTTGAGAGAGGGAAAGAATACACGACGAGAGAGAAAAGAAAGAATATTGTGTCTGAAATGAAAAGTTTATTTTATTTTTAAAAAACTAAAGACCTATAGTAGCGCTTTCTCCTTAAAAGTTTTTTCGTAACCCCCACCTTTAGCAGCGTTTTAAGAAAGCGCTCTCTAAAATCTGCCTAAGGCAGGACCAATAGCAGCGCATTAAGAAAACGCTTTCGTATCCCCCCATTTAGCAGCGCTTTTTTAAAAGCACTTTCTATTGTATTGCAAAATAACAATCTTTAGCAGCGCTTTTAAGAAAGCGCTTTCTAAAGCCAACGCTTTTTTCCTTTTTTTTTTTAAATCTTTATCAGCATTTTTATAGAAAGCATTGTCTTTGTTGTGCTGTCAAAAATCATTTTTGACGTAATGTCAATTTTGTTTTAGTTTTGTCTTTGTAGGAATCAAGGAATTTTTTGTTTTCAACAATTTATAACCGAAAAGAATAACGAAATCGGTATTGGATTGGACGGAAAAGTACAATTTGTGTACTTCTTAATCAATAATCCAACACTAAAACTGGTTTTGAGGAGAGACACATAAGGTGTCACTAATATCAGGGTGGCCTACAAGAAAATGATTAACCTAAATGGAAGCAATAGAACTGGATTAATGTGAAATTTGGATAACAACGGTAATAAACCAGTTTGATATGACTTTCAGATATTGCATGTTGAGATAATATTTTTCTTTAACTATATACAAAAACAGGATAATTTTTGTGTTAGAAAATATAAACACTCCTTAACTGCATCTAAACGCACCTTAAATGTGACAAAGAGAAGATAAGAAAAAAGTAGATCTATCTAAACACTCCTTAAACGTGATAAAGAGAAGGTAAGAAATAGTAGATCTATCTAAATACTACTTAACCGTGATAAAGAGAAAGTAAGAGAAAGTAGATCTATTTAAACACTCCTAAGTATGAGAAATTGAAAACCAACTTTTTGTAATGGTAACTGACAACACGTCTCTGTATGGTTTATTGAGTTTGAATTGAAAAAATTATATTTTGATGTGACGTTATTCAATCACTTTTAAGCAAATTAGTAAAATAAGTTGATTAGTTTGAGAGTTTTAAGGGTGTTATTTGGAAAGAAAAAATTTTAATAAGCAAAAAATAAACTATACTTCACTAATGATATTACGAGTACCCCAACTCAATTACAAACTAATACATACTTAACTATGAGTCTAGTGTCTACCAAAATACACTAAATAAATACACAAGATGCTTACACCAATCATAGTAATTACACATAGATAATTGTTTATCTTTCTTTCCAAGCCACCATCAAGATAAGAAAATAATTCTCTGCAACACCAATTCTTGATCCCAAACTTCATCATTCAACATTATTTGGTTTCTAGAATACCAAATACCCCAACACACAATTGTTTAAATTCCAACAACATTTTCACTGCAGAAACTTTTTCTCTAAGGTTTTCCATCCATGCCAACAAATGTCCATAATAACCAATAATACCCTGCACAGATCCAATCTTTAGCCAAGCACACACTTGAGGCCAAACTCTTCTACTTTTCACACAATTGAAGAATGGGTGCAAAACATCTTCTGGAGAATTAAAACACAAGGCGCAAACCAATTCACGAGGGTTAAGTAGAAAACCTCTCCTAATGAGATTGTCTCTAGTTGGTAGCTGTTCAAAAAAAGTCTCTAGGTAAATATCTTCGATTTCAAAGGTGCAACAACTTTCCAAAGGAACTTAAGAGTGAGCTTGCAATCAGCTTCCAAAACCTCTTCAACAACCTAATACACAAGCCTGTCATAACATGATTTCACATAGAAGCATTTTGATTTACAGAAGGGCCAAATAATCTCATATTCACTCCCTCTTCTAGGGATAACATCCAACAGCAGCAAAGAAAGCTCTTGATAATCCTGATGTAAAACAATATCATTATCCACCAAGTTTAGCCCGAGCTGCCATGACCATACCTCACCATCCCAAGTTCCTATATCATTCACCAACCCATGTTTATTACTAGACCTGTTCCATAGGCCAGGGAAGAATGATGCAAAAGACCAGTTACACATCCACCTTGTCAACCAAAAAAGTGTGGAACCACCATTCCAAAGTTTAAAGGAGAGCAAGTCAACAAAAGATCCATCACCAAATAGGTTGTTAACCTTAAATATATCCTTCCACCAATGTGAAGATGCACAGTGATATTTAGGAGTTTCACCACACATCAAAGAATTCGTGTAGTTACCATATCTTCATACAAGGATCCCTTCCCAAATGACCTCTTTTTCGGTTAACAGACTCCAAATCCACTTGGACAGTAAGGCAATATTAAATAGCCCAAAGTCCCTAATCCCCAAACCTCTATCTTCCTTTGATTTGCAAACAGAGTTCCACCTCACCCAAGATATGCTTCTCTTTTCCTTCAACCCTGGCCATAGAAAATGTCTCTAGAAGGCCACCAACTTCTAAAGAACCTTCCTAGGATCCTTAAAAAAGGAAAAGTAGTACACCGGCAAATTAGATAGAACATAGTTAATTAAAGTTACCATACCCCTCCCCCCCCATAGATAACAACCTTCCTTTCCAAGTGGAGAGTCTAGCTTTCATGCAATTTATGACTGGTTTCCAAAGCGAGGTTCTCCTATGATTTCCTCCCACACAAAGGCCAAGGAATTTAAATGGCAGACCATCAATCTTGCAAGGAAAAAAGAGTTACGCAGCTTTCATAAAGTAATCCTCCACACCAATGCCATAAAGTGAACTCTTACCAAAGTTGATCTTCAACCCCGAAAAGAAGTTCAAAACCCTTCAAAATTGATTTCAAAACCCACAAATTAGGCCAAGAACCATCACATATTAGTACAGTATTATCTGCATAATGTAATAGAATATATGTGACACCATCATCAACTTTGAAGCCCTTCAGCATACCACCCTTTACAACTCTATTGACAAGGATGGCCAAACCTTCTGCAATTATTGAGAATAGAAATGAAGAAAGGGGGTCACCTTATCTAAGGCCCCTAGTTACCTTAAAATCCCTTGTAGGACTACCATTAACTAAAACAGACATGTAATTTTGCATAACACTTCTTTCCATCCATATCATCCATTTTTCTCCAAAGCCCATGTCCAGCATTGTTCTTCTAAGAAAAGACCAACCGACACAATCATATGCTTTTGCAAAATACACTTTAAGATTCACACAACTCTTTTTGCTCCTCTTGACATAATCTATCAACTCATTCAAGACCAATATTCCATCTATCAATTTTCTCCCATGAATGAATGCAGTTTGAGTTTTAGAAATCAACTTGCCGATGTCTCTCCTAAATCTACAAGATAGAAATTTAGCAATCACCTTATAAACACAACCTATAAGATATATTGACCTATAATCATGTAAATATCGAGGGTTACATAATTTGGGAATTAGAGCAAGGAAAGAGGAAGACATCACCTTTGGAAGACAACCACCATCATAGAACTCTTATATGCACTTTACAAAGTATGAACCAACCACACCCCAAAATTTCTTAAGAAATTCCAGATTATAGCCATCCAGACCAGGGCTTCTATCACCTTCAGAACTGGATAGCACCTCCTTAATCTCCTCAGCTTCAAAAGGCTTCTCTAACAAATGACTTTCTTCCAAGGTCAACTTTTTAAAACCACTGCACCCAAGTCTTGGTCTAGCTCACTGAGTAGCTTGGAACTTAGTTTCAAAATGAGCCTTGATTGCCTTCTTTACTAGATGTACCTCCTCAATTGTCCCAGATTCAAGATGGACAAATGAAATATTATTACTTCTGGTGCGATGTTTAAGCAAGGCATGGAAATACCTTAAATTTTGATCTCCCTCAGAGATCCACCTGGCCCTAGACTTCTATTTTAATATGATTTATTTGATTCGAAGGTTTTTCCACAACTCTTCCCGAGCAATATTTCTTCTCATCATATCCTGGGTGCTTGGGAATCCATCTACTTCTGTCTTTCCAGCTTCAACCTCATTGATTGTCCCAATCTTCTTGTCAATTTTGAGATCAATCCAGCGAAAAATATGTTTATTCCACCACCGTAAGTGACCCTTTAAATGTTGGAATTTCTTTGACAACATAAAGGTCGCATTTCCAGCCACTTAATAGGATTCCCGCACATCTTTGACAAAAGAAGAAAAACCTGGATGATTGCACCAACAATTCAAAACTTTGAAAGGCTTTGAGCCCCAATTGACATTCCTAGCAATGATCCAGACATGCCTATGATCAGACACATCTGTATCCTCGACCTTCTGAACAACCGTGTTCCACTCATTAATCAAGTGAACCTATTCCCACTCGTAGGAAGATCAACACAGCCCAATAACTCAATAAACACCCCAAACTCCTCCATTTCGAGTCTACATACTTTCCCCTTACCTATCTTTTCCTATTTACTTTTAGTGGAATTAAAATCACCTTCTAACACCCATTCCCCAGCTCCTAACTTTGCTTTAAAGTCCAAAATCTATGCCCACATAGTCCATTTTTTAGCTAGAAGGCATGTTAAGTATATATTTATAAAGAAGCAAATCTTTCCTTTCCATACTGCGTTCAGCGCCAGAAACCCTTTCCTCTTGAAACTGAAGATGGGATCCAACTACAAATTGTAAGTATTCCTCCAGATTGAACAATTGAATCAATCGCAGACCATTGGCATTCATCATTTCCCCAAATGGCTTTCACAATATCTTCCAACGTATTCATACATTTCATTTCTTGAATAAAGCACAAATATGCCATACCTTTCGTCAAGGTTTGCCTTACTTTGTTGTGTTTCACCATGCTCCCACATCCCTCTGATGTTGAATGTAACAAATTTTCCAAAGCTACAAAATTGCAAAAGGGTTCTGAATAGAATAAGAAGGAGATCGAAACCTGTGACAAAAATATCGAAGAGTGGGAACAACAGATCAAAGAGCTGCTAACCAAGATTTCTCAAGTCAAGAGACGCAAAGTCGAACTTCTTAAGTTTGATCATGACAAACTGGCCAAAAAACTTGAAGTTGGTGTGCACCATGTCGAGAGAGCTTAGAAGCTTGGGAAGGAGATTGAAGAACTTTCGAACAGCAAGACTGTCTGCAAACAACGCTTGACCCTTCAAAGGTTAAAGTATCAAAAGGTGAAAGACTTGCTTCCTTTTTAATCTATTTGTAATCAATGAACTTGTTCCTTTGCTATATTAATATTGAGCCCATGTGTGGCGTTTTATGTAATGAATGAGCCATTTTGCCAATTTTATTTATTCCCATTTTGACTTCGACCACTTTTTGTGTGAATCATTCCTTATTTATCTTTATTTCTTGAAGTATATGCTTATATTTCTTTAAATACTTACCATTTACCTTCAAGATTCTTCTATCTTCATTTAACTCTTCGACTTCATATGCACCATTTGAAAAGACTTTAATAACTTGAAAAGAACCTTACCATTTAGAGGACCACTTGCCCAAAGTTCTATTTCTCTGATCCATGGACAAAATCACTTTCCAAACTATATCTCCAGTAGAAAATTTTTTAACTTTCACATTTTTATTATATGACTTTTTCCACTCTCTTCTTTTTCCTTTTTAATAATTCTAAGGCACTCAGTCTCTCTTCATCCTAGTCAACTAGTTCGTCCAACATCATTTTCTAATATGAATCAGATGGGATTTCATGTTGTCTCTGGATTCTTGTTGACTGTAAATAAATTTCGACCGGTAACACAGCATCAGACCATATGTTAGTTGAAAAGGTGTAGTATTTGTAGCATCTTCAGGGGAGGTTTGACAAACCCACAAAACTTGGTCCAATGTCTTATGCAAATTTATTGGCTTCTTCCCCACATGCTTCTTAATTAACCCAATCACCACTTTATTTGTTGCTTCGACTTGACCATTAGCCTGAGCATAATAAGGTGTGAATGTTAAATGTTTGAACCCCATCTCTTTAGCAAACTCTTTCATTTTTGGACCAGTAAAAAATGATCCCTGATCTATTATAATAGTTTCTGGGATTCCAAACCTATAAATAATGTGCTTTTGGACAAATTTGATCACTGCATCCTGATCCACATTTATAGGTGGTATAGGCTCAACCCATTTAGTGAAATAATGTATTTCTGAACCTTGGATGATGCTGGTTGAATTTCACCAACTAAATCCAAAGCCCAACCTCTGAAGAGCCAAGGCTTTACTATGGAATGTAGTTCGCTTGCAGAAACATGTTGAATTCCTGGATCTATTTGAAATTCTTGACATTTTTTGGTGAATTCAATAAAATCTTTAAGCATTGTAAGTCAATACATTCCTTTTTGAAATAATAACCAGTTCTCCTTATGGCCTACTTGATGTGTTCCACATGCCCCACTATGAACATTCGAAAGAGCTAAATATGTCTTGGATTCTCTAAGGCATTTGAGTAAGACACCTTCAAGCGTCTTTTTGAATAATTCATTCCCCGTCAGAACATAACTTAAGGCACGATATTTGACTTTTCGTTTGACAGAAGTTGTTAGATTCTGCAAGTAATCTATTATTGGCTTCCTCCAATCTTCGTCTGTCAAACTATCTATAGCCAATATTTCGAAGCTTTCTTCGTCAGCATATCCTAACTTCATTGTTTACAGGTATGTTGGGGATATTTTAGTTGATACAACTCTTCCTCTAACTTCGATTGCATCTTGTAATTTTTCCTTCGAAGTTTTGTACCCTGAAGCAATCTGGGCCAAATCATTGGCCTCTTGATTCTCAAATTATGGTATGTGTCGAATGCTTATCATTTCAAATCTTCATAATAACCTATTGGCTATCATAAATTACATGATAAGATTTTTCTTGACACATTTATATTCCTTCGTAATTTTCTTTATTACCAACTATGAGTCTCCCATTATTTCAACTCGAGTTTCCCCCAATTCCAACAATATTTCAAGTCCAGTAATTAAATCTTCATATTCGCCTTTGTTGTTCGAACAAAGGCTTTCGACCTTATACTTGATTTTTTTTGGAATTTTGTTAGGAGAAATAATCAGTACTCCTACTTCCGCTCCATCCTTATGACTAGAACCGTCGAAGTATAACTTCCATGGTTCAAGCTCCATAAAGTTTAGGGAGTTTTCGACTTAGAGTGGTCGACTATAGAGTCGGCTACCACTTGTTCTTTAACAGCCTTTAAAGGCATATAAGTTAAAGATTATTTTGTTAAGGCTAATGCCCATTTACCAATTCGACTGTGCAAAATAGGTTTAGAAAACATATAATTAATAACATCAAAACGAGAAGAAACATAAACTTCAATAAGTTCTATATAATGCTTTAATTTTGTATAAGAAAAGTATAGACAAAGACACAGTTCTTCCCAGGCTTTATCGGCAACCTCAGTTCGACCAGCTCTCTACTCAAACCAAGCATTTCATCATAATCCCATGTGAAGCAGTCTTTAAAATCCTTCAGCAGTTGAATTACTTCAACACTAACCTTTGGGTCAATGTTGACGCTGATGTAAGTTGGCCTTTTTGTTGTCTCTTCTCCCAGGCCGACTTCTTCCAAAGGATCTTGTGTCAATACTTTGATATTACTTTCTAGCGAATCCTTCTCAAAACCCAAAGGCTCATCATGTAGATGGCGTCTAGCCTTTGCCTTTTCACTTCTACATGATCTTTGTTGGGTGGCTCCGGGTCAAAATCCGTCCCTGGACCTTCAAAGTGTTTTTTTTCAACTTTGGCTTTGATAACCATGTATTTCATATCAGCTTCTAAGGCCTCTTTCAATCTATTTTCAGCTATATAAGCCGAAAGCTTTCTCAGTGCTTGTGATTCAGTCACTGTCACTGTATTCACTACCTCAACCTGTAGGTTGGACTCCATTTGTTCCAAAGGTGAAGTCTTCTTCACCTATCACCTCCTTGTCCCATTGAAATCTGTGGGTCGGATGCAGGTACAACAAATATAAGGTGTTATCCGCATGTGTAAAATAGAAACCTGCTAGGTTACATGGCACTATGTGGGTTAAGTTCTTATCAAAGTGTCACCCACTTATTTGGTTAATCTCAACCATATAATAACTTTGGTCTGCCTCGATATTTTTGAAAATTCCATCACTTCTCCAGATGGATATCCTTTGGTTAAGTGATGAAGGTACTTTACCTATTTGTCACGGTGAAATTTAGATACCAATTTATTGATTAGCTTGAATCTAATTCATTTGCAACCGAACTTTAATTTGTCCAAAGGAAGGGAAAAAGATCGAATTACCCACAATGCAATGCAAATGCAAAGGTTTGAGAGTTATAGGTTTGGGGGTTGGTTAAACTTAGGGAAGGTGCTAGCATCCTAAGTTTCTGTAGTACTCTACAGGAACCTCTTATTTTATGTTGTTTATTGATAAGGGTTATCTGCTTAAGGATGAGAGACCTAGGGGTTTATTTCTAAGTATACTCGACAAGATATCGCATATTGTGCCTACATATCCTGACGGGAGTGGAATCAGAGTATCTGTAGTTCCCCTAAAGGGTTTGAGGAGTTCTTTGACTGTGGTCAAATTTCCTACGGGATAAGGGTAGTTGATTGATTGATTTTAGGAGAAAAGATGAGTTGTCATTTTAAGGGAGATTACTTGATTTAACCACCACAACTTTGTAGGAAAATAGTCTTTGCATCGTCTTAAGAGAAGGGCTCAAGTACTCGGATTGTCAACAAGTACGCCTCTATCTCTCCTAAGTCAAAGTCCCTACATATTGATTGAGTTGTTATGGGGTAGGAGTTTTATCTCGCTTAAGATGATTAACATCTTATTCTCTAATGTGTTTGAACAGTTTGAATTGAGTTGTATTGTTTATTCTAAGTTGTAAAGACAAAAGGTCCTCCTTATGGGGTAGGATCTAAACTTAGAAGATCGATTTGAATGGGATCAAGGATCAATGGGAAGTATGATGCAAATGAGATGCATACGCATAATTGTTTAGGTTATGCGCAGATTCTTCCTTTGGACGCTATGCAAGGCGATAAAATAAATTGCAGGAAGGTAAATAGCGGTAAAGTAAAGGCAAATAAATAAGAGCATACACGGACGCATGAAAGCGCTAAGTGAGTGAAAGTGGTTGTGAGTGTGAGTGGGGACGTAAGTGTGCACGATTGATTTTAGTCGGATTGATGACTTCTCGAGAGATTGATTTTAAAAGAGGGTTGAATTGATTTTAAGAAAGTTTAGGTGATAAGTTAATTTGAGAAAAAGTTATTTAATTACTTTTTGATATTAACTTAGATTAGAGGTGGCTTAAATTTAGATAGGAATATTTTTAATAAATAGGTATTATAAAAAAAAGTTCTTTTTATTATTAGATATGTAAAAAGGTGTAGGTTGTTAATTATTATTAGCAATCCAAATAAATAGATTATTGTGAAATAGATTTTAAAATAAATGATTTTTAGTTATTTATAAAATAATTTATAAAGGGGATTTTGTTGAATAATTATTATTATATAAAAAATGTATTATGATAGGTGGATTAATTAAAAGGTTGTAAAAAAGCTAATGATTACTTTGAATAAAACTTAATTATAAAGATTGGATTATTAATAAGAGAAATTATATGGGTTTATTAACTTTATTTTTAAAAAAAAAGGTTAATTAATTAAATAAACAAGTAAATGATTAATGCAGTTAATTAATTAATTAGGTTTAAAGATTTATTATTAGGTTAATCAGGGAGAGATTGGGTGAGTTAATTGGATTAGTGGCGGAAAAAGGTTGTGTGTGACGCGAACGCGGGTTTATGGTGGGCGTGCGGGGTGTGGGTCATAGGATGAGATCCGTTGGAGATCTGAAGGATGTGTGCGTGGGTGCATGATAGTGTGTGTAGGTGTACAGGTACATGGTTACAACAATGTAAAACAAAATGAAAAAAACAATCAAAATCCCTAATTCCTAATCCAGTTCGCCCTTCCGTCTCCGTTTGTCCCTTCTCTCGGTCGTCATTCCATCATTTCCTTCTGTCCTTCCGGCTTCGCGATGTCGTTGTTTATGTCCTCTTTGCTTCACGATTTCATGGTTCATCCTGCAAATCGGCACAGATCAAGCATGCAAAAGTAAAAAAAAAAGTGAGTTTTTACCCCAGAATAGCAATCGACGGCGGCTTGAGGACGGTGGTGGGGAAATGGTGAAGCGGTCCACGATCTCGTTCTCTCCCTTCGTCCGGCGGTGATGAGTCTTGCGGGTAGTCGGAGCTTCACGGTGATGACGGCTTTCTCGATTGAACTCTGAGTGTGTGTGTTTCTCCTTCTTCGGTGATTTTTTCGATCTCCTGAATGGATTTCTCTTGTCCTTTTTATAGAGGGATTTGTTGGGCCTCCATTGAAGATGTTTTGAAAACTTTCCCAATCTGTTGATTTTTGTCTAATGCTAATGATGGCTTGCTCGAATCCTTCCTATTTCGTCTGGGCTTGTCTGATTCACTGAGAAATTCCTCTTCCGTTGGAGAGATGTCAGTTTCGATTTGGGAAGTTCAAATCTTTCCTCTTCCGTGTTGATTTGCGATACTTAACTTTGTGTAATTAATAATCTTTGTTACTTGTTGGCTTTCGCATTAATACTTCTTTTCCTCTTCTTCTCGCAGGGAGCCTCATATGAGTTCAGATATTTGCTTGACCTTATGTTGTGGTTGAGATAGGATTGAGCCGGCGATAACGACATCGTGTCTGAGCTAGGAGTTGTAGTTGTCGCTGTTGTTTTCGAACGTCTGTTGATGCTTTCGAGTCGATAGGTAGTTGACGATGAGTCCTCGTTATCCTCCTGGCTACTCGAGCTTTGCTCAATGATGAGTTAAGACCTGAGGGTTGAGACTAAAATCCTTCCTTAACCTTAGATTGCCTTTGGTGGTTAAGATGCTGAGATTGTTGATGGGAACTGATATGCGACTGATGTCATTCTGTTGTTGATTGTAGCTCGTTTGTGACTGATATTTACTGCTGTTGTTGTTTGTAGCTCAGGAACTGCTATTGTCGGGGCACGTTGAAACGGTGATGAAGATATTAAGCCTGAACCGTGTGTTTATGACTATTTTCGCCCCTTCGAAATTTGTTGAGAGCTGTTTTGGGATTACCTATGCTGAATGGTCACCTTTGCTCGTTGAATCTCTTACCATTATGTAGAGCATTGTTGGGCACAATGGGGTTTTAAGAACTATTTGCCTTGTGAATTTTTTTAAGAAGGTTGAAGTTGCTTCTCGTGGCTTGGTGCGATACCTGTTGTGAACTGTGTTGAGATGCTTTCCTCTGATAAATGTTGTGGTTTTGGTTTTCTTGTGATGAATTCTTGAGCTGTTGGAAGCAAACTGACTTTTCTTCTTCTTCTTTTAGGGTCCATCTGTAAGTTTGGAGGCTGCTGGCTCTACACCATCGGCGAGAAGGGTTTAACGGTGATGATGACCTTTTTCTGAACCGTGTTGGCTTGTTACTGTTGCCTATGATGAATTTGCTTTTAGTTTGTTCGATGCTCGGTAGGGAGTCGGCGACAGCTTCGGTTGTCGCCCTTCCGGCTGCTCGAACTTACGCCCAATGATGAGTTAAACTGAGGGCTGAACTTTCTTGTTTATTCTTCTTCTGCTGGACTTCTGATCTTCACATTATATGTTATGGCTACTTTGATTTTCGGTTGCGGTTGTCACTTCTGTTCTTATATTTTGCAGGTGTAGTACTGACCTTGAATTTTCTGTTGCTTGATAGGTTGTTGTTTCGCACTGTGAAGCTGTTCGGAGTTGGTTATTAAAATGCTTGCTGCTGCCACTAACATGTTGCCTTACTATCGTTGTGGTGGTTGGAAGTAATGATATCTTTGGATACTTTGAGCCATCAGAATTTCGTAAGAAAAAGTACTCCACGACAGTGTATTGATTCCACGCTTTTCTCGCTAAAAAGCAAATTCAGACTGAAGATCCAAACGGAAATTGTGGTTGAAATCAAAAACAGGTCGGTTCAATATAACAAAGGCCTTCAATCCATGTCGAAAGAATGGCGGCCAGAGAATGAAGGCATAGCCTACTCCTACTTCGACACTTATGCCGCAACGAGTGAACTCATACAAAATCCAACTGCTCATGGTATTACTATCGTTATTCTCAAGTATCTCTGTGAGATTTCTGTTTTTCTTCATATTATTAGCCTTAAACATCATTAATTCACCATGACAAGAGTCATAACATTGTAAATGATCGTGTTGGTTTCGTATAACAACATTTTTTTGTGACATTTGATACTAAAAGGAACTTATGCATCCATTTCAGGATTCACAGACGTGAAAGCAGCTTGTTGTGGACCTGGGGGAGTTGAATGCCTGCCTGTCGGTGTCAAAACTTTGTCCCACTAGGCAAGACCAAGTTTTCTGGGATCAGTACCATCCTTCAGCGGCAGCTTCGCAGATTCTCGTCGACAGTATCCTTGATGGTCTTTCAATTTACCCTTCTCCTATTAATACGAGACGGCTAGCAGCAGCTTGAAGTTTGCGATTATTTTCATTTCGAATGGCTTCCTTTTTGTGCGTCATCAAACAAAACTTTGTGGACAGCAACCAGGGGTATTAGTTTAATGAATAGCAGTAAGGGGATGGTCCTTAAGGAATGTGTCGTGCAAGTTTCCATTGTAAGAACATGTCTTTGTTGTAAGTGTATATGTTGAAGTAGTATTTGTAAAGACTTTTGCAATAGCGAGCCAACTACTTTTACAATTCACTGTATTGGTAATCTTGAAACCGAAATTTAATATACTTGGATTTTATGAGATAGATTGATAAATCAATAGCCATAACCTCCTTGAATGAATACCATAATTCACAATAAGATCACCCGGGCATTCTCACCATGAATAAAGAATAACAGGATGCACTTTCACCATGAGTGGTGGACTCCAAATAACCTCCTTGAATAATATTGCAATGGGTAGGCCAACAGGGTGAATGCCTAAAGGATGTTAAGATCTTTGTTTTTATATTTGGAAACCGTTTTTGAACTTGCGATGACATCAGTCTAAACCTCTTATTTTTAGACTTGATTATTTAAAAGTTAGCTTCGACTCTGTCATGTGACTTTGAAGCTTTTGATAATTATTGGGTCAGATGAAAACTTGAATAACTCTTCTTCAAATTGTCTAGTTGTTCAAGATGCGTGAAAGAAAATGCAGATTTCATTCCGTACAATGTCACGACCTTTCACAAAGAGTATTCCCAAGATGATGAAACGGGATCGAAGGTGGAACGATGAGCTTGATGACACAATTACTTAAGCTCGTAATAAATCCTTCTATAGCCTCAAAATTGATTTAAGAATGAGAACTTCGAAACACATCTCCTTGAGTCCGCGACTTGGCGAAAACTTGAATGTAACCCTGAACTTTAACCGGTCCTTCAAAACACATATAATTGTCGTTGACTAAAGGAAACGGTATCTTGTCTTCAAAACTTATGCACCTTCACCAACTTATTAGTCACACATAAAAGTGAAAGGTAACACACAAGAAGAGGGAAAAAAAGAGAGGTGGGATCTTATGGTCAAAAATTAGGGTGCGACACTATTCCATGTATTCACTCCCTTCCCAGGAGTAGATTGTAATTCGCCTTAGATGCAATCACCATAAACATCGTTGGCCTAGTAATTGTGCCAACGATCAAGTCTACCTGAATAACTCCCATGGTTATTCCCACCTTCACTTTGTAATTCGAAAGGACCATATTAAGAGGCTTCGTATCGTAGTTACTCTTGCCAATCTTTTTTAACATATAGTGCGACATTAGGTTCACTGCCGCTCCTCCATCCACTAGTATCTTATTGATACCAACATTTTCTACCTTTCCTCTAATGAATAGGGGCTTCAGGTGGTTTTTCATTGCATCATCTGGCCTTTCAAAGAACGCATTCTTCTCCTTGACACAACCATTATGTTAAATGTAGTAACATACTGGCCTTTGATTGGACATTTCTTGTTCGACCTCATCCTCTGGATCTTCCAATTCTGTCACCCTATCATACTCCCTGCGTAGCACCGATACAATATTACAGATAATTTCTAGTGATGGTTCTGATCCCGAATCGAAATCGTGTGTCATTATATGATCATTTATCGGCATCTGCTCAGACTTCTACTTTACATCTTCTTGTTGGCCTGCGAACAACCTTCTTTCGATAACTTTCTTCTCGATAGGTTTTCTGTCTTTGTTGTTGTAACACCCATTTTAATTATTTTTGGTTTCAGAGTTATTTTATTCGCGGATGTGTTTTGAGAAATTATTTGAAGGATCAAGAACTCATGATATTGATATACAGTGATAAAAATGTGATAGTTGATAGTAATGTAATATTATTATTAATTATTATCATTATTATTACTAATATTAATATATGAGAAAAATATAATTAAATGGAATTTTAGAATTAAGTGGATTTTGTGAATTAAAAGAAATAAGAGGATTACTATTATTATTTGGATTTTTGGATTAAAAGAATTATGAGAATATGAGTTCTTTGGATTAAAAGGGAATTATTTGGGATGAGGGGTGACATTGGCATTTTGGAAAATTAGAGGAACATATGCACGGGAAAAACAAGCGAAGAACACGATGGGGGAAGGCTGAAGCAAGAGTTGAAGCTTGGCCAGGAGATCATCAAGATTATCAATTCATGTGGATGGAGAAGCTTCATCAACATCAGCATCGAATTTGAGGTAAGGGGGGAGAATTTAACGGTTAAATGGTTTTGCATGAAAATTTGGTAGAAAGGGGAAAATCCCTAATCCCCATAGGATATGATAATCTGATGTTGAATGCATGTTATTGTTGCTGTGATTATGCTATTGCAATGTGTTGATTCAATTGCATGTGGTTGTGCGAAGTGTTTGAGTGTATTGAGGTTTTCCGGGTAAATTCAAAGTTGAGCCGGAAGCTGGTCATTAGAGTTGAGTTGATTAATTGTTGGATAGAATCGGGAACAGGCCCCGTAACTAATTGCAGTATGTTGTTGGTCGTGGGTTTCGATTTAATCGGGCAAAATCGAGGGAGGTTGATGTTTCTGTTATGCAGAATTTTTTTGAGAACGCAGGTATTCACTGGGCGAATGGGGGCGAGCCTTCGCCAGGCTTCGCCGAGAAAACTAGCCATCGAGTGCTGACAGAAGCTTCTGTCTGGCTTCGCCATAGGTTTTGCCAAGCGAATGGCAGCGAGCCTTCACTGCGGGGCTTCGTCGGGCGAATGCGCTGTCGCTATTGCAAAAATCGGTGCCGACTATGATAGAAGAGTCGCCACCGTGCGTTATTTATCCCACAAGAGGGAAAGGAAACGCTTAGAGTAAACCTAACGCAAAGAGGGAAAGGAATGGTCATCGCAACCAAATCCCGGATTCGGGAGTCGGTTATGCAAGGGGAAGATATTAGCACCCCTCACGTCCGTCGTACTCGACGAGATCCACACTTGTTTTCTATCTAAGGGTGTTTTTATCTACCTACTCTAAAGGTCTGGTTTAAAAAGAAAAGAAAATGACTCGGCAAAGTATTGCACTTTATGCCTATGTATTCCCGTCTGGAACGAAAAATCAGAGTCAACGTAGTTCGCCTAACTACGGGTTATGGAGGAAGGTTGCTCGCCGAGATGTCGCATCTCGTGCCTACGTACTTTCATACGGCATGAAAGATCAGAGCAAACGTAGTTCGGGCTATGGAAGACACAAGTTTGTCTGACAGTTCTTTATCTCCTTAAGAAAGGGTTTTCCTGATTAAGGTCCAAGCGGACAAAAAGAGTTTGATTGTTTGTTTTCAGTCTTTTACGAAAGAAATGTTTTTTAGGATGTTTGCAATCTCAGTCGCACTAGAGACTATGACCCAGGAGTGAATGCTTCGTATGTCACCCAAAGGGTACCACACTAACATCCAGATTACTGGAGAGAGACCCTTCATCAACCTTTTCCCAGATAGCTTAAGGCTCGTAACGTACAACTTCAATTAACCTTATTATTGTATTTTTGAATTGTTTTGAGATGAGAAGAGAAAGACGTCCTAAAACTATGGTTGAAGGGAAATCTACCTACAGTTATCATGCATGGTTTAAAAACCTAATGTCTGTCATAATTCCCTCTTGCACAGAGGAAATCAGAGATCCTAGGGGAAAACGGCAGAAGAAAGCAAGCAGTAAACAGTAAACAGTAAAATGCATGCTATGCAACAGTACAAGCGAGGCAAGGGAGTCCGGCTCAACCTCAAACCTAAGAAAACAATAGGCAAGGGGAGACAAGCTCCACCTCAAACCTAAAGGTAGGCAACACAAACAAACAGATAATACAACAAAAGAAAAACAGAGGAAGCAGCCCAAGCAGCAGCAACAGTTTCTACAGTCAGCAACTTCAACCTTCAACAGCAGCTCTGGTCAGAAAGTTGAATTGACAGCAAAGAGTCTTCATCTTCAAGCTAGCTCCTATCTTCAAGATTCTTCAATTCTTCATCTTCAAGCTTTAGCAAGCTCCACAAGAAGAGAAATCACCATTGAGATCAAGTTACAATGCTAGAAAACCTGATGAAAACCAAAGGAATTCATCAGGAACCAACATGAAAGAAAGTGCATCCTCAAAAGTTCTACTCATTAAGGCATGCCACTCATCCCTCCAAAGGAGAGATGGAGCTTCCTTAAAAGGACTTTTCATCATAGGATAGGATAGAAGCAATCAATGCATTCTATGTTTGATGAAAGAAGAAGAACTAGTTCTAATGGCTCTTCCTAAAACCCTAATCTTAACAAGCTTCTAAAAAAAAGCTCCTAAAAGAGAAGAAAGCTTCAACTCCAAGCTCCACAAGCCAAGCTACAGCAACTACACCAAGTCCAGAAGCTCCTCCAAAAAAGAAATCAAGCAAATCCAGCTCCAAAGTCACCAACAAGACCAAACAAGCAAAGGCACCAAAGATGGAACACCACAAACACAATCAACTTGCAAAATATATGAAAAATATGAAAATGCACCTAAAAATGCCAAATAAAATCTCAAAGGACCCCCAAGGTATCAGGGACCAGGGGTAAAAAGGGGAGATTGAAAATCAAAAGAGAAGTACCCTAATAGAGGGCAAACACCAAGAGTGTCCCAAACAAAGGCAGCAATGGAGAGGAAACAAAAGGCAATTCAAATCACAGAGAAACAACACTTAAAAAATATTAAAAAAATATCCAAAGGTCAATTAACATGTTAACTCAATGCTAAAAAAAAATCATCCAAAAATAAGAAGTTTAAACATGGAAATAAAAACAAGAAAGAACAAAACTGCACTTTAAATCAAATAGAACAGCTCCAATATTTAATTTGTTTTAAAATAGAAACTGAAATTAAAAAAATAAAATAAAATATCCAGAAAAAACTAGACATCTTAAGGTTTTTGAAAATTATTTTTATGTATTTTTATGACTAATGGAGCTTTTTTAAATTATTTAAAATGGAACAACACCAAAACAGAAATTAAAAATAAAAGAAATTAAAATGAAAAACAGTTGGTTCAAACAGCAAACAAACACAGTGTAACACGAATGGGCCTCCAGGAGAGGGGTGCGAACAGTAATTCATTAAGCCCACGAAAATATTCAGCAAACATCAATTAAAATGAAAATAAAACAATGCAAAAACTCAACAAAATGTCCACCGCAGGGATCGAACCCGCGCGCATGATCACGATGCCTAACGATCGGACGGTGTACAATTCGTCTTCAACCTTGCACTCGCCGGAACAGCTCCGGTCGGCCCCTCCTCCACCATGGTTCACCGGACCTCCAACAACAACAACAACTTCCACAAAACTCAATCGTTTCGCATGAAACTTACGTCGAAATTCAACTACTTCTCACGAGGATTCCAAATCCATCAACAAAAATTATTAATAATGCAAGATCAAAGAGAAACGAAGCAAACAAAGTTTGACACCAAAAACTCAAGTTCATCAAAAACTCTCCAAATTAATTCTAAACTCATTCTTATGTCATGGAGGTTATAGATCAAGCAAAAACTAAGCAAAATCATGCAAAAACAGTTCATACAAAATCTCTCAAGTATGGAGCTCCAAATTTCGAACGTCATGAACATCAATAATTATTATCCAGAAATGATCTACATGCTTCAATGATTACAAAGAAATAAAAATGGCAAAGAATCATCAAGTATTAAGAGAGATATGTTGAAATTCAAGTACCTAGTGGAGAACTTCCACTGAGCATTCAAACCTTGATGAAGCTTCGCAAAAATCTCCAGAATCACTCCATAATCATCATAGAAGCTTTTGCAATCTTTAATTTGGCTTGAAACGATCTAAATCTGAGAATTCACTTTTTGAATTTTCGTCACTTTTTCAAACTTGTTCTTGATCAATTTTGCTCCAATTTCGAAAACTGGTGATTTGTGAAGGTTGGAAATGTTATATACAATGGATATTGATCAAGAGAAAGCCCAACCCTTGCCTCTAAGCCCAAAATGAAATTTCAAAATTTCAACACTTTTTGCACATGAATGTACACGAAAAATGGCATTGTTTTGGCTCCAAAATGGTTTTAATTCAACTACTAGCAGCATGTGGAGTGTGAATGGCTGGGATTCCACCCTTGGTTTCATCTCAATGGTTATTTTTGATTATGTAACTTCATGGTGAAGTAACCTTGGGAAATGCCTGTGCAAATGACCTCAAATCAAAATTCTGGAAATGCCAATGTTCTTAAAACATGTTTTCCACTCAAAATATGTATTCACATGACATGTTTTGGTCATCTAACTCAAAAAGTCAATTTTCCCTCCTTAATCCAATTGAAATTTTCCCTTTTTAGGCCATTTTAAGTGACTTTTTGCTATGAGCCAAACCAATTCCACATGACCACTTGGTTGCACTTAAAATCATGTTTTGAGCAAGTTCCATATTGAACAAATCTCCATTTGAAGAGTGCAAATTGGAGATATGGACCTATAATCCAAAATGACCTATAATCTCACTTTCCCAAAATACCTCTGACTTGTAAACCCCATAACCTGAGTTCTACAAATCATATGGAAGACTTCTAATACAATTTAGAAAGCTAAGATCATGAGGAACAACTTTAATATTGGCCAATAGTTCAGGTGAAACCTCCTTCTAGGTAAAAAATAGCTTGGAAGTCAGATGATTTTCACAGACAAATTTCACATTCATTTGGTGACCTGTAACTCGTTTGGACCATAACTTGAGTTTTATAAATCCACTTGAGGACTTCTAGTTCTCAAATTAAAGGTATTGAGATGCTCTACAAGTTCCATGTTGGTCAAAGATCCATTTGAAACTTGTATCTTGACTTATGTGGTCTTGAAGTTAGGCACTAAACAGGAGACTTTACACTGAAACTCTAATTTAGAAACTTCCCACACTCTTGACTTTTCTTGACTTGATCTTGGCACAACACCACAAATGTCTCATCATATCATTTCATGAACTCCATGACCTAAAAGTAGGCTTTGATACTCTTCAACTGCACAGTTGACCTAGGATTGACTCAGATGAAACCCTAATTGCATGCACATCGACTGTAACTCTTGCCTTTGCACACAATGACTTGATTGAACTCTCCCATGGCCCTCTAGGCATTCTATGAGCTTCATACACATCTCCTTCTCATATTCAGCACTTCACAACCCTCTGATGGTCCTAAGTTGATCCTCAAGTTAGGAGAAAAACTTCATGCAAACATCTAAACCCTTAGGCACTCAAACCACCTCCTGATGACTTTGACAACTTCTCAATCTTGAGTAAGACCTCTGGCTAGGCTCCTCCTGATAAGAATCACACTTGATCCCCTTCTATATGAATCATATCATGATATGCAAATGATATAGCTATACAAATGTTAATGCAAATGAAACATAAACCAGGTAAGAAAAGGTTGAGCAAATTTTGGGGTGCAACAGCTGCCCCTATTCAAACGGCTTGGACCCGACTGGATGAAGAGTGAACGGCTTTCAACCAATCGAGGTAGAAGACGGTTGAATACCAGGAAACCCAGAAATTTTCCAACCACAGAAATAAGCTGTGAAAACTGCTTGTAGGAACAACATCCATTACACTGAGCCCAGTTGTTACTGCAACAACTGATCAATCATCTGATAAAAACTTTGGACTTCAACATCAACCCCCTGTGTGACGCCACAGGCATCGAATTAACTTTGCAAGGAAACTCCGTCCACAACAGGACTAAACTTTGTCAACACGAATCACAATCTCTGCCAATCACAGGTAATGACTCCGTCAACACGGATAAGAATCACTAGCGACTTTACTGGGGACAACTCCGTCAATCACAGGTAACGACTCCATTAACACGGATAATAATCACTGTCAACACAGGTACAACTCCGTCAACACGGATAACCATCACCGTCAACACGGTTAACAATTCCGTCAACACGGATAACAAACTCTGTCAACACAGGTAACAATTCCGTCAACACGGATAACAATCACCGTCAGCACGGGTAACAATTCCGTCAACACGGATAACAATCACCGTCAGCACGGTTACAATTCCGTCAACACGGATAACAATCACTGTCAACACAGGTAACAATTTTGTCAACACGGATAACAAACTCTGTCAACACAGGTAACAATTCCGTCAACACGGATAACAATCACCGTCGACACGGGAAAAAATTCCGTTAACACGGATAACAATCACTGTCAGCACGGGTAACAATTCCGTCAACACGGATAACAATCACCGTCAGCACGGGTAACAATTTTGTCAACACGGGCAACAATCACTGTCAACACAGGTAACAATTCTGTCAACACGGATAACAATCACCGTCAGCACGGGTAACAAATTCGTCAACACGGATAACAATCACTGTCAGCACGGGTAACAATTCCGTCAACACGGGCAATAATCACTGTCAACACAGGTAACAATTCCATTAACACGGATCCATTTGAAGAATACTTTGCTGGGGAATATGAGAAACTTAACCAAACAACTTTGTGGGGGAAAAAAATTTCACTGGGGAAATCACTAGTGACAACTCCGAAATTTTAAGCCATGAAATCTTTTAATGCTGACGTAACAGCAACCTGAGAATATTTCTGAAGAGAAACTTAACCAAGCAACTCTGTTAGGGGACGAACATTATCATCACCTATCTCACGCTGAGAATTTGAATATCTGGAAATCCTTCTGAGCAAGAATCCCACTCCTCTATAGGGAACAACACCTGAAACTGAAGAGGTAACCAACCTGGATTATGTTTCAAAATGCATATGTTTGACAATGGCGTAATGCTCCATACGGCATGGAAATGCTACGCGTTTTGGTATATGCAAATATGATGATATATGCACAATGCAAAGATGCCGAGAGGCGCTTCAGCAAAATAAATGCTGAAGACAAAACCGAATCCGCTAGGGATAAATGCTGGACAGGTGCAACCAACTCCGCTGGGGATAACCATCCTATTGGGGAATGGCTCACAAACTTGAAATTACGAACTCTGCTGATGATGTTCATCCTGTCGGAGGAAAAACAAACTGCTGGGGAGAAGGAAAAACAGTCCTGCGCGAGGATAATCCTTCTGAACCAAAGATGACTTGGTTATATTCTAAGGAAGTTACCCATGCTGGGAATTGATTGTGTATATACTCACTGCCAGGAATACACCTTCTGTTGGGAACATCGAGATCCACTGAGGATACTCTCTTGGCAGCTTTCCTGGGGAATACTCTTCTGGGAAGGCCAACCCACATCCAGTAGGGATAAGTGCCATCTCAAATCTTTCTGGGATAAGATATGACTTACACCGGCTGAGGAGTGATACAACCACTTGGTCACGGGACTCTGGCTGGGGAAACACAAATTCCCTGACTGTTTTCTTCAAAGGTGAGAACCCTACAAAACACAAACGAGACGAAACAAATCTATACAACAAGATCTATCTCGGTTAGTATCCGTGACATTCATTCAGTCAATTCGAAGTTTTAGCAATTATTGGCGAGGGCCAGCAAGTTTATGTACATGCAAGTTCATCAAAAACATCGGCGTTTTTCACAAACAAAACAGTAAAGAACAAGCATCAAGTACTGAATAATATGCTTTATTGACAACGAGCCTGTAAATAGGTAAAATTTTGTACACTGGATGCAACTCCTGAAAAGAGGAAGTTACGCACAAGTAAAATACAAATATTACAGAAGTACAAGGAAAATTTGTATACATGTCGGCAACGTGGTACAGACGAACACCATGAGCTGATCCTCCTATGACTCGCCTGACTCTGACACTTTCCCGATACTCGATCTTCGGAAGAGATTGTTTTGGATATACGACCCTCAGGTACTCCCAAACCACTAAGCAACGCAGTATCAAACTCGGACCACAATCATTTGCTTTTCAAATCCCTAACTTTTGCGTGAACCGCCCTTTGCGGGTTTTCAATCCACCGGGATACCCTTTTTTGCCAAAGTCACCCTCTTTAGGTTTTCAACTTCGCGGGTGTACATTTTTCAATTTTATCCCTAACTTTTTCCCAAACCTTTTATTCCTTTTTTATGGTTTGCCGGGATGCCCCATTTTTTCCTGGACTCTCTTTTTCTGTCCAGCGGGTCTCTTTAAGCAAAGTATTTTTTAACTGCATCCGAGTTCACAGGGGATGTGAAATCCTCACCATCCATGATGGATAACAGTAAGGCTCCTCCAGAGAAAACCTTTCTAACGACATATGGACCTTCATAGTTGGGAGTCCATTTGCCCCTGTGATCTGATTGTGGTGGGAGAATCTTTTTCAGTACAAGATCGCCCGTCTGAAAGCTTCAAGGACACACCTTTTTATCATAAGCTTTCTTTATCCGGCTCTAATACAACCGACCATATGCTAGAGAATCCAGCCTCTTCTCATCCATTAAACTGAGCTGATTCAATCTATCTTTCACCCATTCTGCCTCATCAAGTTGGACATCGCGTAAAACCCTCAAAGAAGGAATCTCAACCTCCAATGGTAAGACATCTTCCATACCATATACCAATGAAAAAGCCCCGGTTGATGTGTGTACCGTCGTACGATAACCATGCAAAGCAAAAGGCAACATCTCATGCCAGTCCTTATAGGTCACAACCATCTTCTGAACGATCTTCTTTATGTTTTTATTGGCCGCTTCAACAGCGCCATTCATTTTGGACCGATAAGGAGAAGAGTTATGATGTTCAATCTTGAAATTCTGGCACAATTCCTTCATCATCTTGTTATTCAAATTCGAACCGTTGTCAGTGATAATCCGCTCCAGGATTCCATATCTGCAGATAATATCCTTCTTGATAAATTTGGCTACCACTTGCTTGGTAACATTAGCATACGATGCTGTTTCAACCCATTTGGTGAAGTAATCAATAGCTACCAAGATAAAACGATGTCCGTTGGATGTCGTGGGCTCAATCTTCCCAATCACATCAATTCCCCACAAGGAAAAGGCCAAGGTGATGACATAACGTTCAGAGGGCTCGGAGACACATGAATCTTGTCCGCATAAATCTGGCATTTATGACACTTCTTTGCAAACTTGAAACAATCTGTTTCCATTGTCAGCCAATAATACATGGCTCGTAATAACTTTCTCGTCATTGCATGTTCGCCGGCATGTGTACCAAATGTACCCTCGTGGATCTCTTCCATGAGCAACTTAGCCTCTTTCTCGTCCACACATCGCAACAACACCAAGTCGTCGTTTCTTTTGTATAAAACACCATCCGGATTCAAATAGAAGTTGTCAGCCAATCTCCTAAGAGTCTTCTGATCACGACTGGATGCCCCAGCCGGATACTCTTGGTTCTTCAGGAAATTCTGGATATCATAATACCACGGTTTGCCATCGGAAGCTTCCTCAATGGCGAATATGAAAGCGGGCCTATCAAGGCGAGAGATAACTATCCTGGGAGCCTCATTCCAGAAGTTAACCTTATACATTGAAGACAACGTCGCGAGAGCGTTTGCCATCTGATTTTCTGCTCGTGGTACATGGTGCAGTTCCACTTTGTCAAAGAAAGGCAACAACCTTCTTGCATAATTCATATAGGGTATCAGATTGGGCTGACGAGTCTCCCACTCTCCCTTGATTTGATTCACAACTAGAGCAGAGTCTCCGTATACATCAAGATTTTTAATTCTCGGATCGATAGCTTCTTCGAGCCCCATAATGCACGCTTCATATTCGGCCTCATTGTTGGTAACCGGAAAGGTCAATCTAGTAGTGAATGGGATGTGAGACCCATGGGGAGTAGTAATGATTGCACCTATCCCACTTCCGTATGAATTAACGGCACCGTCGAATATCAATTGCCATTTGGAACCCAGCTCTGGACCTTCATCAGGCAACGGCTCCTCACAGTCCTTCATTTTTAAGTACATGATATCCTCGTCAGGAAAATCAAACATCATCGGCTAGTAATCATCAATTGGCTGCTCAGCTAGGTATTCTGACAGAACACTACCTTTAATAGCCTTTTGAGAAACATACTGAATATCGTATTCTGTCAATACCATCTGCCATCGGGCAATTCTTCCGGAAAGTGCTTGCTTTTCAAACACGTATTTGATCGGATCCATCTTTGAAATTAGCATGGTTGTATGATTTAGCATGTATTGCCTCAAACGTTTGGCAGCCCAGGCTAGCGCACAACACGTTTTTTCGAGCATTGAGTAACGGGACTCACAATCTGTGAACTTTTTACTCAAGTAGTAAATCGCATGCTCTTTACATCCAGTCTCGTCATGTTGACCGAGAACACAACCCATACTTTTCTCAAGAACCGTCAAATACATAATCAATAGTCTCCCGGCTACTGGGGGTATCAATATTGGAGGTTCCTGCAAATATTCTTTTATTTTTTCAAACGCCTTTTGACAATCTTCATTCCAGGTCACAGCCTGATCTTTTTTCAATAACTTGAATAATGGCTCACACGTGGTCGTTAGATGAGATATGAACCGAGCAATGTAATTCAATCTCCCTAAAAAACCACGAACCTCTTTTTCTGTTTTCGGCGTTGGCATTTCTTGTATTGCTTTTATCTTAGCAGGATCAACCTCAATTCCTTTTTCGCTCACAATAAACCCCAATAGCTTACCAGATCTCACCATGAAGGTGCACTTGTTAGGATTCAGCTCAGCCTGAATTTCTTAAGCCTCTTGAACAATTTCAGAAGATTGACCAGATGCTCTTCCTCTGTCTGAGATTTGGCAATCATATCGTCAACATAGACTTCCATCTCTTTATGCATCATGTCATGAAAGAGTGTTGTCATAACTCGCTGATATGTTGCCCTGACGTTCTTCAAACTAAAGGGCATCACGTTGTAGCAGAACGTTCCCCACGGGGTAATAAAAGTTGTTTTCTCCATATCCTCTGGCGCCACCTTTATCTGATTATAGCCCGAAAAGCCGTCCATGAAGGAAAACACAGAGAATTGAGCGGTGTTGTCGACCAGCACATCAATATGAGGAAGCGGAAAGTCGTCTTTTGGGCTCGCCCTATTCAAATCTCGATAGTCCATGCACATCCGCACCTTACCATCTTTCTTTGGTACAGGTACTATATTAGCGACCCATGAGGGATAAGTTGTGACAGCCAGAAAACCAGCATCCCATTGTTTCTGAACTTCCTCCTTAATTTTCACAGCCATATCTGGTCGAGTTCTTCTGAGTTTCTGCTTAACCGGCGGACATTCCTCACGCAGTGTCAAACGGTGAACCACCATATTAGTATCCAACCCAGGCATATCTTCGTAAGACCAAGCGAAAATATCACTGTACTCCCGAAGCATCTCGATCAAACTTCGCTTGATATCACCTTGCAATGCAGCCCCTATCCGAATATTCCTGACAACCTCTTCGGACCCCACGTTGATAATTTCAATTTCCTCCTGATGAGGCAGAATGATTCTCTCTTCTTGTTTCAAAAGTCGAGTCAGCTCTTCTGATAAGTCATTATCCTCAACAATCTCTTCTTCTGCTTGAAATATCGGGTGCTCGAAGTCGACGCGAGTCATAGGAAGTTCGTGATCAATGTCGTCTGAAATATGAATCCTGCAATGAGAATGGTTAAATGTTTCAAATAATGCAAACAAAGCATATAACCATGTTGCCATTTTATTGTTAAACAAAAATAGGAAAAACAAAGATCACAAAATTTGCATGAGAAAAACGCCTTTATTAATGATTAAACAAAGTACATACATAAGCAGGTAGCCCTAAAAACAAAATCAATATGCCCCGGGTAGGACACATGATTATACAATAATTGAGAAAACAAATCATTACTGTTTTGTAATCACTGGGACAAGTTCCTGGATAGACCAGTTGCACAGATTCTGTCCTGGCACGCCGGGCTTGATCCACGAGTCCATATCGCAGTCACTATCTCCGTCTTCAGCATCGGAAACAACATTAATCGTTTCATAACAGACTCCACCTGGAGTGATCACCACCGGTCCTTTGAACTTTTGCGCGCCTGATGCGGAAGATGACGATGTTGGGTGATACCCCAACCCAAACTTGTCCATCTTGACAGAAATTTCTAAGACTTGGCCCCATCTTTTGGTTTCTCCAGTCTGAACCACTGCCTGAGCGTCTTTGTACGAAGACATGGCCACCTCTGGCCCTTTGCTGGGAACATGAGACTTGTCCTTGATCTGCAACCCTTCAAAGGCTTGGCATGGTGTCTCATGGATCTCCCCATCCATTTCAACGTACTTGAATGACGAAAGATGACTAACCAGAATGTCCTCCTCACCGCAAATAGTAACAACACTGTCACCGACCATGTATTTAAGCTTCTGATGTAGCGTGGACGTCACAGCCCCTGCAGAATGTATCCATGGTCGCCCAAGTAGACAGCTATAAGCTGGATGTATATCCATGATGTAGAACACAGTGTCAAACACTTCCGGCCCGACCTGGAGTGGCACCATTATGGACCCAAACACCAACCTTCTGGTCCCATCAAAAGCCCTCGCGACCAAGTCACTTGGCGTGTATATGATTCCTCGGACATCTAGCTTCATCATAGCCTTCTTAGGCAACACATTCAAAGATGATCCGGTGTCTACAAGAACATGCGACATAACAGTGCCCCGACATTCCACTGAAATGTGCAAAGCCATATTATGGTCCCGACCTCTAGGCGTCAAATCAAAGTCAGTAAATCCCAGGCTGTGTCCAGCATTCACATGCGCCAGTACCCCCTCAAGCTGATTAACAGTTACTTCCTGAGGTACAAAAGATGTGTCCAAGATTTGTAACAAGGCATTCCGATGGGCCTCAGAATAAAGCAACAAGGATAGTATTGAAATTTTGGAGGGCGTCTGCTGCAAGTGCTCCATAATCTTATAGTCACTTTTGTGAATCAACCTTATAAACTCTTCTACATCCTTGATCGATGTTTCTTTCTCTTTTGTCTGGGAAGGTCCTCCTTCATTCACTTTGGTTTTGCCTTTAGCAGTCCTCTCAGTCTCGATTTCGGGTGAAGTGAAGATTCTACCACTGCGGGTCATGCCTCCCGCTCCAACAAGATTGCCCACTGCCCCTGCCGGCTGGCTATCCACCTTAATCTTTTCCCCATTGCAAAAAGCTTCCAACCCATAACTCCACGGAATGGCTTTCGTACTTTCATAAGGAACGGACCCTGCTTTCGTAATTGTGATAGTTGGCCGCTTGGCGGGCGCTGATATCATAATAGTCTTTCGTGAAATTGTAATTGTTGCGACCTCACCCTGCTTTTCACATATTGCCTCAACAGGCTCCTCAACAGCAGTGCGGTCAAATTGTAAAGTTCCCTCATCAATCATGGCCTGAATACCTCTCTTCAAATCGATACAGTCCTCTGGTCGGGTCCAACAATCCAAACAGTACTCATCACATCCGGGGAAGACCCCTCCTTTCAACAATCTGCTTTTAACATAGCTTAAAGGTGTCTTCAGATTATTTACGTCCATAACCAAATCCAAATCTTCTTCTGTCAGAATAGCATTTGCTCCATGATTCGGCATTGGTTTCTGTACAATGTTGGGACCATCATTACTGAAGTTAATGACTTTACTATCAATCAAATCTTGGACTTTGTGTTTAAAAGCATGACAACTCTCGATATCATGTCCGGGTGCCCCAGAATGAAATTCACACTGCTTACTAGTATCATACCCGTAAAGAAGCGCTCCTATAGGTGGGTCCAACGTTCTCTTTTCAACCAGATTCAAACTTAACAGCGTCTGAAGCAGTTCTGCATACATTGACGGAGGTGTATCAAATACCCTTTTTGGCTTCCCATTCTGGATCCTTCTCTGAGCAGGATTATACCTTTGTTGTTGCTGCTGCTGCTGTTGTGGTTGTTGTCGTTGTTGTGGTATAGGGATCGTCACACTAGCAACCTGTTGTTGAATATACTGATTCCTACCTCTACCTCGTCCTCGACCACCATACACTGCGCTGGCGTCTCCTTGTCTTTTACCACCAAAACCTTTCTTTGCACCTCCTGCTGAGGTCGACTCATCGGCTTGAATTTTACCAATTTTGATGCCATTTTCAATTCGTTCCTCCATGAGTATCATGTCAGAAAAACTACCCATCGAGCAATTGAGCAATTTGTCATAATACATCCCAGAGAATGTTCCAACAAAAATATAAATCAATTCCCTTTCAACCATAGGTGGGTGGACTCTTGCCGCCAGATCCCGCCAATGCTGAGCATACTCCTTGAAACTCTCCCCATTCTTCTGTGAAAGACTTTGAAGCTGAACCCTATTTGGCGCAAGGTCACTGTTGTATTGGTAGTGTTGGACGAAAGCATCAGCCAGTTCTTTCCAACTTCCGATCTGTGCAGGTTCTAGTCCCATGTACCATTCCAGCGATGGTCCCGACAAACTATCCTGGAAAAAATGCATAAGCATATTCTCGTCATCAGAGTAAGCAGACATCCTCCGGTAATATGAACGCACATGAACCCGTAGGCATGTATCCCCTTTATACTTATCGAAAGTAGGAGCTTTGAACTTCAATGGCACCCTCAGCCCAGGAACCAGCCCCATGGTGGCCATGTACAAACCTGCAGAATTTTGATTGGCTATACCTCTTATCTGCTCTTCCACCATTTTAATCCTTCGATCATTATCAGTGGGACCCTCAAAACCCATGCCTTGCCCAGAAAAGGCATCTTCCTGACGATCTCTATTCCAGTACGGACCCTCATTACCATACCCGTCATAAGCAGCATTACGACCATGACCATGACCACTTTGGAAAAACTTGGGGTCATACCTCAGATTGCCAAGCTCTTGATTAGCAGTCGCTGTCCTAAAGCCAGTATTGAAAGGACCTATCCCAACACCATTGGTATTCACATTGCCAAACCCAGCATTGCCGTAGCCATTATTACCATAACCTTGATTGTTATCACCAAACCCTTCGTTGCCGAAACCCTGATTATTGAAGCCATCATTGCCATCCCGATTGCCAAAGCCAAGACCCTGATTGTTGTCACCGAAACCAGTATTGATACCAACATTCCTGTTGGTTTCCACGTTCCCATTAACATTATCAGCATTTTTGTTACCAGCATTGCCGTTGTCGTTGCCAGTACCATTCTCACCGGCATTTGGTATCACTTCCTCCCTGCGAGGAGTCTCAACATGAACAAAGTTGTATTCAGTATTACCAGCCGCTCGCACCAGCAGCGGTTGCACCAGAGTTTGAAGATGTTCCTGGCCCTTGGCCACAACCTCCATTGTCTTCATGAATTGGGCCAACCTATCCCAGATCTCCTGCATCTCAGACTGTACCTGATCCATGATCTTCTTACTGTTGCTTCTTGTAGCGTACCGGTGAGTTCTCTGTTCGTCAATCTTAAAACAACTTGAAAGACGCAGGAGATAAGATTCGAGCTCAAAAAGGTACCTGCCATGCAATATGAAGATGCAAATGCACACATGTAAATATGCAACAGGTTAATTTCCCCCCTAATTCTAGTTCCGGAGAATAAGCCATAACGACAATGGAGTCCCAAGTAGGCAAACGCAGAATCAGAAACCTCATACATAAACAAATGCCAAGAGGCAGAGTACAAAGCTACAACTGAATACAACTGAAAGGACCTCTTCCAACAAGCCTGGCGATGGTCAAAATACAATCACGAATAACAAACTACAAGAGAAAAGCAAAGATAAATCAGGACGGATGGCGCGCCCGGACATCTCCCAATAGCCCCAGCGTCTCCAGATGACCTGGTCTGGATAGCAGTTCTTGTATCAGTAATGCATGTCGCCTAACAGTGGATCTCAGCTTTCTGGCGTCCTCTACACAGGCTCCCCTGCCAAAACACTCATCAAGCCTGCATCTCTTGAAGCCAGCCTTCAGTTCACAACCCCTCAATTCTTTGACCATGTTGCTCACTCTAAACTCAGCGTCACGTCTAAGAGATGCCTCTTCAGCAATCTTCGCATCCTTAGCGCTGAGCTGCTTCTCTAACTGGGAAAATCCGAAGCTTCAACTCATCTTCACGCTCCTTCCGGCTAGTAAGCGTGGCATTCCACAAAAATTCCCATTTGGAAAGTCGAGAATAAGCCTTATTCAAAAGCTCTTTCTTAGTATCAAGCACACTACTAACACCATTCAAGGCTACTCCCACCTTCTCTCTCCTGCTGGTCTCTTCAGTCAAATCTGAACCCAACCTATTAATCATCTCAGTCTGCTTCTTCAAAGTGAAGGTTGCCTCATTCTTCTCATGCCGGAGCTGGAAAATCTCTTTTTTCAACTCTTCATTTGCTCTTTGCAACTCTTCCTTTTCAGCCAGCAGCTTGTTATACTTCTCATTCTCTACTGAAGTAGGTTCCTCAATCACCGGAAGACACGAAGGCTCTACAGCAGGATATAGCATCAAAGAAGTCCTAACTCTCTCATGGATCCAGAGCCGATAAGGATTATAAGCTCGACTGTCACCCTTGCCAAGCAATGTCTTTCCTCTTTTGTGAATATTACCCCAAGCATGTCTCAATCTGACCAAAACATCTCCATCTAATAAACCTGTGAGATACAGAGATTCCTGTATCTCGTCTTCAATCGGAGAATCCCTCAAAGCATAGACAAACTGTCTCACAAGCAGAGAAGGGTTATAGTTAATACAACCTTTCCGTCCAATCAAAGGAACGTTCGGAAAGCCACTGCAACTATATATAATATTCACTCCAAGCAGGTTCCGATCAAACCAAACAATGTTCTCAGCACACAATCCCATCAATCTGGAAGACCAATCTAAAGTACCAACAGTATCAACAAAAGGTCCCTTCTTAGAAAGATGTCCCTGAAACCACCTGTATAGAAGAGGTACACAGCAAGAAACATTCTTTCCCCGACGCTTCTCATTCTTATAGTGAATAGAATGATAAACGTCACCCAAGAGAATAGGCACCGGATTCTTCGAGGCAAGAATAAAGAAAGCATCTGAGTCAACAAAATCAGGCAAGTTTGGGAACAATACAATCCCATAAATGCAAACAACCAGAATAGCATTGAAGACAATCCAACATCCATCCTTCGCACACTGCGTAGCCTTCTCAACCAAGCAAGAAAGATGAAAACCATAAGCTCCATTCAACTTGATCAAACCTCCGGGGAACTCAGAAGCATCTAAACTGACAATCTCAGCAAGCTTAGCCAACTCAGGCTCAGTATCCTCGTGAATAAAAGGCATCTGATCTAACACAGGAACTCCTAGCATATCATAGTATTCCTCCATAGTAGGGGCCAAAATGTAATCAGGGAACAAGAAGCATCTCAACTGAGGCTCGTAAAACTGCATCAAGGTATACAATCCAGTCATCTCAAACACAAAAGGTCTGCACAACAAACTGAGCAGTTTCCCATAAGACTCTCTAAACTCAGCCCTCACTCTCTGATCTACTAGAGCAACCAATCGCAATAAGGAACTGATATCTGGAGAAGGCAACCTGTAGGCAACTGTTCTCTTCATGGACTCCATGTCTGGCAAGAAGAACACTAGAATCTGAGGGAAAAAACACACCTGCAACATAAATACACGTTAATGAAATGCAAACATGAAAATGCAGATGCATATGCGACAGGGGATCAAGTGCAATGATGAAGAATTGTGTTGTATTGTACTGCCACTTTAGAACCATCAGATCTTCTCCTCAAACCAAACCAACCACAAAAGAACCCTCACAACCAATTCTCACTGACAAAGACAAACCATGTGTTCTGAGGCCAGAGTTTTCCTACAAAAAGACCCACCTACCCCTCACAGGTATGTACTTAACTCGCAGACGAGGTACGGTATCCTATGCGGTCATCAGCGTCACAGACTTTCAAGAGCGATGATACGATACCCAGAAGGTGTGGCATCATCATCCCTTGAAGAGGCCCCACTTAGCCGAATCCCAAGTGATAGGTTCCCAGAGTCGACAACCCTCAAATCCAACAACCTGTCGAGCCCAAAGGGCCAGGAAAGATGCCATCAAAGAGAATCTTGTCTGAGTGTAAATTTCGTAGCTAGCTGGTGCGAGTAAAGCAAGCAGGCTAACCATTACTCTCTAATTCTAAGTATATGTGCACTCAAGCCCAGGTCCGGCTTATCTCTCAAACTAACCCTCTACCCACAACACAATAACAAATATATACATTACTGAAAGTAAAGACAGAAAGATAAATACATACAAAACCCCAGAAAGGAAAACAAACGCTAGGATTGACTCACATAGGGAACCGTTGGAGTCCCTAGCAGAGTCGCCAGTTGTCGCTACTGCGAAAATCGGCATCAGCTATGACAGAAGAGTCGCCATCGTGCGTTATTTATCCCACAAGAGGGAAAGGAAACGCTCAGAGTAAACCTAACACAAAGAGGGAAAGGAATGGTCATTGCAACCAAATCCTGGATTCGGGAGTCGGTTACGCAAGGGGAAGGTATTAGCACTCCTCACGTCCGTCGTACTCGACGGGATCCACGCTTGTTTTCTATCTAATGGTGTGTTTAACTATCTACTCTAAAGGTCTGGTCCAAAAAGAAAAGAAAATGACTCGGCAAAGTATCGCACTTTATGCCTACGTATTCCCGTCTGGAACGAGAAATCATAGTCAACGTAGTTCATCTAACTACGGGTTATGGGGGAAGGTTGCTCGCCGAGATGTCGCATCTCGTGCCTACGTACTTTCATACGGCATGAAAGATCAGAGCAAACGTAGTTCGGGCTACGGAAGACACAAGTTTGTCTGACAGTTTTGTATCTCCTTAAGAAGGGGTTTTCCTGATTAAGGTCCAAGCGGACAAAAAGAGTTTGATTGTTTGTTTTCAGTCTTTTACGAAAGAAATGTTTTTTAGGATGTTTGCAATCTCAGTCGCACTAGAGACTATGACCCAGGAGTGAATGCTTCGTATGTCACCCAAAGGGTACCACATTAACATCCAGATTACTGGAGAGAGACCCTCCATCAACCTTTTCCCAAATAGCTTAAGGCTCGTAACGTACAACTTCAATTAACCTTATTACTGTATTTTTGAATTGTTTTGAGATGAGAAGAGAAAGACGTCCTAAAACTATGGTTGAAGGGAAATCTACCTACAGTTATCATGCATGGTTTAAAAACCTAATGTCTGTCATAATTCCCTCTTGCACAGAGGAAATCAGAGATCCTAGGGGAAAACGGCAGAAGAAAGCAAGCAGTAAACAGTAAACAGTAAAATGCATGCTATGCAACAGTACAAGCGAGGCAAGGGAGTCCGGCTCAACCTCAAACCTAAGAAAATAACAGGCAAGGGGAGACAAGCTCCACCTCAAACCTAAAGGTAGGAAACACAAATAAACAGACAATACAACAAAAGAAAAACAGAGGAAGCAGCCCAAGCAGCAACAACAGTTTCTACAGACAGCAACTTCAACCTTCAACAGCAGCTCTGGTCAGCAAAGTTGAATTGACAGCAAAGAGTCTTCATCTTCAAGCTAGATCCTATCTTCAATCTTCTTCAATTCTTCATCTTCAAGCTTTAGCAAGCTCCACAAGAAGAGAAATCACCATTGAGATCAAGTTACAATGCTAGAAAACCTGATGAAAACCAAAGGAATTCATCAGGAACCAACATGAAAGAAAGTGCATCCTCAAAAGTTCTACTCATTAAGGCATGCCACTCATCCCTCCAAAGGAGATATGGAGCTTCCTTAAGAGGACTTTGCATCATAGGATAGGATAGAAGCAATCAATGCATTCTATGTTTGATGAAAGAAGAAGAACTAGTTCTAATGGCTCTTCCTAAAACCCTAATCTTAACAAGCTTCTGAAAAAAGCTCCTAAAAGAGAAGAAAGCTTCAACTCCAAGCTCCACAAGCCAAGCTACAACAACTATACCAAGTCCAGAAGCTCCTCCAAAGAAGAAATCAAGCTAATCCAGCTCCAAAGTCATCAACAAGACCAAACAAGCAAAGGCACCAAAGATGGAACACCACAAACACAATCAACTTGCAAAATACATGAAAAATATGAAAATGCACCTAAAAATGCCAAATAAAATCTCAAAGGACCCCCAAGGTATCAGGGACCAGGGGTCAAAAGGGGAGATTGAAAATCAAAAGGGAACTGCCCCAACAGAGGGCAAACACCAAGAGTGTCCCAAACAAAGGCAGCAATGGAGAGGGAACAAAAGGCAACTCAAATCACAGAGAAACAACACTTAAAAAATATGAAAAAAATATCCAAAGGTCAATTAACATGTTAACTCAATGCTCAAAAAAATCATGCAAAAATAAGAAGGTTAAACATGGAAATAAAATCAAGAAAGAACAAAACTGCACTTTAAATCAAATAGAACATCTCCAATATTTAATTTGTTTTAAAATAGAAACTGAAATTAAAAAAATAAAATAAAATATTCAGAAAAAACTAGACATCTTAAGGTTTTTGAAAATTATTTTTATGTATTTTTATGACTAATGGAACTATTTTAAATTATTTAAAATGGAACAGCACCAAAACAGAAATTAAAAACAAAAGAAATTAAAATGAAAAATAGTTGGTTCAAACAACAAACAAACACAGTGTAACACGAATGGGCCTCCAGGAGAGGGGTGCGAACAACAATTCATTAAGCCCATAAAAATATTCAGCAAACATCAATTAAAATGAAAATAAAACAGTGCAAAAACTCAACAAAATGTCCACCGCAGGGATCGAACCCGCGCGCATGATCACGATGCCTAACGATCGGACGGTGTACAATTTGTCTTCAACCTTGCACTCGCCGGAACAGCTCCGGTCGGGCCCTCCTCCACCATGGTTCGCCGGACCTCCAACAACAACAACAACTTCCACAAAACTCAACCGTTTCGCATGAAACTTACGTCAAAATTCAACTACTTCTCACGAGGATTCCAAATCCATCAACAAAAAACATTAATAATGCAAGATCAAAGAGAAACGAAGCAAACAAAGTTTGACACCAAAAACTCAAGTTTATCATAACCTCTCCAAATTAATTCTAAACTCATTCTTATGTCATGGAGGTTATAGATCAAGAAAAAACTAAGCTAAATCATGTAAAAACAGTTCATACAAAATCTCTCAAGTTTGGAGCTCCAAATTTCGAACGTCATGAACATCAATAATTATTATCCAGAAATGATCTACATGCTTCAATGATTACAAAGAAGCAAAAATGGCAAAGAATCATCAAGTATTAAGAGAGATATGTTGAAATTCAAGTACCTAGTAGAGAACATCCACTGAGCCTTCAAACCTTGATGAAGCTTCGCAAAAATCTCCAGAATCACTCCATAATCATCATAGAAGCTTTTGCAATCTTTAATTTGGCTTGAAATGATCTAAATCTGAGAATTCACTTTTTGAATTTTCTTCACTTTTTCAAACTTGTTCTTGATCAATTTTGCTCCAATTTTGAAAACTGATGATTTGTGAAGGTTGAAAATGTTATATACAATGGATATTGATCAAGAGAAAGCCCAATCCTTGCCTCTAAGCCCAAAATGAATTTTCAAAATTTCAACACTTTTTGCACATGAATGTACACGAAAAATGGCATTGTTTTGGCTCCAAAATGGTTTTAATTCAACTACTAGCAGCATGTGGAGTGTGAATGGCTGGGATTCCACCCTTGGTTTCATCTCAATGGTTATTTTTGATTATGTAACTTCATGGTGAAGTAACCTTGGGAAATGCCTGTGCAAATAACCTCAAATCAAAATTCTGGAAATGCCAATGTTCTTAAAACATGTTTTCCACTCAAAATATGTATTCACATGACATGTTTTGGTCATCTAACTCAAAAAGTCAATTTTCCCTCCTTAATCCAATTGAAATTTTCCCTTTTTAGGCCATTTTAAGTGACTTTTTGCTATGAGCCAAACCAATTCCACATGACCACTTGGTTGCACTTAAAATCATGTTTTGAGCAAGTTCCATATTGAACAAATCTCCATTTGAAGAGTGCAAGTTGGAGATATGGACCTATAATCCAAAATGACTTATAATCTCACTTTCCCAAAATACCTCTGACTTGTAAACCCCATAACCTGAGTTCTACAAATCATATGGAAGACTTATAATACAATTTAGAAAGCTAAGATCATGAGGAACAACTTTAATGTTGGCCAATAGTTCAGGTGAAACCTCCTTCTAGGTAAAAAATAGCTTGGAAGTCAGATGATTTTCACAGACAAATTTCACATTCATTTGGTGATCTGTAACTCGTTTGGACCATAACTTGAGTTCTATAAATCCACTTGAGGACTTCTAGTTCTCAAATTAAAGGTATTGAGATGCTCTAAAAGTTCCATGTTGGTCAAAGATCCATTTGAAACTTGTATCTTGACTTATGTGGTCTTGAAGTTAGGCACTAAACAGGAGACTTTACACTGAAACTCTAATTTAGCAACTTTCCACACTCTTGACTTTTCTTGACTTGATCTTGGCACAACACCACAAATGTCTCATCATATCATTTCATGAACTCCATGACCTAAAAGTAGGCTTTGATACTCTTCAACTGCACAGCTGACCTAGGATTGGCTCAGATGAAACCCTAATTGCATGCACATCAACTGTAACTCTTGCCTTTGACACAATGACTTGATTGAACTCTCCCATGGCCCTCTAGGAATTCTATGAGCTTCATACACATCCCTTTCTCATATTCATCACTTCACAACCCTCTGATGGTCCTCAGTTGATCCTCAAGTTAGGAGAAAAACTTCATGCAAACATCTAAACCCTTAGGCACTCAAACCACCTCCTGATGACTTTGACAACTTCTCAATCTTGAGTAAGACCTCTGGCTAGGCTCCTCCTGATAAGAATCACACTTGATCCCCTTCTATATGTATGATATCATGATATGCAAATGATATAGCTATGAAAATGTTAATGCAAATGAAACATAAACCAGGTAAGAAAAGGTTGAGCAAATTTTGGGGTGCAACACGCGCCAGCGAGCCCGACAGCAGCTTGTGTTTTTGCTGCTGTTTTGTGTTGTTTCCTTGCGTTTTTGGACCCTTGTTGGTCATGTATGATGAGAAGCTTGCTGGAGAACTGAGGTGAGAGTATGTGTGACGTCGGGACGTGACGATTGTGGTACTCGTGAGATCATGATATGTGGATTGGGGTATGTTATGATACCTGTATGTTGTGTAGTGCAGGATGTGAACTCCTTGATATTCACTTAATTAGAGAGATTGCGTCAGTGTATGTTAAGATATATGTATGTGGTGATATAAGGGTGCTGAGTGCGATTGGATTGATGTGCTGTGATGATAGCTAGGTGCTGAGAATATGTTAAGGGTTGTAGGGCTGTGTGGCCGACGTTTATCGCATTGGACATAATCGGTAGATTATGTGTTAAGTCTAGATAAGTATGGATGTGTATGGATGTGTAAGGATATGTATGTGTTATGTATGTACTATGTGCTATGTATGGCGATGTGTTGTGAGATGGGTGTGGATCTGTAGGATCGATACGCTTGTTATGCGTTGCGTTTATACGCTGTAGTATGAGGATTGGATCAGTAGGATCGGTGCACCTTGAGTGTGTTGTGGTGATATGTTGTGATGAGAGGATCCGTAGGATTGATACGCTTTATGTGCGTCGTGTTTATGTGTTGTTGTGATGATTAGGTTAGTAGGACCGATATGCCTTAGGTGCATGATGTGTGGTATGTTGTGTGGTGAGTTGATCGGTAGGATCGGTGCACTTTGTGTGCTTGTGTATGTATGCATATTATGATGCGATGGGCCAATGGGGTCGTGTGCACCGTGTGTGTGCTGTGTGTGAGATGTGAGGATCGATACGCTTATTATGCGTTACATTTGTGTGCTGTTATGTAATGTATTTGGGTCAGTAGGACCGACATGCCTTGTGTGCATTGTATGTGATAAGTTGTGTGGTGAATGGATCTGTGGGATCGACGCACTGTGTGTGGTTGTTATGTATGTATTTTGTGATAGGGATGGATCCGTGGGATCGGTACGCCTTGTGCGTCGTGTATATATATACTGTGTGAGGGGTAGATCCATAGGATCGGTTTCACTTGGTGTGCTACATGTATGATGTGTGTGAATATGGTTGTATGCTCCCGTAGAGGAGGGTGATGGCCCAGTGATCATTGGCATTATTGTTATGCGCCCTGTGGGGAGGGTGATGGCCCAGTGATCATCGGTATTTTTGGTGTGCTCCCGGTGAGGAGGGTGATGGCCATGTGTCCATCGATATTGATGAGGTGCTCCCGTTGTGGAGGGTGATGGCCAGGTGTCCATCGGTATTGTTGTGGTGCTCCCATTGTGGAGGGTTGATGGCCAGTTGCCCATCGGAGTGGTGTGCTCCCTGAGTGGAGGTTGATGGCCAAGTGCCCATCGTTGATATGTGCTCCTGTGTGGAGGGTCGATGGCCAGTTGCCCATTGTGATTGTAAGTCGGTACCGTGTGTTAAGAGTTGAGTGAGTGTAATTATTGCATGATTGTATATTGTGGTTGATGGTGGAACCGTGAGTCCAGATGATATGTATATGGAATAGTATTATTATTGATTTCTGCCTTTTATTTCATGTACTATTATACCATTATTATTTAATCGTGATTCTCACCCCTTTGTTGCTGTTGTGGTTTGTGCTTCTTCGGAAGTACAGAAAATTCAGGTGTTTAGCTTGTTGGATTGTGGTGTCTCCGTAGGAATGCTCTGATACGTAACACCGGGGCGTTTTGGGGAGTTTTACTGTTGATGTTGATATGTGTGCCCCTGTGGCGTATCTGACTTTTGTATATGTGTGGCGATGTGTGATGATGATATGCATTTTGGGCAGATAGCCAATGTTGTACATATGATGGATATGGATGACGTGTGTATATGATATTTTGGGTTATGACAGACCATATCTTTTTCGCTGCAAATTTTATTTGGAAAATTCAGTTAAATTAACTTGAAAAAAATGTTTTGTGGAATTGTAGTGTGAATTGTGACACCCCGTTGTGGGATATACTCTGATGTGTGCTTATTTAATTGTTTTATTTTATTTTGGGAAACAGGGTGTTACAAGTTGGTATCAGAGCAGGTCGGTCCATCCGGCCAAGTTGTCTTGTATTGTGGTCTAATCCCCTGTACGCGGCATGTGTGAGAAATACTGTCAGTACATGTTGTTGTCTAGCTTTGTTGGCAGAAGTGGAATGATTTGAGTGGGAAGGAGCTTATGCTTCTCCCGGGTGCTGCACGTGTGAAACTGTAGCTCGGTGTATGATGGAACGTTCCTATAGTTTGGTAAAGATGGTTCATACCCCATCATGATTTTCGGCTGTCTATTGGCAAATTGAGGAACTGATCATCATTAATCTCTTGTTGATAGCAGTTGGGATTATGTTGGATGAAATGGGTGTGTCTTGCAAGCTTAGGTGACGTGAGCATGGAATTGTCTTGAGTTAAGCTAAGTGCTTAAGTGATTATTTTGAGGAGTCGACGTAAGACGTGTTGAGGTGTTTATGTTAACGGAAATTTTGAATGCTAAGGAAAGTGAGCAAATTGGGATTTGTCAGTTAATGGTGATTTTCCAGAGATTTCCTGAGGAGGTAAGTGATTTACTGCCGGAATGTGAAGTGAAGCTTGCGCAATGACTTCGTCCTTGGGGCTAGTCTGATATTAGTGACTCCATATTATGTGTCTGCATTGGGATTGGAGAAGTTGAAGAGTCAACTTGCAGACCTGCTGGAAGAGAGGTCCTTTTGTTTGAGTGTATTACCGTAGGATGCACCAATTTGGTTGGTTAGAAAGATATGAGGTTTTATGAGACTTTGGGTGAACTATGGATAAGGGATCAATGTGACTATCAAGGATAAATGTTCGCTTCCAAGAATTGATAATTTGATGGACCAATTGGTTGGAGGATGTGAGTTTTGTGGTCACATGATCTCAAGTAAAGTTATTGTGGTTGATATGTCGAATATCGAAGTTGTATCGCATTGGGAGACTTTAAGGTCTGCTTTTGAGATTGGGAGTAATTGGGTTTCAAAATATTTAAAGATTGAAAGTGTGTTGGATGGCCTCCTAAGTATGAAATTGTTGTTGTACATTGAATTGCGATATCACAGCTTTTTACGGAATCGAAATCGGACACTCGGAAGTCAGGTAACGGTCGAAAATGGGATTTTGGACTGCCATGTTCGCCAGGTCCTTCGCCTAGCGAGCATGCTAGCGAACGGCTCCACGCTCGCTACGGTGTTCGCCTAGTGAAGGGGTCCTGGGCATAAAATGTTGTTCTGGTATTTTTGTCGTAACAGGAGAACCGTAACTCGGAATGATGCACGGTTCGAAGCGTTGGAAAGCTATTGCAATGCTCTATGTGATGGTGAAGTAATGACATGGAGTTGAGTTTTATTGATGAAACATGGTTGGATGTGGTAGCGAGTGCGGAAGGTACGGTTCGTGTTTTCGCCAAAACTCATGACTTGTTTGTTCGTTTGGCATGGGATTTTCCTTACTTATTTGAGTGAAGCAATGAATGTGTTAACCGGTGATGTTTTAGTACATTCGAAGAGTATAGAGGATCATGTTAAAGATCGAGAATTTAAGTTATCATTGTTGGAGAATAAGCAGCTATATGCCCTTGAGGAGAGTTCAAAGAGTTTTGGGAGAGCTGTCAGCAGCTCGTGTGATGATTTTTGTCGAGCCCGACGGGACTACTTGTTGTGGTTTGTGATGCTTTATTGATATGATTGGGATAAATGTTAAAGGTATCTTGGAGTATATGAGAGGAGTCATCCGACCAGTGATTTAGAATCGGTTGCGGCTGTGATTGTGCCGGAGTTGGGGGCTTCAATCGTTTGGGTTGAGATTTGAAATATTTGGTGATCCTAAGAGCTTATGGTGTTTGTTTGAGTTGTAAAGGTTGAATATGAGGGAGAGGAAATAATTGGGACTTCTGAAGAATTACGGCTTTGAGTTAAATTACCATTCGGGTAAAGTGAACATGGTAGTTAATGCGGTAAATTGGAAATATTTGCGTATACCAATATTGATGGTGAAAGGAGATAGAGCTGATTGGGCAATTTTGTAGAATGAGTTTGGTGGGTGAAGAGACTTCTTATGGAGTCAAGCTTTAATTGTTAGAACGGACTAGTTGTATCCTTGAAGAGAATCGAGAAAGTCAGAAATCTGGATTGAGTAGGTGGATTAGTTGAATTTGATGAACCAGAGTCGAAGAGTTGATTGTCGGATTTGTGGAGAGAGAACCACGATGTGTTATGGTAGAGTTTGTGTTTCAGATGCTGAGTGGAGTAGGAGTACTCCCGAAGAAATACATTGAGGTAGAGGGAGTATCCATCCCAGTGCTATGAAGAAGTAACCGAATTTGAGTAAATTGTTTTGGTGACCATATGTGAAGAGAGGTGTGGTGGAGATTAAATATATAGGATGGGATTGTCGAGAGTCAAAGATTGCACGTCAGGGACCGTTGAGTTTGACGCAGCTGTTGAATATTCCGGAGAGGAAACTGGGTGGTATTTTCGTGAATATGGGTGTTGAGATTTACAAAGAATTGTAAAGACATAATTTTAATTTGGATTATTGTGAGTGGATTGACTATTCTATGTTGAGGATTTACGAGATGCATATCGAGGAAGTGGTGAAGTTATATGAGGTACTGTCGAATATCGTGTCGGATGGAAATTGGAGGTTTATATTAAGAATTTGGAGAGAGCTTGTGTGTTGGATCAAGGTGGATCTGGGATGGTTAATTACCGCCGGTTGAGTCGCCTACAATATCCGTTACCATTCTAGTATCAGAATGGCGCTGTATGAGGCCTTGTGAGATAGGAAGTGTAGGACTCACTTGAGTTGAAATGAATCGAGCGGAAGTGTTATGCTCAGATCTGAGAATTGTGCATGAGACGGCCGAGGAAATCAAAAGGATCCAAGAAAAGATGTGTTTTGAGAGTTATGATGGTAGATGGTGTTGGCCGAGCTTTGGAGTCTCGGAAGCACACTCTGTGTTTGGTTTGTCGGTATCAGAGTAGCGCAGCGGAGCTTGGGAAAAGCAGTAGGTTAGACTGTTTGGCCGCTGTCGCTTATGAGTTAACATGATGTATTTCATGTGTTTGCATTGAGGGAGTATCTTGAATCAGATGAATGATGTGCAAGTGAGAAATAATTTGTCGGATGAGGCATTGCTAGTTCGGATTGATGAACGAGGAGCAACTCCGGGGGAAAGAGAAACCTTTGGTGGAAGTGGCTTGGAGAGGTGCTGCAAGAGGCAGTGTGACCTGGGAATTGGAAAGCAAGATGCGTGAAGCGTATCCAGAGTTATTTCCATCAGGTATTTTCGGGGACGAAAATAATTAAAGTGGGGGAGAGTTGTAACACCCATTTTAATTATTTTTGGTTTCAGAGTTATTTTATTCGCGGATGTGTTTTGAGAAATTATTTGAAGGATCAAGAACTCATGATATTGGTATACAGTGATAAAAATGTGATAGTTGATAGTAATGTATTATTATTATTAATTATTATCATTATTATTACTAATATTAATATATGAGAAAAATATAATTAAATGGAATTTTGGAATTAAGTGGATTTTGTGAATTAAAAGAAATAAGAGGATTATTATTATTATTTGGATTTTTGGATTAAAAGAATTATGAGAATATGAGTTCTTTGGATTAAAAGGGAATTATTTGGGATGAGGGGTGACATTGGCATTTTGGAAAATTAGAGGAACACATGCACGGGAAAAACAAGCGAAGAAAACGATGGAGGAAGGCTGAAGCAAGAGTTGAAACTTGGCCAGGAGATCATCAAGATTATCAATTCATGTGGATGGAGAAGCTTCATCAACATCAGCATCGAATTTGAGGTAAGGGGGGAGAATTTAACGGTTAAATGGTTTTGCATGAAAATTTGGTAGAAAGGGGAAAATCCCTAATCCCCATAGGATATGATAATCTGATGTTGAATGCATGTTATTGTTGCTGTGATTATGCTATTGCAATGTGTTGATTCGGTTGCATGTGGTTGTGCGAAGTGTTTGAGTGTATTGAGGTTTTCCGGGTAAATTCAAAGTTGAGCCGGAAGCTGGTCATTAGAGTTGAGTTGATTAATTGTTGGATAGAATCGGGAACAGACCCCGTAACTAGTTGCAGTATGTTGTTGGTCGTGGGTTTCGATTTAATCGGGCGAAATCGGGGGAGGTTGTTGTTTCTGCTGTGAAGAATTTTTCTGAGAACGCAGGTATTCGCTGGGCGAATGGGGGCGAGCCTTCACCAGGCTTCGCCGGGCGAACTAGCCAGCGAGTGCTGGCAGAAGCTTCTGTCTGGCTTCGCCAAGCGAATGACAGCGAGCCTTCGCTGCGGGGCTTCGTCGGGCGAACGCGCCAACGAGCCCGACAACAGCTTGTGTTTTTGCTGCTGTTTTGTGTTGTTTCCTTGTGGTTTTGGACCCTTGTTGGTCATGTATGATGAGAAGCTTGCTGGAGAACTGAGGTGAGAGTATGTGTGGCGTCGGGACGTGACAACTGTGGTACTCGTGAGATCATGATATGTGGATTGGGGTATGTTATGATACCTGTATGTTGTGTAGTGCAGGATGTGAACTCCTTGATATTCACTTAATTCGAGAGATTGCGTCAGTGTATGTTAAGATACATGTATGTGGTGATATAAGGGTACTGAGTGCGATCGGATTGATGTGTTGTGATGATAGCTGGGTGCTGAGAATGTGTTGAGGGTTGTAGGGCTGCGTGGCCGGCGTTTATCGCATTGGACATAATTGGTGGATTATGTGTTAAGTCTAGATAAGTATGGATGTGTATGGATGTGTAAGGATGTGTATGTGATATGTATGCACTATGTGCTATATGTGGTGGTGTGTTGTGAGATGGATGTGGATCCGTAGGATCGATACGCTTGTTATGCGTTGCGTTTATACGATGTAGTATGAGGATTGGATCAGTAGGATCGGTGCGCCTTGAGTGTGTTATGGTGATATGTTTTGATGAGAGGATCCGTAGGATCGATACGCTTTATATGCGTCGTGTTTATGTGTTGTTGTGATGATTAGGTCAGTAGGAACGATATGCCTTAGGTGCATGATGTGTGGTATGTTGTGTGGTGAGTTGATCAGTAGGATCGGTGCACTTTGTGTGCTTGTGTATGTATGCATATTATGATGCGATGGACCAGTGGGGTCGTGTGCACCGTGTGTGTGCTGTGTGTGAGATGTGAGGATCAGTACGCTTATTATGCGTTACATTTGTGTGTTGTTATGTGTATTTGGGTCAGTAGGACCGACATGCCTTGTGTGCATTGTATGTGATAAGTTGTGCGGTGAATGGATCCGTGGGATCGACGCACTGTGTGTGCTTTTTATGTATGTATTTTGTGATAGGGATAGATCCGTGGGATCGGTACGCCTTGTGCGTCGTGTATATATATACTGTGTGAAGGGTGGATCCATAGGATCAGTTTGCACTTGGTGTGCTAGATGTATGATGTGTGTGAATATGGTTGTGTGCTCCCGTAGAGGAGGGTGATGGCACAGTGACCATCGGCATTATTGTTGTGCTCCCTGTGGGGAGGGTGATGGCCCAGTGACCATCGGTATTGTTGGTGTGCTCTCGGTGAGGAGGGTGATGGCCATGTGTCCATTGATATTGATGAGGTGCTCCCGTTGTGGAGGGTGATGGCGAGGTGTCCATCGGAGATGTGCTCCCATTGAGGAGGGTGATGGCCAGGTGTCCATCGGTATTGTTGTGGTGCTCCCATTGTGTAGGGTTGATGTCCAGTTGCCCATCGGAGTGGTGTGCTCCCTGAGTGGAGGGTTGATGGTCAAGTGCCCATCGTTGATATGTGCTCATGTGTGGAGGGTTGATGTCCAGTTGCCCATCGTGATTGTGAGTCGGTACCGTGTGTTAAGAGTTGAGTGAGTGTAATTGTTGCGTGATTGTATATTGTGGTTAATGGTGGGACCGTGAGTCCGGATGATATGTATATGGAATAGTATTATTATTGATTTCTGCCTTTTATTTCATGTACTATTATACCATTATTATTTAATCGTGATTCTCACCCCTTTGTTGTTGTTGTGGTCTGTGCTTCTTCGGAAGTACAGACAATTCAGGTGTTTAGCTTGTTGGATTGTGGTGTCTCCATAGGACTGCTCTGATACGTAACACTGGGGCGTTTTGGGGAGTTTTACTGTTGATGTTGATATATGTGCCCCTGTGGCGTATCTGAATTTTGTATATGTATGGTGATGTGTGATGATGATATGTATTTTGGGCAGATAGCCAATGTTGTACATATGATGGATATGGATGACGTGTGTATATGATATTTTGGGTTATGACAGACCATATCTTTTCCGCTGCAAATTTTATTTGGAAAATTCAGTTAAATTAACTTGAAAAAAATGTTTTGTGGAATTGTAGTATGAATTGTGACATCCCACTGTGGGAAATACTCTGATGTGTGCTTATTTAATTGTTTTATTTTATTTTAGGAAACGGGGTGTTATAGTTGTTGCCCTTTTTGGTTTGTATGTTGCTATTAGACTCGATATTCTCTTTTTCCGCAACTTACCTCTCAGTCTTGCACCTCCTTTGTTGACTATTCCACTGATATCTCGTCATTGGATTCTTTCCTTTGTAGTTTTCTGAATGCCAAGCTAGTTACTTGGAAGCTTGGAACTCCCTCCGGTATGCTATCAAAGATCCTCTTTCGACTTTGAAATTTTGCCACTTTTCCTGGCATTCTCTCTTTTCTCAACTGGCCTTACCCACTTTCCCTTAGGGATATCAAAAGTGGGCTTGAATGTTGATGGCCTATTGCCACGTATCCTTGGTCCATGTTGATCATTCCTCCATGATGCTCCCTTTTTGTCGAAAGTGTCATGGTTGTTTGAGTTCCTCCAATTGTTCCTATCTCTTGCTCGTCGAACCCTTTGGATGTTCTCCGCAGATTTTTGATCAAAGACAACACTACATCTGAGACACAACATCACTTTGGAATTCTTTCGCTGGCATCTATGAAGAAAATCAACCAGATTCTCTTCTTGTTTTGGATATGCCACTTTGGCATATTCTTCTTGTTTGAGAGTACATTCGTCTACTTCCATCACGGACTCTTAGGTTGTCTCGACCGTGTTAACCCCAAGGTTGTTCCCTGCAGAGATATCAATTCTTGAAGTTTCTTGTTAAGGCCTTCAGTAGCCTTAGTTTCTTTGTTGATTTGTATGAAATCATCAGTAGTCTCATACATTGCCATTACTTGGTTGGAACCCTCAGTAGTTCCATCGTCGAAGCCGTCAACAACTTCCTTCATGAAACCCTCAGTGGTTTCAATCTTAAAGGCATCAGTGACTTTCATAGTGAAGCCCTCAATAGCTTCTTCGTCAAAGTCTTCAGTGACTTTGTGGTTAAAATTTCCCGCAACCTGGATGAAACCCTCAGTGGTTTCTTGATTAGAGTCTTCAACAACTCTTCTAGTGAAGCCATCAGTAGCCTCAAATATTACAGCATCACTGGCGAAGTTATCAACAACTTCAACCTTGTTTACCATAGATGCTTTTGAATAGTGAACATCAGCAATAGGTAGAGGGTCAGAATCCACCTTCATCTGGTTCTTTGACTTATCAGCAAATTTGAGTCTTCCCTCCTTGATGGCATTTTAAACGAGATCCCTGAAAAGAAAACATTGAGATGTTTTATGGTCAAGAAAATTATGATACTTACAAAACCTCTCTTTTTTCTCTATTCTAAAGGAGGAATTTTAGCTTCAGGAGGCACTATCATCTGGCCATCTTTGACTAATAAATCAAAGATTTCTTCACACTTGGTGACGTCGAAGGTATAAGTCTTTTTAGGGAACCTATCATTCTTCTATGAATCGACTGGATTCTTTCCATTCAACTGTGTTAAAACTTTACAGACGTAAGGTGGGTCTTGCTTTAATTCAGCAAGGTAAATTTTAGTTTCGTTGAAAAAGGGATCGACACTAGTTTCTTGTTCATCTTCGTCGAATTCGACGTAGGTTGCCCTCTCCTTTCTATTCTTGTTTGCCATGGCTTTTTCAGCCTTAAGTCGTTCGACTTGTCAAACTCTATTAACCAACTGGGCCATATCTCTCAAGTATTGGTATCCAACTTTTTCCTAATTGAATAGTCGAGGCCACCAGCAGCCATTTTGACCAACTCATGTTCAGGCACTTGAGTAAAGCACCTTTCCTTAAGCACTTGAAACCTATTTAGGTAATCGTCTATTGTGTCACACCCTAATTTTTAACCCCAAGATTCCACCTCTTTGTGAATTATCTTGCATATCTATATGCGCATTTATTATAACTAACAAGTGTGTACAGGTACATTGATAATGATTCTCTCAGTCAAGCTATTCAAGGCCTGACGAGTGGTGCTTGATTCAGGGTGTTCCTACTGTTTGTATTTGAGTTGGACACCGCTGTTAGAAATCTTACTCATTCTTGGGTCGTTTCTTAGATAAATGCTTTGAAGATATCATGGATGCTTTTGTGACCATGTCTCATTAAAATCAAGATTGAACTTTGGTTTCTTATTGCTCAAGATCATTATTTAAAATCCCAAGCTTCGAGTACATCATTCATGAATTCCAGATTAATTCAAGAAAGGTTTTGTTCTCATCCATGAAGGATTGGATCATCATTTGATTCTTTTGGATTTTAAGGGAAGGAGTTTGATGTTTATTATTTCTTGAGAGAAACATGCTTTGAAGTGATAAAATTTGCATTGTGAATCAAGTTTAAGCTAAAAATTCTCAAAATAGAGTTCATAACTCTTGTTCTTTACAAAGTTTAAAGTTCAAATTCAAGCTATTCATTCAAGTGGCAACATCTTCTCATTTTTTCATGTTCAAGCAATCTTTCATGTGTTCCAAATTCAAAGGAGATTAAAGATGTTCCAAATTCAAATTTTAAGCATACAATTCCAACATTTCTCTCCACAAAACTCAAGGACTTCATATGTTAAGCACAAATTATTCTCATTATAAAGGTTCATCTCAAGTTCAAGATGCCACTACAATATTCAAGAGTTCATCAAAATTGAAAAAAAGCCAAGCCAAATTCCATTTTTGAATTCCAACCAAGTCTTCATTATTGAATTTCATTGTCAATCTCTATGCACTTATGTTTGAACAAAATTTGAAGAGAAATGAATTGTATTATGTGATTACATAGCAGAGTTTACATCAGCACAACTATACATGATAATTCATATGCATAAATTAAGAAGAAAAAAACTCTTCATGTGCCCAATTGAGACATCATGTTTCATGGGACGTTGGAGACTATCTTGCTGATACACTTGGTTGAAGATAGACTACTGGCAGGGAGTCTTAAGCAAGTTATTTGGCCAACCATAACAAACTTGGAAACCTGAAAATATAAAGTATTAGAAGATGTTCATTCATAGCAGCAAGTCGAATGTTTGAAACAAGAAAATACCCTGTACAAGAGAAAATCTTACAACACCAACAAGGCTCCAGCATCAGGCTCAATTACCTCTTCTGCGAATGGTACTAACATTCAGTATCAGAGAAATTTTCAGCTACAGGAGATTCCAAAAGCTTGTTTTGTGCTTGAATTGGATACTCTAACGACCAACGAGACGAATGAAGTTAATGCTGTGGAAGATGAAGCTAGTGAAATGGTGGCTTGTCGACGTGAAAAACTAAAATTTCTTGGATGGTGATGACCTGAAAATGAATAAAGATGCACTCATTATGACAATATCAGCAAATCTAAAATGAGAAGGAAAGTTATGGATATGGAAGGTTCTTTTTCTGACAAGAAAAATCAACACAGTTAAACCTGTTGAATCAAAAAGGAAAAGAATGAATTTAGTAATTTCAGCGGCGATGGTCTAAAATAAACAATCACTTCAAGACGGTAAAGTAATCGATATCATAATCATGAGAGAAGTGAAACAAATCAAGGACTCAATAGCCATAAAGTAAACATTACGAAATCAGAGCAAGAAGATTGTGAACATATTTTCGCATTCAAACTGAAATCCGCAAAGTAATTTCAAATCCTAAAGCATTCAATACACAAATCAGGAGGTTGATTTTCTCAAGCTTCTAAAAGGTGAGCCAACCTCAGTCACAAGGGAGATAAAAAAAATTTCACACAGATAGCCATGATTGAAAACAATAGCAGTAAGTCACCACATGGCATAGCAGAAATTCACAAACAGGCATCAGTGCACACCAGTTGAAATCCAGACAAAATTCAGATCGATTTCCATACAAATTTATCTCATCCTACACACATAGCAGCACACTGTTCAAAAATCACGCACATCACAATAATACTCGCAGCAGCAGAAACATGGTTTGCAGAGAAAAAAACAACAATTACTACAACATTATCACGTGTAGAGGGAACACAAGTACCACATACTCACAGACGAAAATTGAAGGAGAGCATATTAGTGTCATACACGAGGTAACAGAGAAAAAACACAATACAACAGCAACAACATCGAATCAGTCACAACCTCGTATCGGATTGAATCTTTATTACGGCAAGCTTTTCTTTTCAATTTCGTAAAATTTTCGAATTTTCATTGGGTAGAAATCTTGAATTGTAGGATTGAAAGCCTATAGATAGAAGTGTGTGATCCTTGATTCCCTCCGTCGCCGTCAGCTCAAAGTCATGGCACGTCGCTTTCTCCCATTGCTGTGAAGTGGTGAGTCGAGATACATATGAAAGGGGAAACGACGGAGCATCTTCGAGATTTCCAGCCGTTTGACTTATGTGTGAACACGAGATTAAACTGAGTTAAAAGTGTGCATGAATTATAAACTAAACCAAATCACATTTTTTGTTTAGTTTGGATCTTAAAATTATTTATATAAAATTAATTAATTTTTTTAAAATTGGTTTACAAGTGGATTGGTTCGATTTCAAATCGGTTTTTAAAAAAAAAAAACAGTTTTTTTAAACCGGTTTCTTTCAAAATCAGTTTTTTATTTTCTTTAAAAAATTAGTTTTAAAACCAATTTTAAAAAAAAATCAATTTTATTACAAATTATCATATAATTCATAAACCACCTTAAACTTATTCTACTTTAAACTTATTGCAAACTATCAAATTATTTATATAAATCAATTAATCAATTTTATTCCAGTTTTACAATGAATTAAATCAACACTCTATATATCTTAAACTTTAAACTACTGAATTGATATAAATCAATTAATCGTGAAACTTATTCTACTTTAAACTTATTGCAAACTATCTACCTTAAATTTATTCTACTTTAAACCAAATCAGTTTTATTGCAAACTATGGGTGTTGATCTTGATTTTCCCAAACTATTCTACTTTTGTTTTTGAAACTTATTGAAAAATAGTTATCGAATCTCAATCCGGTTTGAAACAAATGGTTACCAGTTTTTTTTTTTTTTAATTTGATAAATAGGCCACCAAATTTAAAATATAAATTTGGACTGAATTTTAAATTTTGAATTAATTTAGATAGGAATTTGGTTTATGGTTATTGGTTATTTTGCACACCCCTAAATATATATATATATATATATATATATATATATATATATATATATATATATATATATATATATATATATATATATATATATATATATATATATATATATATATATATATATATATATATATATATATATATATATATATATATATATATATATATATAAGTTTTATTTATTACATATACATTACCTTAATTGTCATTTATGACCATGATACAAAAAAAGACAGAGAGTTTGAAAAATGGATTAACCATGGTTTTAAAAAGTGGACACCGGTTTTTAATGGTTTTAGTAAAATGAATTTGGACTAGTTTTTAAACCAAATAATATGGACTTTTGAAATCGGTGCACCACATTTTTAAATTTGGTTCTTGTGAACCGGTTTTTTTGCACACCCCTATAGTGAGTGAAAGAGAATGAAGGAGCTACGAAGGCACGATCGTTACCAGTGACGCTTCGTGTGGAGGCACATGAGCTTCAGACATGAGGAGAAGGTTCCATACGAGCAGAACGATTGATGAGGGAGAAAGCGTTTGGATTCGACAGAAAATGATGAGATTGAAAGAGGGTCGTCGGTAATGCGTTCAACGGGGGTGATATTGAGAGAGTTGAAAGAGGAAGCGGACGAGGGAGGAAAAGGTGGAGCGAAGGGATTTAGGGTTAGATTCTGCTATTGAATCCCTCTTTCCATGTGTTTTGTCGTTGAGGTTTGGGTTGGGTCAGGGTGCGCCCGACCCAGGTTCTGTTATTTTTACTCATCTTCCCCTTTGTTTTTGTGCAGCTCATTTTGAATTATTTTTTTTATTCTTTGCCAAAAAAATTTTAACTTTTGTTTGATTTTGATGAGTATTTTCTTTGAATGACAGATTAAACCTTGGTTTAAGCCAATGATTTACTTAATGTTATCATCTCTTCTTTGAGCTTTATTGTTCAATTATCGTTTTAATTTTTGGGCTTTGATTAATTTGGGGTTTGTTTTGATTAACTTTTATCCGAGTTTGTGACTAGCTTTGTGTAATTATTGGTCAATTCTTTAGAATCATAATTCACACTTGATTTCTTATCTGAGTTCGTGGTTCACATTTGGTTTAGATTTATGGCTATTTGAGTGTTTTTCAAATGCGTGAGATTTGAGATTAACCCTTGGTTCAAGTTTATACGATCATTTTCTAAATACTTACTTACTATTGACTTCCATCACGATACCTGTGTTTGACAATCATTCTTGACACCTGATATTACTCAAGTATATCTTTGCTTCATTAAGCTAGTTATTGTTATGTCAGATATCTTGTAGGTTGATTATTCAAGTCATGATTTTAACTGTAATACATTTGTCTCCACCCCATTTCCTTTAAATAATATATTTACACACGTTCATGTCCAAGGGATGAACTTCTGCGTGACTTCATAGTCATATGCATTGCAATTTCATCTGCATCATTTCCCCTGCTTGATCCCTGATTATTTTCAGGTTGATCAGCATAAGTCATACCCTTATCCTCTGGATATATTTCCCTTAAGATTTTAACTTAGGCAACCTACAATTAGATTCCCTTTTCTCCCATGAGAGAATTAGATATAAGTCATATTTAGTCGAGATATAATTCTCCTACCCTATGACATAGATCGAGAAATATGTAGAATCTTTTTCGCTTGAGAGAGGTACGTGGCATACTCGTCGATTAAATCCGAGTTGGAGCTCTTCTCTCAAAGTGAAGCAAATACCATCTTCCATGCGCTCGTAGTGGTTAAAGTCGAGTATTCTCCTTAAGATGACAACTTGCCTCTTCTCCTAAAAACCAACTTTTTCCTTTTACTTTGTTTACCCCTTGAGGGGAACTACGAATGCTCTGATTCCATTCCCGTCAGGATACGTAGGCACGAGATGTGATGTCTTGGCGAGCATACTTAGAAATAAACCCCTAGGTTCACCCTTAACAAACAACAATAACACGAATAAAACAAGAGGTTCCTATAGAGTACTACAGATACTTAGGATGCTAGCACCTTCCCTTAGTATAACCAACCCTCGAACCTTAGATTCTTTTTGCTTTGCATTTCATTGCATATTTTGGGTTATTCGCTTTTTTTCCCTTCCTTTGGATAAATTAAAGATCGGTGGTAAATCATGATTTGCGATTCAAGTTAATCAATAGCTTGGTATCCAATTCTCACCGCGACAGAAATGACGACTTCACTAGGGACATTCTTCTGAGGGTTCCCCTTAACTTATTTATTTGTGTTTATTGTGGTATATCTATATATCTGGTTATTTGTATACATGTTTCTGCTTTGGGTTGTTACCTTTGTATGGTGAGATAAGTCCTACACCCGAACTTGAGTGTACTTATGATAGGAAGGTGATATATTTGAGAAGGCTTATAGGGAGTTGATTCTCGATCAAGCTAACTTGAGAATCACCGCTCAATTGAGGCCCTCTTGAGAATGGTACTGTTGAACGAGTATTCGTGAAAACACTTATTATTTTCGACCTAGGAGCCTGTGACATTGAGAATCTTTAGTTACCCTTAACTCAACTTGGCTTTCTTAGGACGTAGTGCGATGGCTATAAGGGAGTAGTCCCAAAATAGTTTATACGCGATACTACACTCAAAAGAGGTTCTCTTGAGAATATTATTAACTACCGGGTATTTGGGAAATTGATAATATCCGAAAGACAGACTGATGACTTTGGGAACTTTTAGAACCTTTGTTCTGCATGTATGATAAATCCTTAGACCACACCATTTGGGATGGGTAGACCATTACTCTAGGCTCGTTGATTTTCAAACCTAAGTCTTTGCCTATTTGAGTGTATATGTGTATATGTGGATCTGTATATACCTGTGTTTGAGCATACATCATGTTCATAAAAGTTTCATGGAATTCAAAGTTTTTTTTTTACAAACATCATAGGTTTTACTATGGATTTTGAAATTATACTCTATTTTCAATAAAATGAGATTTTCAGTTATCAAAAGTATTGTCCACTTTGTGGTGTTTGCAAATATAACCTTTGAGTTCCTTGAAACTCATCTACATTGGCGCATTTGCATTCGCCATTAGCATTGCATTCATTGCATCCCAGGTTCTCACTCTTGTTTCTTCGTTCTCGTTTAGACAAGCTAATTGATTAGTAGGATACTCGGGCCAGTCAAAGAAAGAAAATGAAGAACATTAAGCAAGAAAACCATGAACTTCATAAAGAGGTGACTACTTTGAGGGCTGGTGTGGGAAGGCTCTCTACATTGGTTGAAACTCTGGTTGCTACTCAAAATCAAACTTCTCCTCATATTTCTCAGACTCCGCTTCAAAGGACCGTGATTTCTGAAATCATGTCAATTCCTGTTCCTGTGACTCCCATTAGCGCTTCTAAGAACTCTAAGAAGCATGGGGAGGGTTTACCCAAGAATAAGAAACAAGTTGATAATGCTATTTCACGAGAAAAACATAGAGGATCTTGTAGCAAAATTAAACAACACGTGATCAGTTTGACCCAATCCCGATGGCCTATTCTGAATTATATCCTGCTTGGGTAGAGAAGAATCTGGTACAAACAAAGACTCCGCCGACCATCCCAAAGGATCTCCCATGGTGTTTTAAGTCTGATCATTTTTTTCCATTTCATCAAGGGGCACCCGGGCATGACATTGAACACTGTTTTTCTTTGAAAGCTAAAGTGAAAAAGATAGTGCAAAGCGGTATTTTATCTTTTGAAGATTCTGGACCCAATGTCTCAACATGTTTATTACCCAAGTACGGAAACACTGAGGAAGGATATCTCGGAGAATACTGTATCTCTGACGTGAATTCAATGAGAGGATCTTCAATAGATATGCACGTCAATTTATGTAGGATTACCCATTATGAGCATAATCATGCTTCTTGCAAAATTTGTTCAAAGAACCCTTGTGGATGTTCTATGGTGAAGAGGGATCTCCAAGATATGTTGGATAAGAAACTGCTTCATATCGCTAGAGAAAGGGTGAATGTCATAATTCCGCATTTTAATATGCCAGAGCTAGTGGGGATTACTTGAAATAGTAAAAAGTCTTCTCTTGTGCCTTGTGGATACGAAGCTGCCATGCAGGAAGGTGGTAAAGAAAGTTCCTGTTGATGTTGCTCATGCCGCTCAGGTAATTCTGAATTGTCGATCACAGTTTCGTCAGAGAACATATCAGATTCATGCTCAAAAGAAGTTTTGACCAAATCCCAATTACTTATAGTCAATTGTGGTCCTATTTTACCCGAAATTCGGTAATGGCACCCAGAATGACCAGATCCATGAAGTCCCGCCCTCTTTGGTTCAATCCAGATAGCGGTTGTGAATTTCATGATAAAGCAATGGGGCATTCGATTGAAGAGTGCAAGGTTTTCCAAGAAAAAGTCCAAGAAATGATCGACGATGAGGTGCTAACCTTCGAAGGAGTAAGCCTAGTTGTGAATGGAACACCTTTATGCTGATGGATATGAAGACTCAAGAGAGTCCTTTCAAGTTGGTGAAATCAAGAGGAGAACTCATTCCCAAGATCATCAGGTTGTTTGTTTGTTTGCTTGCATTTGTTATTATTTATTTAATTATAAAAGCATGATTTGCATGTAAGAACTTGTTTGTTTTGAATGATTAATGCAATTAATATGTTTGTCTTGAAGAAATCCATTTTTATTCACTCATAAAATGCTTTTTCATGTTTTATAATGCCAACTTTACCAAATCTCTTGCTTTGATAGAGAATTGGGAGGAGGATGACGAAATCAAAAATGCAAGATCTCTAGTCGTATGCTTTTGAATAAAACCCGGTTGGTGATGTAAGGCATTGTTTCAAACCCTCAAACACTGGAGATATAAGGGAGATAGACCCTTATTAACCCCTTTGAGCCTTGAAGTAGGAGTTTTATTTTCCTTACATACAAAAAACCCTCAATTTTTACCTGGGGCAGGATAGTTTTCAGTTAAACTGATCGAGCGCCCAGACTCTCAAAAAGGAGGAGTGAACATTCGAGAATCCATTTTATCTATTCCTCACATATTAGGAGGCTGGAAGTCAAAAAAAACCAGAATGGTTATCCCTCAACTATCTAAAGAGTGAGGCAGTCACAATCCTTTCAAAAGAGTCAAAATAACTTAGAGTCACACGACTTGTTCATAAAAAAATGAAAAAATAAAAAGCCTGCTAAATCAAAACCTATGAAGGAGACTTAGGCAAAATTGAGGCATTCCTCTAGACGTCAAAGTCAAATTCAAAAACTCTGTCCAGGCAAAAGTTAGGGAATAAAAACAAAATAATAATAAAATGAAACACGAAAAACAAAAACAAAGGATCACCAAGAAAAATCCTCAATAAATAAGAGAGTCGTGTGATCAAACATCAAAAGCAAAAGGCTAAGTGATTGTCATGTCCAAAGCCTCAATGGTTTCTCAACCTTATCAAAACTCCTCTTGAGATATGAGTGCTCGTGTCAAGTTAACTGAATGTAGGACTGAAGAACATCATGAAGAATGGGTAGGCACAAATAAACTTTGAGCCTTATATTCTTTGTTTCTTAAGCCGTGAACCAAGCCACGATACAACCCTCAAAAGACCTAATTGAAGCAGGGCTTATTTTGAAAGCGTACTCGACGAGATAACGTTTCCTTGAATGAAGCATTACGCCATAGAAAAATTCAAACATATGCATTCGAAGCATAAGCCATGCCTGATTTCCTTTTGCCAAACCTTTCTCGAGCAGAAAGTGGCATAACTCAAGAGATATCATTTAACTTTATACCCTAAGCAATGGATCTATTCATCCTACTTGTGTTTCCTTCTAGAGGAATTATCTTTTGTTCCCCTGCAGATTCATTTATTTAAGGTTTCTCCTCCCCCAGCAGAGTCATCTTCTCTTTACTTCAAGTCATAAGTCCGTTTACTCTACTTCTTATTAACCTTTTAAGTCTACCTTTGGCTGGCACCCCTTGATTGTGAGTCCGCCTTCGGCCAGCAAACCTTTTGCAAGTCCTCCTTTGGCCGACATTCTCTCTTTTAAGTCCACCTTTGGCTGGCACCCCTTGATTGTGACTGTTCCTTCGGGCAGAAAACCTTTTTTAAGTCCTCATTCGACAAGCATTCTCTCTTTAAAGTCCACCTTCGACTGACACCCATTGGTTGTGAGTCCGCCTTTGATTGGAAAACCTTTTCTTTTTAAAACACCACCTTCGGCTGACATCTTTATTGTAAGACCTCCTTCGGTCGGTATTCTCATTTCCAGTTTGTATGTCCTTTTCTAAGTCCGCCTTCGGCCGACAAATCCTCTTTCTAAGTCGATATTCGACTGAAATCCTATCACATTACCTTTTTCTTCCCCCGCGGTGTGCAAATTTTTTGGTTCCTTTTGTATTCAATCCCTTTCTACCTCGAATGTCTGAACGTCGTGGTCTTTCATACCTTCAAGTTCAAGTGGATTAAATAGGGGCAGCTGTAACACCCCAAAATTTTGCTCTCCCTTTTTTTAACCTTTTGGCTTATGCTTCATTTCATTTGCATCTTCATTATGCATTACATTGGTTCTAGACATGGGATCAACGTTTCTTAGCTTTCCTCAAGAGGAGGAGATGGTTCTCAAAGAAATGAGCAAGGAGATAGTCTAAACATCATGATATTCTTGAGCTACAAGGGTCTCATATTCATCAAGGCATTTTTAACAAGCTCATAACCATTTGAATTAGGGTTTTCAATCATTGATCACACTCTTTTATCTTTTGTGCATGAATTAGGGTTTTGAGCCAAGGAAACTTGTGGCTATCTTATCGAGCAAGGTAAGGTTTTATGGGTCAATATAAATCTCAAGGGTTCCCTACAAGTATCATGTTTCATCACAAGTCACTTCAAGAGGTCCTTAAGTGCATAGAGGAAAATTTGAATTCATCTGGTTAGAAAGTCAACGGATGCTCTACCAAAGTCAACCCTTGAGTTTTTTAGCCAAGTAAGGGCATTTCAAGTCATCTTTCATGTTATGATGAGTTTTGATCAAGGAGAATCATAAAATCAATAGAAGTTGCCAAATTAGGGTTTCTTAGAATTTTTCTAAGTATAAAATTCCTTCCTTTGTGCATGGTGTCCAAAGCCAAATTTCTTCACAATCCAAGCTTCATCTAAAAATATTTTTAACATGATAGTTGTTAAACACATTCTAAGTTTTCTTTTGATGTAAATAACTCCTCCATTGGATCTATACATTCTAAGTTTTTAATCAAGATTTGGAGGCATGTTCAAGGCTAGTTTCCACATGGTTCCAAGCTTCATTTCAATTTTCCTCCAACATGAAAGTTGTAGAGCTTACTTAAATATTTCCAATGATGTCAAAAACTCATCATTTGGTTCATTGTAGCTCAAGTTGTTATGTTCCAAAGGAAAGGGGTTCAAGTTGTCAAAATTAGTAACTTAGTAAAATTTTGCTAAGTGTCATGGGCCAGATTTTGGAACTAACTTCAAGTCACAATTTCATCATCTTCCAAGCTTTATCTTGGGCTGAAATAAACATGAAAGTTGTTGATCTCTCTTCCTACTTTATGTTGGTATCAATTTCTCACCAATTGAACACAAATTCATGGAGTTATTCGCATCGAAAGTAGGCTATATGGATATGTTTCAAGGCATCATATTATAGTTGTCTTTTGGCACAATTTGAGTTTATACTTGTAGCATGATCATCCCACACGCACATGACCTCAAGTCTTTGCCTTAAATTCATAAACATCATCATATATCCCATGCATATTTCTGGAACTTTTTTGCTAAAGGAGGAAAAGTGGAAATGCACTTAAACATGACCTCACTTTTCCTTCTCATGTGCGACTCTCTTCATGCATTTCTTGTGCTTCATTTCCACACTCAAGTTCACAAAAAACCACTCACCCAAACCTCTCTCCAAGCCTAAACCCGTGCCACACCCCACATGTGCTTCCTTTTTCATTTTTCATTTTCCAAACCACAATAACAACCTCTGAACTTTTGCTTTGGATCCAAACCTAAAAAAACACCTCATATAAAACTAACAAATTCCAAGCCTGAGCCTCATTCACTCCATTTTCATATCTGAGATTCAAATTTTCTCCCTAAACTTCTCATCTTGGAAGCTCATTGTTCAAGAGGAATCTCCACAGTTTTTGCTTGCATTCATCCCTCTCAAGGAACATTGAAGCCTTTGGAAGAGTTTCTAAAGCTATTTGAGCTCAGATCAAGAGGTAGTGGGCCTACCTCACTTTTCCTTCTCATGTGCGACTCTCTTCATGCATTTCTTATGCTTCATTTCCACACTCAAGTTTACAAAAAACCACTCACCCAAACCTCTCTCCAAGCCTAAACCTGTGCCACACCCCACATGTGTTTCCTTCTTCATTTTTCATTTTCCAAACCACAATAACAACCTCTGAACCTTTGCTTTGGATCCAAACCTAAAAAAACACCTCATATAAAACTAACAAATTCCAAGCCTGAGCCTCATTCACTCCATTTTCATATCTGAGATTCAAATTTTCTCCCTAAACTTCTCATCTTGGAAGCTCATTGTTCAAGAGGAATCTCCACAGTTTTTGCTTGCATTCATCCCTCTCAAGGAACATTGAAGCCTTTGGAAGAGTTTCTAAAGCTATTTGAGCTCAGATCAAGAGGTAGTGGGCCTACCTCACTTTTCCTTCTCATGTGCGACTCTCTTCATGCATTTCTTATGCTTCATTTCCACACTCAAGTTTACAAAAAACCACTCACCCAAACCTCTCTCCAAGCCTAAACCTGTGCCACACCCCACATGTGTTTCCTTCTTCATTTTTCATTTTCCAAACCACAATAACAACCTCTGAACCTTTGCTTTGGATCCAAACCTAAAAAAACACCTCATATAAAACTAACAAATTCCAAGCCTGGGCCTTATTCACTCCATTTTCATATCTGAGATTCAAATTTTTTCCCTAAACTTCTCATCTTGGAAGCTCATTGTTCAAGAGAAATCTCCACAGTTTCTGCTTGCATTCATCCCTTTCAAGGAGCATTGAAGCCTTTGGAAGAGTTTCTAAAGCTATTTGAGCTCAGATCAAGAGGTAGTGGACCTACTCCATTTAGTAAATCTTTTCAATCTTTGTTCTCTCATTTCATGTGTGTTATGAGCTTGTTATTGTTGTAGTTGAGATGTTATATCATTGTTGACCATGTTTGAGTGGTTGTTGTTCTAGTTTAATGAAGTTGAGTAGGTGATGTGTTTTTCTGTGGCTTGATTTCTCCTTGGTAACGTGCTTTAACATGAAATCTAATGCTACAATCATGATCAACGTGAAAAAATAAGGGAGATGCTGGTCTTTGTTTTTTTATTCTGGGTAGTTAGCATGTTGCTCCGGTGATGGCTGGCCAGAGAAGACGACCGGAGTTAGGGCTCCGACGTCTCTGAGGTTGAAAAAACTTGACGTGGCCTTGGTGCCATTTTTTTGAATTCAAATGACATTGTGTGTTATGTACTGATTCACCCTCACACGTGACTGGATGTCACCTCCATTAATGAGTATGACATGGCATCCACGCGTGTATATTTTTTGTTTGGTTTTGGATCATTGTGAAATGGGCTTAGTCATTTTTGTTACTGACACCCCCTATATTTGAGCCCACCAGCGCATTCAACTAGCCTTAGTTCATCAGTGTTTTACTCCTGCACCCTTCATTTTCTATTTCTTTCTTCTTCTTTTTTCCTTTGCATTTTCAATTTCATTTTATTTTTAATAATTCAAATCATTTTAAAAATTCTTGAAAATGTTTTTCTGATTAATTGATGTCTTGAGATATTTTTAACTTTTTTATTTATTTTTCATTTATTTTTACTATTTTATTTGAATTAAATTGCAAAGTGCTTTTACCATTCACTACTACGGAAAACCCATTTAACAATGGTTGGGAAAGATATATAATCACGTGGGCCCAGGCGTTGTTATGTAGAGTGTGGTTGTATATATGATACTTACAATCATGACCTATTAATCGTTGTAATAAACTGGAAAACATGTGCCCTATCACAACGGGTTTTCCAAAAGACCATTGTGATAAAAATAATGGTTCTATGTTCGATTCCCAACTGCGCCATTTTGATATTTATTTTTTTCTGGACAGCGCGTGAGATATTTTAACAGTTACGATATATAACCGTTGTTACATTTTCTACAGAATTAACAAATATTATATTAATTTTATAATTAATCCCATTTTTTAACATGTATTATTATTCACCATATCACAACAGAAAATACAACTCACATTTGTGATAAAGTTATCATAATAATATTAATTGTATCATATTCATAATATCACATAATTGTATCAGAGCAAACATCCTACAATTTATCAGAATAAACAACCTACGATTTACATATTACATAACATCACATAATTGTAACTTTGTGTTTTGGTTTCTTGTCTCTTAGTATCTTGACTCTAAAGACCTATGATTTTGAATAATTATATTTGTTAGTAAAAATACTTAGAACGCAACAACATACAACAAAATAAGAAAAAAGGTTCAAGAACGCAAGATATAATAAACAAAAACAACAACAAATTATGAAGTTATGAGAACATTAATCAACAACAACAACATACAATAACACAAGATATTATGTAATATTTCAAGAATGCACCTTTTTTTAAATTAATCATGGATCTCGAACAAATTATGAAGTTCATCTAGTTTATGAAGCTATGAAGAAGAAGTATAAGGTGAATAAAGTTTACGTAATAGCTTCATACTTCTTGTATTTTTCTTCATAGCTACACAAAGCATATGTATCATAACCAAAGTATGTGTTTTGTTAAGTTGGTGAAGACAAATCATAAAAAATGAGAACCCATTTTTAACAAGAAACGTAAATGAAATTGAAGCATAAGTTTAATGAACGAACCTCAAGTTAGCGATTGGTGAAGACGAATCTGAAGATGTATCTGAAGGTTAAAGTACGTTTAAAGAGTAACATGGATGTTAGGGTTATAATATGAGAGAGAATAGTGAAATATATTAGGGTTTTCTTTTGAGAGAAACAATTGCTATGTACTGAACGATAGATACTTTCAGTTATATACTAAAAATATCACTTTTCATCACGGTTAGAAAGAAAAACCGTGATGAATATTTCAAATTTTATAACTTTTGTATTGTAAAACTATGGTTAAATAACTTTCAATTTTTTATTCATTTATAAACCGGTTATATTGTAGTACCGTACTTCGAAACTGAAGAATCAAATGAAAGAAGAGGGTGAAGATTTGAGCTCCAAATGAATGGATACGAAGAGGGTAAAAGATTATGCCACTGTTGTCGTCTCTGGCTCGCTTGTTCCCCTAGGGTGTCTTATAAAATAAACACATAATAAGTTTTGTTTTAATTTATCAGTAAACCCTTTAATCGCGGTTGGGCAACCCAAATGTAGTGGAATTAAAAGTCCTATAACAATGGTTGGTTGACTTCACCGTTGTAAAATCATTTAGAATTTATTTTTTAAATAATGGAATTAAGTGACACATGCTTAATGTACTCTAAAAAATGTAGTTGTTGGGAATCGAAGCTTGCTACACATCATTTATTACTATGGTGTTTTAAGACAACCGTAATTAAATTACTATTTGTAAATCTAGCTACTCACTGCGTGAAATTTTTAAGTTATTACAATGGTGTATATGAATCCATTGTAAACCTTGCATTGTTGTTTGTGGATTTTATAGTAGTGATTTTAGCCTTGAATTAGGGTTTGTGTTATTGATGCCTTTTGTGTGCTATCTTGAGCCATGTGTTTCACCTTATTTTGACACATGTATGAGAAATATTTTAGTATTGATTTGGTGTTTGAATGATGCATTTTGGATTGATTTTTTGTAGATTAAATAGGCCCTCGATTCTTGCTCGATTATTGGAACATGTTTACCTTGTTGATTTGATTTGAGGATGCATTGGTGATTTTCTTTTCGGGATCTTTTCCTTGCTTGTTCTTGAGTACTTTTTCATGAGTTTGAGCTTTTAATATGAATTTATTTGATCATCTAACTATTTTTGAATGTTACTTCAAGGTGATGTTATTTTGATCATGATTCTTGAATGTTCTTGACCTAGTTGCTTGAGCTTATGTTATTGTGTGAATCTTTTGATGTTTATGACCTTTGTATGAGTTGAGTACCATGTTAAGATTCTGACCTTCATATTTTTATGTTCATAACTTGACCATTTGTTCCTTACACCTTGCTTGGATGCTTGCCTTCCTTTGAAGATGATAATGGTTGATGCTTACATAGTTGTGTGTGTATGTTTTGAAATTGATCCTTGATGAGTCTTCTTGTTATCCTTGAGTTGATTTGGATTTAGTGCTCATGTTCATACTACTTACTCTTCTTGGATTCATGCCCTAATTTCATTGATTGACCTTTTTGTGGTTTGTTTCTAATAAGTTAATGGTTTACAAATGCTTAGCCATTGTTTTGATTCATGTTGAATGCTCTTGTGCTTCTTATTTCATCTTTGAAATGGGTTGATCATGATATGATGTAGATTCTGACCTTACTTGATTCATACCTTTCTTGATCCTTTTTGTCTTGGCATTTTGTTTAGTGATGCTTGATATGGTTTTAAGACATGCTTACTTGTGCACTTCTACGATTGTCTTTACCTATCTTCTTGAACTACAATGTGTGAATACTTTGATCATGGTTTGTGATGATTGAGAATATGTATGTTGATTGTGTGCTTTATCCATCTTTGATGTTTTGATTCATATGATGAGCATGCGCTGACTTTGGCATTGATGTATGCCACTTGAGAAGAGTTGGTTTATTCTTCTTATTTGTATTGCCTTGACATCTTTTTTTCTTCATCTATTTTCTTCTCCTTTGAGTTTTAAATTCTTATTTTGTTTGAGATTGAGTTGTATAATGCTTACTAGTGTTTGATCATATTCTCCCTTGAGGCTCCTAGTTTGAACTTAATTTTTGATTAGGTTCAAAATATGATAGACATTAGGCTCTCAATCCTTTGCATAACAACATTAGGTTAGCTCCCTTTTAACCTCACCTTAAGGCGACCTCTTGTATAATAACATTAGGTAGACTTCTCCTTTCTCATCCTTAACTATAGGGCCATATTGCATGACAAATCTAGGTGAGTTTCCCTTAGATTTTCTCTTTGCCCTTTGAGTCTCTCTCTCTTCTCTCTCAAATCAAATCAAAACACGTAATAAATATGATGATTGTTATGCACCACGAGCTTTAAGTACTTGGGAAATGATGAATGATGAGTCTCTCCTTACTTCTTCTAGAGTGCTTAGCATACGTCCTGTTTGGGGGAAATCTTACAAAGCATTCACTCATATATCATAGACTTTAGTGCAATATGCATCTCAAACAAACTCAATCCACTTCTGTTAAAACTCTTAAACAAACTGCAAATCATTTTATCCTTCGGGGTTGTCTGTCAAACTTTTCTCATAAAAGGCATGTTACTTTCGTTCTACCGTAAACAGGCCTCGTCCCTAACTGCTGGAACGCGAACTCAGTATTTCTCATAAAAGACACTTAACAACCCGTGGTTGGCCGAACTATGAACATTCTAATTTCCTCATTTTCGTCTAATGAGGATGCGTAGGCACAAGACGGTGAAGTTTTGGCGAGCACCCTCCCCCTTTCACCTGTAGTCCTCTAAACTACATTGACTCTGACTTTCCCATTACATGAGGGAATACGTAGGCCTAGGACGGCGAAGTCCTATTGAGTATCCTTTGGTTTTTCTCCCTTTTCGTTTCCGTTTCCATTAGCAAATAGGTTTAGATATACACACCCTTTGATTAGAATAACAAGAGTGGATCCCGTTGAGTACAACGGACGCGAGGGGGTGCTAATACCTTCCTCTCATGTGATCGACTCCCGAACCCAGGATTTGGTTGCAAGACCATATCTACTCCTTTTTAAGGTTTCTTCAATCGTTTCATTTCCCCCTTCGGGATAAATAAAGTTCGGTGGCGACTATGTTTTCCGCCGGTTGTTTTTCGCGTTGTGACCCTATATAATAATGAAATAGTGTGCATATTCTAGAGGACCTCACTATATATGCCTCAACTCTTGGAACAACATATCTCAAGGGATTGCTCTCGTCTACGTGATCATTTATACAAATATGATTGTATTCGACAATCAGAAGGCGAACACATTAAACTTATCCTCAAAGTAACACAAAACCAACACATGTTCCATACAATGTCTCACCTCTCCACTAGACAACTACTTGTCGAGGATGCACACCTAGGCATCAAATGCACAAGCATTGTCATATAGGTCATTTATTGTTTCCTAGTTACATCACTAGACCATTCCAATGAATTATGATAAGGTTTTCCTCACTTTTCTTAATCCTTTTTAATCCCAAGATCATCATTTTAATTAATCCCCCATATATAAATCCGCATGCATATCACTCATAATAATCATTGTAAATAAGATATAGTAACAATAAACGTGCATGTGAAACAACTAAGCAAGCTTCAAAACAAAGCATGAAAAACACTGTCAGGTTCGCAGTGCAAAGGCCAGGCGAGGTCCCTTCACCTTGAGTTCATTGTGCGAACTCTGGGCGAGACAGGAAAATCAAAGGCAGTGGCGAAAGGGCTCAGTGGTTGCTGCATGAGCTCTGGAAGAATGCTCACCTTCGCCTCGCCTTCAGCTCACAGTGCAAGCATGACAGACTGCCATGTTTGCCTTCAGCTTATTGTGCGAACCACTTACAACCTCAGCCTCAAGGGTATACAAGCCTTGTTTCTTCACACCTCTCAAGTCTTCCTTCGACCCCTTCATTACCCTTAGGATGCTTTGCTCTCCTTTAAAAACATATCCTTTCTTGTTGAATTCACCAAGAGAAATTAAATTCCTCTTAAGATCAGGTACATACCTTACATCAGTCCATAGTCATATTGACTAATCATTAAGCTTGAATCTCACAGATCCAATACCTACAATTTTGCAAGCTTTGTTGTTTCCCAGCAGCACTGATCCATCATCTTGATCACACAATTCCTTAAACACGCATTTGTTTGGAGTCATGTGCCTAGTGCACCATGAATCCATCCACTCATTGCTAGAGGCGCTGTTTGAAACCACCAGGATATCAGATGATTCATAACCATCTTGCACAATGGTTGCATTGATATTATCCTTTCCATCGTGATTATTTAGTCGACCAGGGCATACTTTCCTTATATGACCCTCCTTATTACAATTATAACACTTAATAGTAGGAGCATTACCACCATATGAATTCGTAGAACTTTACTCTTCTTCTTCTCAAACCTACCATCATTTTTAAAGAATTTCCCCTAAACGAACAAACCTTCACCAGTAGAAGATGACTTGTGCTCCTTTCGTTCATTCAGATCCTTAGATTACAGGGTTGATTGAACATCTTCAAAGGCTAACGACTCTCTTCCATACAAGAGAGTTTCTTTGAAGTGAGCACGAGACTTAGGTAAAGAGCACAACAACAACAACAATGCTTAATCTTCATCATCAATCTTGACCTTAATATTCTCAAGATCAACTATCAACTTATTAAACATATCTAGCTGCTCATCCAAGGCTTTTTCTTTACTCATCTTGAATAAATACAAAACTTACTTCAGGTAGAGACGATTAACCATCGATTTTGTCATGTACAAACCTTCAAGTTTTGTCCATACACCATCTACAGTTTTCTCCTTTAAAGCCTGTCGGAGAACCTTATCATCAAGGCTCAATACAATGGCATTGTGGGATTTTTTTACCATCGTTGTATTTTCCTTCTCTGTTAGGGTAGCATCCATCTTCTCTGATCCTTTCAACGCTTCTAACAAACTCTGTTGAACAAGAAAGGCTTGCATCTTCTAGCGCCACAAACCAAAATCATTCACACTGGTGAATTTATCAAGATAACATAAATTTGCATGCAATAACGACCTTCGACTATTGCATGCATATCTTCGACTTCGGCGCTTCAAGTTCGATAGAGTTTGCTACAACACTAGCTTATCACCCATAATCTACAACAATTATAAAATTCATCTTTAAATTTTTTATATACTTCATAGATAAACATTCATCAATAAATATCTATATACATTATTGTTGCGGTGGAAATAGGATCACAAACTATTAATGAGTTTGAATCGCAATTCAATTCACAACCGCTCTTTGATTTATCCGAAGGAAAAGGTCAAAAGAGGGAAAACCTATTTTGCATCGTAAACACAATGCGGGGAAAGATCTAGGGTTCGGGGGTTGGTTAAGATTAGGGAAGGTATTAGCACCCTAAACTTCTGTAGTACTCTACAGGAACCTTTTGTTCAGATGTTTACTATTTGCTTTATTTATTTGCTTAAGGTATATGTACAAAGGATTAAAAGTGAGAAAAGAAGACCTAAGGGGTTAATTCTAAGTTTACTCGGCAAGACATCGCATCTTGTGCCTACGTATCCTTACGGGAGTGGAATCAGAGTAATCGTAGTTCCCCTCAAAAGGGAGGTTAGAGACTTCTTGACTGTGGTCAAGGTCTCAAGGGGAATAAACATGTCTTAAGGACATGCTTACGCGGAGTGTAGAAACTCCAAATCTCTACGTTGAATATTGTTAAGTTGTAATTAGGGTTAAATTAGGGATTCCACGGCGGGAAACCCTAAAATGAGCGCGGCGGCTCTTTGACCTAAAGCTAGGGATAGTTTTGTAATCTTGCCTGCGGCGAGGCATTTGTGAAAATTAGGGTTTGTAGTTTGTAGTTTTGAGGATGAGGTTGAGGACTATTGACACGGCGGTCAAATGCTAGACCTAAATCCTTCGGAGTGCGTGCAACGTGACAGAATAATAGCAATGACAGTGTGAGAAAATTAAATCATACATCAGCAGAAATTTAAGTGCGAAAAGTAAACGCGATTATTAGGTTCGCGAGGTTACAATTGAGAAACAGATACAAATATAAAGGAAACTTAAATGAAAACTCAACACAATAGTAATAAGTATGAACTGCAAAAAATGAACACCCGTTAGTAGGCAGAGTCAAACGGCTATCAGATGAATTACGAGACAATGAAGAAAACGAGATGCAAACTCAAGATCTATTATTGTTAATATTTAATGATTTAATGTTAGCTTACAAAAGAATTTTAAAAAAAGGTTTTATTTTTATATTTTTAAAAAAAGTTTTCCTTATTTTATTTAAAAAAAAGCGTTTTTCATTTTTATATTTACAAAAGTTTTAATTTTATATTTAAAAAAAAAAGTTTTAATTTTTATTTTAAAAAAAGGTTTTTTATTATATTATAAAAGATTTTATTTATGTATAATATCTTCCCAAAAAAAGTTTTTAAAACACTTTAAAACAAATAAAAAACATAATTTTAAAAAACAAAATAAATAAAAAATAAAATAAAAAAACATAAGGGGTTGGGCCGGTCATCACCCCGGACCCAACCCGGTTGGATTAACTTGGAAAGCAATTAGGGTTCTCAGAACCCTAATGCCCTTGAGGCGCCGTTTCACTTCTTCTTCTTCCCTCATCTCTCTCGCGATCGCCATGCATCTTCTTCTCCGCGCCGTGATCATCTCTTTTCCTGAAACAGAATATGAACGATAAGAGTATGTGAGATAACGCACGGTGATTTACATTCGTTTTAGCCGATGATGTTGAAGCTGAGGCTGCGGAGTTGATTGCCCGCCGTTTGTAGTGAACGGCGAAGGCGATCTCCTCGTCGGTGCTTCGTTCGTGGTTCTGTGATGTTCGTACGGTGATGAACGGCGACGATGATGAGGCTTCGTCTCTGAGTCTCGGCCGTTGGGGTTTCGTTTGCTAGAGCTTTTGCGATCTCGCTAGGGTTTCTGCGATTCTCTCTCTCTCACGGCTACCTCTTTTCTTTCATCAGGTTGTACCTTCCTTTTTATAACCAACTTCTGGGCCTTTAATCCGTGTGGATTTGTGCTATTTTTCACTTTCATGCGATTTGATTTTGTGTTGATATTATTTGATTTTGTTGTGATTTTCTCAGATACTGATTGGACCATGTTCCCTCTTTTAGAACCTGATTGGGATTTTGACGCGATCATGGTTTCATCTGACATTAATTTGTTTGACTGATCTATACTGATTGAACTGATTCGTTTTTTGACTGATTTGCTTGATTTATTCAGATTGAATTCCAATGGGGATGTTCCCTGATACGATTTGGATCTCGTTTCTTCCCTTGGAACCTGATTGAGCTGATATGATTTTCTGATTCGATTCAAAGCTTTCTATCTTCAGAACTCTGTGATTGAATATAATCTGAACTAATTTGTTTGATTGATTCAGATTGAGTGCAAATGGGGATAGGATTTGGACCTGACTCGAAACCTTCTATTTCCAGATTCGATTTGATTTGATTATTTTCTGATGTAGATTGGGTTGCCTTTGAATTCACTTGATCTGTTCGATATCTGAATTAATTTGTTTGTCCTGTTTGAATTCAATCTGGACTGTGCTGATGCGTTTTCGATTTGTTTTTTATTTTCTGGTGCAGTTAGCTTTTCCTCTTCTTCTTTCAGAGAGGGTTGATGCTACGACTTCAGTCGAATCAAAATTGCCGGGAAAGGTATATGGCAATGATGACACCGTTCTGAGCTTTCGAGGGATGTTTCTTCGACGATGTCGCGGTTGCTTATGATGATCTTCGCTTGTGGTTTATCACTTATTCCATTTGAGTTATTTTAACTGCTGATGATATTTGATTCTTGTGTTTCAGAGCTGATACTCTGGGCAATTATATCCAACTATGAATTCAAATGTCGCTTAATGTTGCCTCGATACATTTACGCGATAGTGAGTTTGGGCGATGATGATTTGGGCTATGGTGTTTGATTAACCGAGCCATGTGTTTGTGCACTTGTTTGTTTCATGAACTGAGTATGGTTTGATAACTTGTTTCGGTGACTTGTTTGTTGGGGCAATGATGCTCATGACTGAGCCCCATTCCGTGCTGCAACTTGGTGTCCATTTTTGTGACTTGCCATCCGTGAGGCTTGCCCCTAGCTGACAACCTTTTGGTACAGCTTTGCAGCTTGATACAGCTTTGTTTGGATACTTTATTCTTCTGGCTTTCTTTGTATTATCTGCTGTTACCTTTTCTTTGGATCTTGTTGGGTATTTCTGTTATGACAGACCTATGAGATATTTTCTTATGGCTTCTTGCGCATAAATCTGCCTTCTGATGCATTGTTTTGATGCAGTTTTAGCTTGTATTTCAATTCTCTTGTCCTGTTTGGACTTGACTTTCCATGAACTCAGCTATATGGTTTGGAACTGATGTGAACTGACCTGCTCTCTTGCCTTGTTTTGGTATGCTTTTGAGCCGAGGGCTTTGATGCAGCGTATGATGCTGTTTGGTTTCGTTTCTCTGCCCTGTTCAGGATTGCTGCAGTTTGATGCCTATGGCAACTTATGAATCGTTTTGAGTTTTGAATGCTGAACCTGATATTGATGTGTTTGTGGATTTTCAGGTGTGGAAGCTTCGAAACCAAAGTGACTCAGACCTGCCGGCATCCGGGTCTGAGTTCAATTTTGTCTATGTTGCCTTATTCTCGTATCAGTTCGGAAATTCAATCGCGGCAAAACGAATCAGTCCCGCTTCTTTTATTACTTCTATCTCTCGGATGTCCCGTATCGATAAGAACAGGTGTTACCTGATCTGACGCCCACGGCGCGGATCGGTAACGGGGGTAGGACGCAGCTTCGGTTGTGCCACTCCCGGCACTCGATGATGACATTGTTCTGAGAGTGTAAAAAACATCTTCTAACATTTTTCTATACTGTTTGTTATGTCTTGCCGTGCAGGTGAATCGAGGATTCGTGGAGAAGCTCAAAGACAACATGAAGACACTTAGATGTTCTTAGGATTTAGGATAGATACTTTAATGTAATTCCTTAGGATTTAGAACTTTAATGTAATTCCTTGTAACAGTACGTATAAAATGTGAAGCAACCTCCATTTCTTGTATGATGAGATTTTTTTTATGAAATAAAATTCCCAAAATTTGAATTCATTTATATTTTATTCTTAGTTAAAAAATATAAACATTTGTGAATAAATCCACAAGTATTTAAATTCATTAACATAGTCATAAAACATAAACACTCCCAAGTGATATTCTTATTTGTGCACTCGTCTCATTTGTAATCCTAATCTCATCATCTGATTAAAATCCAATTTAAATGTTAACCAACCATTTCATAACCAAACACGTATGTGCACCGTAATCACAACAGTTTCAGCATCAACAATAACACTACTCGTAATTAAATTCCACTGACCAAATGCCAAGAGCCACAATCCAATAACACCCAATTACGACTGTGCTTTAATAACAGAAACGGAAGCGCTCTTAAATCCAGTTGTGCTCGGCAAACTTTAATATCGACCACGTCAAATTGGCACCTTGATATGATTAGACCTGGTGATAGATAAATGCCTCAAAACAATAACGTACCAAATGCCTCAGAATTTTAATAACAGCCTGTCTTCAAGGAATTGGTAGAATTTGCGTAAAATGACCAAAATACCCCTGGGACCAAATCTGCAAAACAAACACCTTCATAACTGGTTAGCGGTTAGCAATGTACATATGAGATGTTATGCGAAATGACTGATTAAATATAAGGGTAAAATTTGGGGTATTACAGTTGCCCCTATTTAAATAGCTACACCGGACGATTTGAGTGACAGAGACTCGAGGAATCGTGGTGGAGAGATTTAAATATAGATGACCGAAAATTTTGCCCTTATATGCGACGGTATGCAATGCTATGGACAAAGCGAGGACCACTTAATGCAGATGATGACATGTTACGTATGCTGAAATGATGAATGCGAATAAGACGACACAGACGCTACGAGAAGAACACACTGGGGAAAACGACGTGCTGAGACACAGTACAACACTGGGGGATTCTGAAATGATGGTCAACTGGTGCGAACACGACCAATTGTCATCTTGGGAACGAGATTCTCAAATGGAGATGACACCTGTGGGACGGCCTCCACTGGGGAATCCAAAAATAAAACTGGATCACGTACGATTGCAAGATCGATTACAGAATGCTGGAGCATTGAGCAAAGAATAACATCCAAGCTTCTGTAAACTATCCCTCGTAGCAGGATCAAACGGACTTTTCGGAACTCCGTAACAAATATACAGGGTAAAGACCGGTTGTATGCCAAAATAAATGGACTTTGATGGGAAATGCCCTGATAAGCTTCTCGCGGGAGAACTGTCACTTATCGTTGGAAGGGACTTATGTGCCAAAATGGATAAGCACTCAAATAAAGAGGTTGCTGCTTATCTGATAAATAAATCTTCTCGCATTTAAGGTCGGCGCCTGGAATACGATTTTGATTCTTCTCTTACTGAAGGATAAACTTCTCCATGCTTCAAGATCGTGCTCTCCTGAACATGAAAAAGGTAAATTGAACTTCCTCATACTTCAGAATCGTGCTCTCCTGAATATGATTCCGCTCTTTCGGGTAAATGAAATTCTTCATACTTCAGAATCGTGCTCTCCTGAATATGATTCTGCTCTTTCGGGTAAATGAAATTCTTCATACTTCAGAATCGTGCTCTCCTGAATATGAAAATGGATAATTGAACTTCCTCATAACTCAGAATCGTGCTCTCCTGAATATGATTCGGTTGTAAATGAAATTCTTCATACTTCAGAATCGTGCTCTCCTGAATATGAAAATGGATAATTGAACTTCCTCATAACTCAGAATCGTGCTCTCCTGAATATGATTCGGTTGTAAATGAAATTCTTCATACTTCAGAATTGTGCTCTTCTGAATATGAAAAGGGCTAATTGAATTTCCTCATAACTCAGAATCGTGCTCTCCTGAATATGATTCGGCTCAAACCTCCCCGTATTTCAAGATCGTGCTCTCTTGAATACAATTTGGTTTCTTCTTTTACTAAAGGATAAATGAACTTCTTCATGATTCAGAATCGTGCTCTCCTGAATATGATTCCGCTCAAACCTCCCCGTACTTCAGGATCGTGCTCTCCTGAATACGATTTGGTTCAAAACCCCCCATACTTCCAGACGACAGGTAAATGGAAGCCCAACTGCTCCATGGAGATGGCCATTTGCTGCGAGTCATAACGAAGACAGGATCGACTTCTTAGGTGAGAAATGTTGTATACCGATGTTGTAAGATGTAAAGTGTTGTAAAGTGTTGTAACCTGTAGGATTGTAAAGTATTGTATTAATAGATTTTCCAGGCGTGAACTGGCGTGTACTTGTAAAGGGTTGTGGTTGATTTTCTTGAGAGATAGTGCAAAATAAATGCACGTCCGGGTACAGTGATAAACTTCTCAAGCGAGATAGTCGCGTATCTGTCATGGTATGGTGAAAACCTTTAGATGGTGCAAAATAAATGCACGTCCGGTTGGGATTTGACGGCCGACAAGACTGAGATTCAATCTAGGATCGAGCTAGAAAGAAGACTGGTAATCAAGACTCCATCGAGGGAATGATCTCGGAGGGTAAATATCTTATCCTGGTGAGGAAAGATAGCTGAAGTAACCGTCATCCACGAGGATCGAGCTCTGTGGGGAAACTGGAAACACATATGTATTTTATGCTTAGGGCTGACAATCTATTTGGAGAGAATGGACAAACCCCAGTTACTCGGCGGTAACGACCAATAATGGAGACACAATGAACCTGTGCATGTTATCGCGCATGTTAATGAATATGTTGATATGAATATATGTTAATGTTTATGTATGCAAGATGTTATGAAATGAGTATGTAATGAATATGTAATGAATATGTAATGAATAGGCATGTGATGCTTATGCCTTTGCGTACGTGGACGAAACAGACTAGAGACGGGACGAGAGATGAAATAAACATCTCGACGGAGATACCCTGCGTTCTCTGCAACCAATACGTCAACCATGGGTAAGAAGGATCAATGGTAGAACCAAATCTGGTTTTAAAGTTCTGAATTCTCTGGGGAGAAGGTAATCTGCTTGGGGGTACAGTATCACGTCTTCACATGGGGAGAAGAAAACCTGAGGGACACTTTTGAATTACCCAAGAAAAGGTTGTCAGCTTGTAGTCTCGCTGGGGACTGTGTTATAGCAATGATTTGAAAGTGTTTCTGCAATAATGATATTTTCGGGGAGTGAAGAGATCCTTCCGAAACTTCCACTAGTCAAAGTAATTTATCATATTTCAATTTCATTTTTTTGAAGAACAGTTTTGAAAAATCTACAATGCACCTTTCATTTTCAAATTTTAAGAATAAACACATTTTGCATAACAATAGGAAACAAAGAGCAATGCACCAAGGAATGTAAGTAACAAAATGGTATCTTTTATTTAAAGGGTGGCAGCTCGCTGAAGGCATAGCTCCACAGATGATTATGTTTTGAAATTGGCAACATGGGAAAAGGTTATATTGAATCCAATGACACCTACTGACACTAATAACTAAGACTAATCCAGAATCTTGCTTTGGGCAAGGATGGAAGAAACGAAACATGGCTCTCATGCGGAAAGTGTGTTCGAGATGATCAGTGTCCTCTGATGCAATGAAATGCCTTTGTCCCTAACTTTTGCCTGGACCGCCCTCTCGGGTTTTCAATCCACCGGGACGCTCCTTTTTGCCTAAGTCGCCCTTTCGGGTTTTCAACTTAGCGAGCTTTTTATTATTATTATTTTTTTTCAACCCTTACTTTTGCCTAAGTCGCCCTTGCAGGTTTTCGACTTAGCGGGTTTTTAGGCATAATATTTTCGGACTGCATCAGAATTCACGGGGTGTGCTAGTTCTTCACCGTCCATTGTTGTAAGTATCAGAGACCCTCCGGAGAAAACGGTCTTTACGACGAATGGGCCTTCATAATTGGGCATCCACTTTCCACGCATATCTTTATGCACTGGCAAGATCTTTTTGAGTACGAGCTCTCCTTGACGGAACTCACGGATACGAATCTTCTTGTCAAACGCTCTTTTCATCCGTTTCTGATATAATTGCCCATGGCACATGGCTGTCAAGCGCTTCTCGTCAATGAGATTCAACTGATCCAGTCTGTCTTGAACCCACTCAGCTTCCTCAAGTTCAGCTTCCATCAACACTCTTAAAGAAGGTATCTCTACTTCGATGGAGAGCACGGCGTCCATTCCATACACCAATGAGAAAGGTGTTGCCCCTGTCGAAGTTCTCACTGAGGTTCTGTATCCATGCAAAGCAAACGGTAACATCTCATGCCAATCTTTGTAAGTCACAACCATCTTTTGCAGGATCTTCTTGATATTCTTATTCGCAGCTTCAACGGCCCCATTCATCTTAGGACGGTACGGAGAAGAATTGTGATGAGTGATCTTGAAATTGTCACACAGCTCTTTCATAGTCTTGTTATTCAGATTGGTGCCATTGTCAGTTATTATCCGGCTTGGGATTCCATAACGGCAGATGATTTCTTTCCTGATGAAGCGGGCAACCACTTGCTTGGTCACGTTGGTGTAGGAGGCAGCCTCTACCCACTTGGTGAAATAATCAATAGCAACAAGGATAAAACGATGACCATTAGAAGCCTTCGGCTCGATTGCCCCAATCATGTCAATGCCCCACATAGAGAACGACCAGGGTGAAGACAAAACATTCAACGGTGATGGAGGTACGTGCATTTTATCCGCATAAATTTGGCACTTATGGCATTTTCTAGCGTATTGGATGCAGTCAGCTTCCATGGTTAACCAATAATACCCAGCCCTTAACATCTTCTTGGACATAGCATAACCATTGGCATGAGTTCTGAAGGTCCCCTCATGAATTTCCTGTAGTAACATGTCCGCTTCCCGTTTATCAACACATCTGAGCAGAACCATGTCGTGATTTCTCTTGTATAACACACCATTACTGATAAAGAATTTGGACGCCAGTCTTCTCAATGTTTTCTTGTCCAGACCAGTAGCACCATCGGGATACTCTTGCTTGACGAGATAGTTCTTGATATCATGAAACCAAGGTTTTTCATCCACCTCAACTTCTTCGACCATCTGACAATAAGTGGGCTCAACTTTGCGCTCAATATGGATAAGAGGTGCTTCATTAACGAATTTAACTTTCCACATGGATGCTAACATGGCTAAAGCATCAGCAACGTGATTCTCGGATCTAGGAACATGCTCAAACTCTATCTCGTCGAAATACTTGATCAGCTCAATAATATAGTCCTTATAGGGGATCAACTTCTCATTCTTCGTTTCCCATTTGCCTTGTACCTGGTAAATAACCAAGGCTGAGTCACCACTTACTTTAAGAAGTTTGATTCGGAGGTGAATTGCTGCTTCGAGGCCAAGAATACATGCTTCATATTCTGCGACGTTATTAGTACACTCAAAGTCCAACCTTGCTGTAAATGGAGTGAATCCACCCTTTGGGTTCATTAAAACAGCGCCTATACCATGCCCATTGAAATTCGAGGAACCGTCAAACATCATCCTCCACCAAAGACCTGGTTCTGGACCTTCGCTCGGATCTGGCTCTTCACAATCTCTTTTAATCAACAAAATATCCTCATCAGGAAAATCAAACTTAAGAGGTTCGTAATCTTCAACTGGATGGTCTGCAAGATAATCAGATAAAATACTACCCTTAATCGCCTTCTGGGGTACATACTGGATGTCATATTCGGATAACAGCATGTGCCAACGGGCTAGCCTCCCGGTTTGAGCAGGTTTTTCAAAAATATACTTGATCGGATCCATTTTAGAAATCAACAATGTGGTATGACAGACCATATATTGCCGAAGGCGCCTAGCGGCCCATGCCAATGCACAACAAGTTTTCTCCAATGGTGAGTATCTGTTTTCGCAATCGGTAAACTTTTTGCTCAGGTAATAAATCGCATGTTCCTTTTTTCCAGTCTCATCATGTTGTCCAAGCACACAACCCATAGACTTCTCAAGAACAGTAAGGTACATAAACAACGGTCTTCCAGGCACGGGAGGAATAAGAATAGGGGGATCTTGCAAATAACCCTTAATCTTCTCAAACGCTTTCTGACAATCGGGGTTCCACTCAACTGTCTGCCCCTTGCAAAGTAACTTGAATATCGGCTCACAAGTAGCGGTCATATTGGAGATAAACCTGGAAATATAATTCAAACGTCCCAGAAAACCTCTAACTTGCGTCTCGGTTCGCGGAGCCGGCATATCCTGAATGGCTCGGACTTTGTCAGGATCGACCTCAATCCCTCGCTGGCTAACAATGAAACCAAGCAGTTTTCGAGATCTGACACCGAAGGTACATTTAGCAGGGTTCAATTTCAACTGATATTTCCTGAGTCGTTCAAACAGCTTCACCAAATGGTCTAGATGCTCCTCTTCACTCTGAGATTTGGCTATCATATCATCCACATACACCTCGATCTCCTTGTGCATCATGTCATGAAAAAGAGTGGTCATAGCGCGTTGGTAAGTTGCCCCTGCATTCTTCAAACCAAAGGGCATGACTTTGTAGCAGAAGGTCCCCCAAGGAGTAATGAAAGTAGTCTTCTCTCGATCGTCGGGATCCATCTTGATCTGATTATAGCCCGAGAAACCATCCATAAATGAAAACAACGCAAAATTGGCTGTATTGTCTACAAGTGTATCAATATGTGGCAGGGGGAAGTCGTCTTTCGGACTTGCTTTGTTCAGGTCCCTGTAATCCACACACATCCTAACTTTACCGTCCTTCTTAGGCACTGGCACAATGTTGGCAACCCAATCTGGATATTTTGCGACTGCCAAGAAACCTGCATCCAACTGCTTTTTAACCTCATCTCGAATCTTCAAAGCCATGTCGGGTCTCGTTCTTCGAAGTTTTTGCTTGATAGGTGGACAATCTGGCTTAAGTGGCAACTTGTGAATAACAATATCCGTGTCTAGGCCCGGCATATCTTGATACGACCATGCAAACACATCAATATACTCTTTTAACAACTCAATCAACCTCGGCTTAACCTCTGTCCCCAGCATTGCGCCAATCTTGACCTCTTTCTTGTTCTCATCTGTACCGAGATTAATTAAGTCCACCTGCTCTTTATGCGGTTGAAGCTCTGTGTACTCGTACTCAATCAATCTTGTCAGTTCCGCGGGTACTTCAAAATCTTCTTCACCCTCGTCCTCAGCTTGATTGACGGGTGCATCCCAGTCAGGAGTGTCAGTAAAGTCATTGGATCCAACAAGGTTTACGATGTCTCTGCATGATGGAAGGCTTACTTAATTAAAATGCTCGAAGATAAGAAATGGAATGCTGTTTTTTGTTTTATTTTTTGGAAAAAAGGTTGCCAATTTCATTTTTAAAGGTGAAAACGAAAAACGCAAATGAAACAAAACGGAATTGAACAAAATGCCTTTATTAATATCTTTTTAGAAATGAACGGTGGCCCGATAAAAACGACCCTATAGCCTTGGGCAGAGCTACGAATTTTTATTTGAAAATGTAAATGAAACTTTAAAAAAGAATTACTTTGACAAGGGAAAAATAACAGGGATCTCTATGGCCTCCCAGTTGTTCAAAACTGCATCACCCTTAAACACCAGGTTGCCCAGCTCTTCATTTTCCTCACGGTCGCTGATGGCATTGACTTGGAAACCTCCGCTGACAAATACCTCTTGGATAACCTTCGGACGCCCTTCGACAGTTGTGGCAGCTCCATTCTGAGTTGGTTTGTAACCCAACCCAGAGCGATCAGTCTTGGTCTTGACATCAATTACCTCTCCCCAACCTTCAGGAATGCCCCTGTCAATTGTTGATTTGGTACTCTTCAGAGATGCAAAAGATGGATTACCCTGACCCACTGTCTCTTCGACTTCTAGCAGAACAGCATTGGCGATCTCAAGTGCTTGAAAGGAGATTTCTAAAGCATTCTCATCGGCCTCGATGTAACGGAAAGAAGACAGGTTACTGACCATCAGATCCTCCTCACCGTGTATAATAACCAACTTTCCATCGATTACGAACTTCATCTTCTGATGTAACATTGAGGTTACGGCCCCAGCGGCATGAATCCACGGCCTTCCAAGTAAACAACTGTAATTGGGATTAATGTCCATGACTTGAAATGTGATATTAAAAACTTGCGGACCAATCAGGATAGGAAGCTCAACCTCCCCCATTACCGACCGGCGAGAACCATCGAAAGCCTTGACGACCAAAGGAGTAGGTTTCAACACAGTCTCTTTAAAAACCAACTTATCAAGAACCCTCTTGGGTAGAACATTCAGAGAAGACCCAGTGTCCACTAGCACCCTCGCTAAATTGTCCTCCTGACATTTCACGGATATATGTAAAGCACGATTATGATTCGGACCTTCTTTCGGTAACTCTTCATTGCTGAAACTAAGGGTGTTACAGGCGGTCAAATTGGCAATCACACTATCAAACCGACTGGTGCTGATATCTTGATCCACATGTGCTTGAGTCAAAACTTTCTGTAAGGCCATCCTATGAGCGGGTGAATTTATCAACAGAGATAAGATCGAAATCTTGGAAGGAGTCTGATGAAGTTGATCGATAACTTTATAGTCACTTTTCTTGATGATCCTCAAAAACTCAGCATCTTCATCATTCGTAACAGCTCCCTTACCTTTGTCTTTGACGGCCACTGGGATATTAGTGGTCTCCTTAGGTGGAACCTCATTAGAACGGGGAGTATACACACGGCCACTGCGAGTCATCCTGCTTGCCTCTGCGATATTGGTCACAGTGTCCTTAACCTCTTCATTTGGAATAACTTTCCCAGACTCCTTGTCAATCATCGTCACGTCGTATTTCCAAGGCACAGCTTTAGGATCACTGAAAGGAAACGGACCTGGTTTTCGAATAACTATTGGCCTAGAAGACTTTGGTATATCGAACACGAGATTGGCAGACCCTGCCCCTGATAAATTAAACACTGGTACCTTTCCTTTTGATCCAGGCTGATGGAAGACTGGCTCAACCACAGCAACCTCATCTTTCTTGGATTGTCTTGTCACTTGTAAAACACCCTCATTAATCAACCTCTGAACATCATTCTGAACCAACACACAACCCTTAACACTGGCTTCACAACTTACGCATGCAACGTGGGAAGTATCTACCAAACCAGCTTCAAACAGTTTCGAATGGAACATCTTGAGAGGAGTCTTAATCTGTACAGCGTCAAGGACATAACCTTCCTCCGAATCAGCACTAATGGCATTGACACTCTCATGTTTAGGAAAAGGGTTCTTCTTAACATTCGGTTGAGGATCTTCAAATGACAAAATCTTCTTTTCCAATAAATCCCTGACAAGGTTTTTGAGAGCATAACAATTCTCCAGATCATGACCAGGCGCACCCTCATGAAATAAACAATGAGCGGCGGCGTTGTAATTGGCGGGTAGAGGATTAGGAGGCGGACCCAAAGCCCGAGTAGTGACCAGACCTTGCTTGACCAAAGAGGGGTACAACTCAGTGAAAGTCATTGGAATCGGTGGACAAGGCTTATACGTTCTCCTGTTCGGAATATTCTGGCGAGGAGCCGGACTCTTTGGCTGTTGAGGAGCAGGAGCGTTGGGCGCCTGTAGATAGTTGACAGGAGGCGGATAAACAGGAGGTTGTTGCATAGGTTGATACATAGGAACCTGTTGATTGAAAGAAGGTGTAATAGCTGCCACATAGGGTTGTTGAGCATATTGGACTGGGTACCCTTGAGGTTGGGCATAACCTTGCGGATGTCGATAAAAGCGTTCTCTTGGTCTACCAGAGGATATAGCATTAGTCTCACCCTCTTTCTTTTTCTGGGAGCTATACGGAGGTTTCTTCGGCTGATCCTTAGAAGCACCATGATTATTTGTCATTTTACCACTTTTCATACCCAATTCAATCTTGACACCCACAACAACGATGTCAGAGAAATTTGAAGTCACACTACCCACCATTCTCTCGTAAAATTCTGGACGCACCGTGTCGACAAACCAATCAGCTAACTCTTTCTCGGTCAAAGGGGGTTCTACCTGCGAAGCAATCTCTCTCCACCTTTGAGCATACTCTTTAAATGACTCAGAATTCTTTTGTGACATACTCAACAACTGTCTTCTGTCAGGAGCCAGGTCCATATTGTACTTGTAGTGTCTGATGAAAGCGTCAGATAAATCCTGGAAACTCTTAATGCGAGACTGGTCTAAAGTTAAATACCACTTGGAGGAAGCACCCTTCAGACTATCTTGGAAGCAATGAATCATCAGTTTATCATTCTCAACATGGGCAGCCATTTTGCGATAATACATGATCAGATGACTCTTAGGACAAGTGGCACCTTCATAACGATCGAAGTTTGGAGTTTTGAACTTCGGGGGAATAACCAAACCTGAGACCAAACAAACATCCCTTGCAGCAGTCCCAAAAATTTGATCACCCTCTACCTTTTTCAATCTCTAGACGATGGTGTTTACTTCCTCACGAAGCTTATCATGTTTCTCATAACCCTCAACATTCTCATCAAGATTATCAAAAATTGTCTCATTGAAGTACGGTTGCGCACGAGTGTGTACAACAGGTGGTGCAAAGATAGGAGCCCCCCTAGAAACTTCAGAAAATAAAGGCACGGCTTGCTGAACAGGCTGATTAATTGGAACAGGGGCTTGAAGAGGCACAAAACCGGGAGCAAGACCATAAGGTGGGTCCCTTGCTACGGTCACACTTGGTGGAGGGTCCACAGTAACGCCGGTAATCTCAGAAACAATAGTGGGCTGGGTATCCATCTTAGCATTCATGACATGTAACAATTCCATCATACGCCCCATACCCCCTCGAAGGTCTTCAAGTTCATTGCTAAGGCGATCAATCTCTTTTGCCTGATCCTCCATTCTCTTCCGAGTTTGAGCTCTGGTGTTGTACTGGTGCCGAGAACTCAGGGTGACGAAACTGGAAGGCGAGAGAACCGAACATGAGAAAACGGAAGACACATGCAATGCAAGAAAGTAAATGATGCTACGATGCAAATGAAGATTTCATGGAATTCAAACATTTACGAATGTCGTGGGGTACCAAAGAAATCTTTTTCTTGTTTTTTCATTTTATTTCCTTATTTACGGTATCCCGCGATATCCATAAATGATATTTGAACTCCATGAAATGCAATGAGATGTTTTATGGATGCAATGCATGAAAACACACAAAGTCCTAGGTTAAAGGAACGTGAGCGGAGTCAAGGTCTACCCATCCCAAAAGGAGTGTACTATAGGTTAGTTGTACCTGCCGAACAAGGTTCTACAAAGTGCCCAAAGTCATCAGCCCATCTTTCGGATATTATCAACCTTCCGACTAACTCAGGGGTTAATAATATTCTCAAGAGAACCTCTTTTGAGTGTAGTATCGCGTAGCAGCCGTTGTAAGATTACTCCCACATAGCTCCCGCACTACGTCCTAAATAAGGCCGAGGTGGTGTTAAGGTACTACGGTCCTCAATATCACAGACTCCAATCGACCATGGAAAAAGTTTTCGCGATTACTCGTTCAACCGAACCATTTTCGAACGGGTCTCAATTGAGCGGAGATTCTCGAATCAACTTGGTCGGGATTCACTCCCTATAAGCCTCATCGAATATATCCCCATCCTATAATAATGTCACTAGTCCGGGCGTAGGACTTATCTCACAACACAAGGAACCATCCCCCCATCAAAGCACAAATATATACATGTAAGTGAATAATAACAGATAGTAATAAAGATGAACAAGTTAGGGATAACCCTCAAAAGTTTAGAAGATTCCCCAGTGAAGTCGCCCTTTTCTGTTGCGGTGGAAATAGGATCACAAACTATTAATGAGTTTGAATCGCAATTCAATTCACAACCGCTCTTTGATTTATCCGAAGGAAAAGGTCAAAAGAGGGAAAACCTATTTTGCATCGTAAACACAATGCAGGGAAAGATCTAGGGTTCGGGGGTTGGTTAAGATTAGGGAAGGTATTAGCACCCTAAACTTCTGTAGTACTCTACAGGAACCTTTTGTTCAGATGTTTACTATTTGCTTTATTTATTTGCTTAAGGTATATGTACAAAGGATTAAAAGTGAGAAAAGAAGACCTAAGGGGTTAATTCTAAGTTTACTCGGCAAGACATTGCATCTTGTGCCTACGTATCCTTACGGGAGTGGAATCAGAGTAATCGTAGTTCCCCTCAAAAGGGAGGTTAGAGACTTCTTGACTGTGGTCAAGGTCTCAAGGGGAATAAACATGTCTTAAGGACATGCTTACGCGGAGTGTAGAAACTCCAAATCTCTACGTTGAATATTGTTAAGTTGTAATTAGGGTTAAATTAGGGATTCCACGGCGGGAAACCCTAAAATGAGCGCGGCGGCTCTTTGACCTAAAGCTAGGGATAGTTTTGTAATCTTGCCTGCGGCGAGGCATTTGTGAAAATTAGGGTTTGTAGTTTGTAGTTTTGAGGATGAGGTTGAGGACTATTGACACGGCGGTCAAATGCTAGACCTAAATCCTTCGGAGTGCGTGCAACGTGACAGAATAATAGCAATGACAGTGTGAGAAAATTAAATCATACATCAGCAGAAATTTAAGTGCGAAAAGTAAACGCGATTATTAGGTTCGCGAGGTTACAATTGAGAAACAGATACAAATATAAAGGAAACTTAAATGAAAACTCAACACAATAGTAATAAGTATGAACTGCAAAAAATGAACACCCGTTAGTAGGCAGAGTCAAACGGCTATCAGATGAATTACGAGACAATGAAGAAAACGAGATGCAAACTCGAGATCTATTATTGTTAATATTTAATGATTTAATGTTAGCTTACAAAAGAATTTTAAAAAAAGGTTTTATTTTTATATTTTTAAAAAAAGTTTTCCTTATTTTATTTAAAAAAAAGCGTTTTTCATTTTTATATTTACAAAAGTTTTAATTTTATATTTAAAAAAAAAAAAGTTTTAATTTTTATTTTAAAAAAAGGTTTTTTATTATATTATAAAAGATTTTATTTATGTATAATATCTTCCCAAAAAAAGTTTTTAAAACACTTTAAAACAAATAAAAAACATAATTTTAAAAAACAAAATAAATAAAAAATAAAATAAAAAAACATAAGGGGTTGGGCCGGTCATCACCCCGGACCCAACCCGGTTGGATTAACTTGGAAAGCAATTAGGGTTCTCAGAACCCTAATGCCCTTGAGGCGCCGTTTCACTTCTTCTTCTTCCCTCATCTCTCTCGCGATCGCCATGCATCTTCTTCTCCGCGCCGTGATCATCTCTTTTCCTGAAACAGAATATGAACGATAAGAGTATGTGAGATAACGCACGGTGATTTACATTCGTTTTAGCCGATGATGTTGAAGCTGAGGCTGCGGAGTTGATTGCCCGCCGTTTGTAGTGAACGGCGAAGGCGATCTCCTCGTCGGTGCTTCGTTCGTGGTTCTGTGATGTTCGTACGGTGATGAACGGCGACGATGATGAGGCTTCGTCTCTGAGTCTCGGCCGTTGGGGTTTCGTTTGCTAGAGCTTTTGCGATCTCGCTAGGGTTTCTGCGATTCTCTCTCTCTCACGGCTACCTCTTTTCTTTCATCAGGTTGTACCTTCCTTTTTATAACCAACTTCTGGGCCTTTAATCCGTGTGGATTTGTGCTATTTTTCACTTTCATGCGATTTGATTTTGTGTTGATATTATTTGATTTTGTTGTGATTTTCTCAGATACTGATTGGACCATGTTCCCTCTTTTAGAACCTGATTGGGATTTTGACGCGATCATGGTTTCATCTGACATTAATTTGTTTGACTGATCTATACTGATTGAACTGATTCGTTTTTTGACTGATTTGCTTGATTGATTCAGATTGAATTCCAATGGGGATGTTCCCTGATACGATTTGGATCTCGTTTCTTCCCTTGGAACCTGATTGAGCTGATATGATTTTCTGATTCGATTCAAAGCTTTCTATCTTCAGAACTCTGTGATTGAATATAATCTGAACTAATTTGTTTGATTGATTCAGATTGAGTGCAAATGGGGATAGGATTTGGACCTGACTCGAAACCTTCTATTTCCAGATTCGATTTGATTTGATTATTTTCTGATGTAGATTGGGTTGCCTTTGAATTCACTTGATCTGTTCGATATCTGAATTAATTTGTTTGTCCTGTTTGAATTCAATCTGGACTGTGCTAATGCGTTTTCGATTTGTTTTTGATTTTCTGGTGCAGCTAGCTTTTCCTCTTCTTCTTTCAGAGAGGGTTGATGCTACGACTTCGGTCGAATCAAAATTGCCGGGAAAGGTATATGGCAATGATGACACCGTTCTGAGCTTTCGAGGGATGTTTCTTCGACGATGTCGCGGTTGCTTCTGATGATCTTCGCTTGTGGTTTATCACTTATTCCATTTGAGTTATTTTAACTGCTGATGATATTTGATTCTTGTGTTTCAGAGCTGATACTCTGGGCAATTATATCCAACTATGAATTCAAATGTCGCTTAATGTTGCCTCGATACATTTACGCGATAGTGAGTTTGGGCGATGATGATTTGGGCTATGGTGTTTGATTAACCGAACCATGTGTTTGTGCACTTGTTTGTTTCATGAACTGAGTATGGTTTGATAACTTGTTTCGGTGACTTGTTTGTTGGGGCAATGATGCTCATGACTGAGCCCCATTCCGTGCTGCAACTTGGTGTCCATTTTTGTGACTTGCCATCCGTGAGGCTTGCCCCTAGCTGACAACCTTTTGGTACAGCTTTGCAGCTTGATACAGCTTTGTTTGGATACTTTATTCTTCTGGCTTTCTTTGTATTATCTGCTGTTACCTTTTCTTTGGATCTTGTTGGGTATTTCTGTTATGACAAACCTATGAGATATTTTCTTATGGCTTCTTGCGCATAAATCTGCCTTCTGATGCATTGTTTTGATGCAGTTTTGGCTTGTATTTCAATTCTCTTGTCCTGTTTGGACTTGACTTTCCATGAACTCAGCTATATGGTTTGGAACTGATGTGAACTGACCTGCTCTCTTGCCTTGTTTTGGTATGCTTTTGAGCCGAGGGCTTTGATGCAGCGTATGATGCTGTTTGGTTTCGTTTCTCTGCCCTGTTCAGGATTGCTGCAGTTTGATGCCTATGGCAACTTATGAATCGTTTTGAGTTTTGAATGCTGAACCTGATATTGATGTGTTTGTGGATTTTCAGGTGTGGAAGCTTCGGAACCAAAGTGACTCAGACCTGCCGGCATCCGGGTCTGAGTTCAATTTTGTCTATGTTGCCTTATTCTCGTATCAGTTCGGAAATTCAATCGCGGCAAAACGAATCAGTCCCGCTTCTTTTATTACTTCTATCTCTCGGATGTCCCGTATCGATAAGAACAGGTGTTACCTGATCTGACGCCCACGGCGCGGATCGGTAACGGGGGTAGGACGCAGCTTCGGTTGTGCCACTCCCGGCACTCGATGATGACATTGTTCTGAGAGTGTCAAAAACATCTTCTAACATTTTTCTATACTGTTTGTTATGTCTTGCCGTGCAGGTGAATCGAGGATTCGTGGAGAAGCTCAAAGACAACATGAAGACACTTAGATGTTCTTAGGATTTAGGATAGATACTTTAATGTAATTCCTTAGGATTTAGAACTTTAATGTAATTCCTTGTAACAGTGCGTATAAAATGTGAAGCAACCTCCATTTCTTGTATGATGAGATTTTTTTTATGAAATAAAATTCCCAAAATTTGAATTCATTTATATTTTATTCTTAGTTAAAAAATATAAACATTTGTGAATAAATCCACAAGTATTTAAATTCATTAACATAGTCATAAAACATAAACACTCCCAAGTGATATTCTTATTTGTGCACTCGTCTCATTTGTAATCCTAATCTCATCATCTGATTAAAATCCAATTTAAATGTTAACCAACCATTTCATAACCAAACACGTATGTGCACCGTAATCACAACAGTTTCAGCATCAACAATAACACTACTCGTAATTAAATTCCACTGACCAAATGCCAAGAGCCACAATCCAATAACACCCAATTACGACTGTGCTTTAATAACAGAAACGGAAGCGCTCTTAAATCCAGTTGTGCTCGGCAAACTTTAATATCGACCACGTCAAATTGGCACCTTGATATGATCAGACCTGGTGATAGATAAATGCCTCAAAACAATAACGTATCAAACGCCTCAGAATTTTAATAACAGCCCGTCTTCAAGGAATTGGTAGAATTTGCGTAAAATGACCAAAATACCCCTGGGACCAAATCTGCAAAACAAACACCTTCATAACTGGTTAGCGGTTAGCAATGTACATATGAGATGTTATGCGAAATGACTGATTAAATATAAGGGTAAAATTTGGGGTATTACAATTATACTTACATTATATAATTCATTAATAATGTTTACTATTTATATTTTTTCTTAGTTTTGAATCATTATGTCAGACAATAAAATGTTATGCTCAATTCGTATTTTTCAAAAGAACTGCATAGGTAAAATCTTTACAAGGATGTTGTTCTATCATATATGTAAATATATGTTAAATAATATTTCACAAACTAATGAGTTTTATTAAATAGTACTCTCTCCTTTTTTTATTATAAGTTATTTTTTACTTTTCACACATATTAAAAAATGTAATAAATGTAGTATGGAAAAGAGAAATTATAAATGATTTTACAAAATTGTCTTTCATTAATGGTATTGGAAAGAAAAATTTAAATAACTGAAAGAAGAGAGAATAATAAATATTTAAGGGTATAGTAGGAAAAATAACATTAATGATTCATTGGTATTATAAAATGACTTATATTATTTTACAATTTTTTTTCAAAGTGACTTATAATAAAAAAGATAGAGGTAGTATAGAGTATCAATTTAGTCTTGCAGAAGAAACCGTTTGCAATATAAACTCAAGGTCGTAGTTAATCAACTTTCATATATATAAGAAATTATTTCTAATTCAATTTTAAACATTTGATATTAATCATAACAAAAAAATCATAATATCGATAATTATGCTCAAATACCAACTATGAGTTAAATTTAATTTGGATTTTCATATTATGATTTTTACATTGCTTTAATTTCTATGAGAAACAATGAAAACTTACCCAGATTCATGATGATGATTTTTGTTCTTGATTCATACAGAAACCTCGGTTGCCATTATTTGTAAATACTATAATATTGTTAGAAAATTAATTTAAAATCGAATGAATCGAGGCAATAATCGTGAACGAATCACTTTCCTTATAGTATTTCAAGCACTCTCGAATTATCTTAGAGTTTCTATGCAGAAATAACTAGGATAATTCAACCTATACTCGAGTTTGTACAAGACCGATGAAAACTCAAACATAGGGAAGATGAAATCCAGAATATTATGTGAAGAAGATAGCTTTTTCTATTATGTTTTTCTGAATCTAGAATGTTCACTTTATAGGCCAAACTGGTGTTGTTTCATAAGACTGTGACCCTTGATGTAACACACATTTCAGCAACACTTTTTCTAAATGTTGCATTGTTTCGCCTACAACATCACTTTTCAAACGTTGCACTGTTCGCCTACAACATCACTTTTCAAACGTTGCACTGTTTCGCCTGCAGCAGCACTCACTAGTGCAGGAAAGACTTTTTACATCAAGCGAAAAGCAGATTTTACGCCAGGTCTGGGTTCGATGTAAAGTCAAGCGATGTAGTAAATCAAAGATATTTTACATCGGGCAATAGTCTGATGGTAAAAAATACACCTACTACATCGGTTGACTGTTACGTCAGTTGCCTTTCTGGTCCGATGTAAAATATAGGTTTTTACATCGGTTGCAAGGCGCGTCTGATGTAATATGCATGGTATCTTTCTTAAAAAATTAGGCTATTTTTTTATCAGAATCGAGGTGGAATCCCTGTAATTTTTTTGGTACCTAATTTTTCATATTTTTCTAACATCACACATACCATATTTAAGTCGCTATTTGGTATCTAATTTTTCATATTTTTCCAACCAACCTTTTAATTTCATTGCACCAAATAGCTAGGATGAACATATTCTTCAAAATTAATAATTGATTTACAAAAGTACTAATCTAGGATACACACAAGTGTACAAAACTATAAGTATGTTTACACGGTGGACTACTACAACAACAAAACCAGTGAAAACATACAAAAATATCCAACCATTTATAAGTTCTTTCCCATACTTGAATTACCAATATGAAATCCACAAGAAGATGATTTGTATCTTCAGTAGACAACACCAAAATCACATTTGCTGACAATAAATAATAACACCAATTAACCTCAGCAGACAACACCGAAGTCAAGAAACTCAAATCAGATATATATATATATATATATATATATATATATATATATATATATATATATATATATATATATATATATATATATATATATATATATATATATATATATATATATATATATATATATATATATATATATATATATATATATATATATATATATATATATATATATATATATATATATATATATATATATATATATATATATATATATATATATATATATATATATATATATATATATATATATATATATATATATATATATATATATATATATATATATATATATATATATATATATATATATATATATATATATATATATATATATATATATATATATATATATATATATATATATATATATATATATATATATATAGACAATTCTATATAACTCACAAGATAAAGCTTAATTTTAATATAGCTCAAAGAAACATTTTGTCCAACGAAGTCGCAAATCATACAAATCATCTTGTGTTAATTCTGTTGGGTCATCAAATACCTACAATACGTAAATAGCAATATAAAATTATTCTTTGAAAATTCACATTAAGTTGCAAAACACAAAGTAAATAACAAAGTAAAGTTATTTTTATTACATGCATCTAAGACTCAGTTATATTGACAGAGACAATATCCAACATATTTTTCATAACATAGTACCCACAATCAAGAGAGTTATGTTGTCGCCTTGTCTATAAATGAATGACATAATTAGTGAATACTTATGATAAAATTAAATATAGAATTATAATTTATACCATGCTTACTTTGGATTGAAGTCATGTATCCTTTTTTCTATTGCCATTTGCCATTTGATAAACCCCAAAAGCACTAATTCAGGAAAAAAATCCATATAAAACCACATAAAATATGAAATTACTTTTGTAACAATTTATGTATATAGGATATATAATATATTATAACAAAAGTCACATAAAAGATAAACTTACTTTGTAACAATTTTCCTCATGGTTTGATTAAGTTCTCGATGAAGTGAACAAAATACGACGACAATATTTTCTCTTGGACAAATGATTATTAATTGTCAATTATCTTTGTACGTGTGTGTGAAAACACAAAAGTCACATAAAATATCTATGTTATCAAAATTATAAAATAGAAAACACAATTTCATACAAACTTACCCATGAATAAATGGTAGTAAGTAGCACACTCTCTTTTCGTCATGTAACTTATCTTGTATGTATTTTTTAACATCTGTTTCAGTTTTCGGCACATTATCAACATACATACACCTAGCAGGGTCCATAAATCTATATACTTATGATGTGGAATTATCAATACATACACGATGAATATGTTAGAACACATATTGGTTCTTAGTTATATCTCTATGTTTTGATGATAACACTTATAAAATTTTGTATTAAGAAATTATATACTCTAAATTTTTTCAAGTATTTTTCCTGCAGTTATTAAATTTAATATTCTTCTGAAAGCAAAAAATGGATCTGAACGTTGAACTACGCAAGGCTCTGAAGCGTCAGAAGCATCTCTTAGAAGACTCTGAGTGCTGCCTGCAGAAGACTCTGAGCGCTGCCTACAGAAGGATCTGAAGCAGAAGCTACAGAAGCATCTGAAGCGTAAACTGAAGACTTTGTATGTAGAGTTTCAAGCACTGTTTACTAGAAGACTCTGATAGTACTGTTCGCTACAAGTACTGAGGATCTGATCTCCAAACTCTGCTCTGATTAATTACACGCTGAAGCACACTTGTTGCAATACTCTGATATAGCAAACTCTGAAGAAATCAAGACTCTGATCACTCAAGACTCTGATGTTAATTGCTGTGAATTAGAAACTTGTTGAAGAAGATTATTTGAAGTTATATCTGTTGGTTATGCCAAACGACTCTTTTCTCATTTATGCTAGACACAAGAACACAGGCAAAAAGGATTTCTCTGAACGTTCTACTTCTAGGAAAGGTCAAGTGATGTGAAGACAAAAGGCTATAACTACTTTGTAGTACATGGTCTTCAAGCTTGCAACGTCTTGGACTTCTAAGTCTATAAAAGCAAGACTTCAACATCTTTCTTCAGTTGACGAATATTGAACAAATTCTTTTGAAAACTCTCTCAATGCTCTCATACAAATTATTATTCTTTGCTAAATAGTTTTCATAACTTCTTAAACTTAAGTGTAAATCACAGTTGTGATACAACTTACTTAGAAGCATTCAAACACTTGTTTAATTTACATTTGATTGTAAAAGTTCCTTGAGAAGACCAAGTTGTGGTCAGTAGTTCTTGAGAAGACTAAGATAGTTGTTCTTAGTGGTTGTATTGTAATCAGTTTGATTATAGTGGATTAAGTACTTGTAGAGAAAGGCAAATCACTCTTGATAGGGTGGACTGAAGTAGTTGAGTTCAACGAACCAGGATAAAAATCTTTGTGTTTTTATTGCCATAATATTCTCTAAATCCTTATTCAACCCCCCCCCCCCCCCCCTTCTAAGTATTTTCTCACCTTCAGTTGGTATCAGAGCCTGGTTTTGTGTGTGCTATCACTTCACCGTGAACAGAAAAGATCCAGTGAGAAAAACTCTTGATATTCTTTGGTTGATATTATGGCTGAAGCTTCAACATCCAACAGCAACAACAGATATGAAGAAAGGGATAGAATCAACACAAAAACCCCTATGTTTGATGGGGAGAAGTTTGACTATTGGAAGGACAGAATAGAAAGTTTCTTCCTTGGTTATGATGCTGATCTATGGGACTTAGTCATTGATGGTTATGTTCACCCCACTGATGGGGATGGCAAGAAAATTGATAGAAAATCTATGACTGAAGCCCAGAAGAAGGAGTTCAGAAATCATTAGAACAATCTTATTAAATGTTATATCTCATATTGAGTATGAGAAGATTACCAACAGAGAAACTACATTTGATTTGTTTGAGTCTTTGAAGATGACACATGAAGGGAACTCACAAGTTAAAGAGACCAAGGCTCTGGCGCTGATCCATAAGTATGATGCCTTTAAAATGGAAGAATCTGAATCTATAGAAGCTATGTTCTCTAGATTCCAAATCCTCACAGCTGGGTTAAAAGTGCTGGACAAAGGCTATTCAACTGCTGATCATGTGAAGAAGATCATCAGAATCTTGCCCATCAGATGGAGACCAATGGTCACTGCTCTGAAGCTAGCTAAGGATCTGAACAAGATCACATTGGAGGAGCTAACCAGATCTCCGAGGAGAAATGAAATTGAACTTGAAGAAGATGAGCCTCAAAAGAAAGGTAAGTCAATTGCTTTAAAATCTAACAAATCTGTTAAAGCATTGCAGGTGTTAGAAGAAAGTTCTGAAGAGTCTTCTTCTGAAGAAGAAGATGAACTTTCCTTGCTGTCCAGAAGAATCAACAAACTTGGAAGCACAAACAGAGGAAGTTCAAGAACTTCAAGAAGCCAGATCAACGCAAAGAGTCCTCTGGATACAAAAGATCTGGAAAGAAGGAGGTTGTTTGCTATGAATGCAAAGAACCTGGTCATTACAAGAATGAATGTCCAAAGCTTCAAAAGGAGAAGCCAAGAAGAAAGCCTGAGCATAAAAAGAAAGTTCTGATGGCTACATGGGATGATTCAGATGCATCTGAATCTTCATCAGAGTCAGAAGAAGAATGTGCCAACATGGCATTGATGGCTGGTGTGGAAGATCAGGATGAAGGATCATCTGGATTTGAATCTGATTCTGAATCTGACTCAGAAGAGGTACTTTCTAATCTCTCTAGGGAAGAACTTATTAAAGTTTTATCAGAAGTCCTAAAAAACTATAACCAGATTAAGCTTAAATGCAAGAAGCTTAAATGCAATCTTGAATCTGAGAATAGTCTGTTAAAGTCAGAAGTTGCTGAGCTCAAAGAAAACAATTTGAAAATGAAAAACAATTTTGAAAAAGCTCAACAAAACTCTGAATCTGAAACTAAGTCAAAATGCAAAAATATTTTAGAAGAATATGACTATAGTTTTCAGAAGTTTTTGGCTAAAAGCATAAATAGAAGCAAAATGACTTCAATGATCTATTGAGTTAGCAGAAACAATAGGAAAGGAATTGGATATGAATCTTCCTCTGGAAAGGATTTAAATCCAATGCCTGTTGATAAACTTATCATTAAGAAGACTCCCTTATATTCTCATTTTAAGTTTGGTCATCTGAATGATATTAAACACATACGTTCTGATCAGAACGTTCCTGTGTTTAAACCAAAAGTTAGTTAGAATAAAACTGTTGTAAAAAGAAAGAAGTTCAGACAAACTTTTAAGGCAACTAACCCAAAAGGACCCAAAAAGATCTGGGTACCTAAGGATAAGACAATCCCTGTTGCAAATGTATTTAGCAACAAAGTCAAGATGCCAGTCATGGTACCTGGACTCTAGCTGCTCACGTCACATGACGGGAGAAAGGTTTATGTTCCAAAGCTTGGAGCTTAAATCTGGAGGAGACGTGAAGTTTGGAGGGAATCAGAAGGGCAAGATTTTTGGCTCTAGTACTATTGGCAATGGTAACCTTCCCTCTATATCTAATGTTTTACTTGTAGAAGGATTAAAGCATAACCTATTGTCCATAAGTCAATTAAGTGACAATGGTTATGACATAATCTTTAATCAAAAATGTTGCAAGGCTGTTAGTCAGAAGGATGGCTCAATCCTATTTAATGGAAAGAGGAAGAACAACATTTATAAAATCAATCTTTTAGAACTTAAGGTTCAGAACGTAAAATGCCTTATGTCTGTTAATGATGAGCAATGGGTCTGGCACAGAAGATTGGGGCATATTAATATGAGACACATATCTCAGATTAATAAACTCAATCTGGTCAGAGGACTTCCTAAGTTGAAGTTCAACTCAGATGCTCTTTGTGAAGCATGTCAAAAAGGAAAATTTTCAAAATCTTCTTTTAAAACTAAAAATGTTGTTTCAACTTCAAGACCATTAGAGTTACTTCACATTGATCTGTTTGGACCAGTGAAAACTACATCCATCAGAGGCAAGAAGTATGGATTAGTCATTATTGATGACTATAGCAGATGGACATGGGTGAAATTCCTAAAACACAAGGATGAGTCACATTCTGTGTTCTTTGACTTCTGCAAACAAGTCCAGAATAAAAAAGAGTTTAAAATTATTAAAGTCAGAAGTGATCATGGAGACGAATTTGAAAACAAATATTTTGAAAAATATTTTGTAAGTTCAGAGTATGCCTAAGAGGGGGGGGGTGAATTAGGCTTATGGAAACTTTTTCGGATTTTTGGTGTTCTTTAATTTTTCTTTGGTTATGTTCTTGGTGATGGATGCAGTAGAAAGCATAAAGAAAGTGGACACCAAGATTTATAGTTGTTCCCTTCACAATCCGAAGGTACTCCACTCCCCTTTCCACATGAAAGAGAGTTTTCACTATTGTTTTAGAAAGTACAACCTATCACACCATCAACCGGTGAGGCCTACAATCTAACAACAAAACAAACTAGTGTGCAAGAACAATCCTCTTGCAAAACACTAACCCTTGTGTCCAACAATCCTGGATCACAAGTCACAACAGACTATTCTGTAATTCTTTTTGTAATTTGAGAGTACAATAGTAATATCAATACAAAGATTGATCTTCTCCTTTAATCAGAATTCACAACTTAATCTCAATACAAGTGTTCAAACAAATGGATGTGAAAGGTTATGCAAGTATGAACACTTTTGAATGTATTTGAAATTATTTGAAAAGTAGTGAATATGATTCAATGATTGTTTTTGAAAATTGTTGGAGGTGTTTGTTAATTTGAAATTATCAGAATTTATATCATCCAAAACACCATTTCAAAAGGGTATATTTGAGTATGATTTAACACATGAAAAGGTATAACATTCAAATAATTTTTGAACTTGAAATGAAACAATTTTTCAGAAAACGTTCAGTGTTAATCGGTTAACCATATAGGTTAATCGGTTAACACTGTAACGTTGGCCCAAAGAATTTAAAATTTTAGGACGTTAATCGATTAACCTATATGGTTAATCGGTTAACACTGTAAAAACTTTGAAAAATAATTAATTTAAAAGTGTTATACCAATTCCAAATGATTTTAAAACATGTTAATGCATTATGCAAAAATAGTTTATAGTATTGAACACTTGTATATCAATTAAATTAGAGAATTTGATATACCATAGCTTGTGTCCAAGTCTTGAAAGATGATCGAGCAAATTTACATGAAGCTTGAATGTTGATCACTTCCATAATACTTTGATCTTGGTCTTTTGAAAGCTTTTGACTTTTTGCACAGATGAAATGATCTTGAGTCTTGTTGTTGTTGTCATCAAAACCTTGAAACCTTGAGATGAAGCATGCTTCTACAATCTCCCCCTTTTTGATGATGACAACCAATTACAACCAATTGAGTCTTGTGCAGTGCTTTAACGATTTTTGGTCTTGGTCTTGTTTCTCCCCTATGTCCATGAACTCCCCCTTTCTAGAAACATAGGCTAAAAACAGACAAACAATCTGCACACATAGACATTAGAAAGCCAAAGCTCTTCTCCTCCTTTGTCATTAGCAAAAAGGAAGGAGCTTTCAAACAAAACTAGAAAATATCGACAATTATGAAAGCAATCAAAAGAACAATCACGTAGGTAAGCAAAACATACTAAAATAGAATTAAAGATGCAGCAGAGTGCAACCAAAGTAGTGTATGAGTACAACGTAAATGAAACAAAGTTAAGAACATAAACTTAAAACTTAATGACTAGAAAGCAATAAAAGACAACAACAGCGGCATATTCTCTAAATGTCCTCATCAGCCATATCCTCCTCGTCCTCTTCCTCTTCTTCTTCACCTTCTTCTTCAGATACAACAAAGTTACCGGTGTTGGTGCGGCGAGAGGTAAACAAGGTTTCAAAGAGAAGCAATGGCCCGGGAGGTTTCTCTATGTTGAGTCATTATAGTTTGGTAAAGGAATTCATTTGTAATGCCTCCTTCAGGTACAGGATAGGCTTGGTTGGCAGCGGCTCCTTCATCTGAATACTTATAAGTACCGTCAGTATCCTTAAAAATTCCAGTGTTCTTGACAATTGTAATTTCGTTAATCTCATTGGTGGTTGATTTCATCTTGGTGGTTGGTTCACGGTTAAGATCCAAAGTTGTCAGCTCCAAAATTCTTGACACCAGCCTTGCATACGGTAGACGGGTTGAAAGAGATAGTTGTTGTTGAAGGTGATACATGATGGTCAGAATCCAGTTGACACGAATCTTGTTCTTGATGGAAAAAAGAAGTTGCATTTCCAGATCATTAATTTGGGCATGATTTGAATCCTTGGGAATCAGCACATAACAGATTATGTAATGAAGCATCCGATCAGAAACGGCAAGATTCTTTGCATAGCGCAACAGACGAGCAGTGCGTTGGTTGGCGATAATCACCTCCTTTGGAAATCTGCAGATCTGATAGTAGAACTCCATCTTGTCGTAGTTGGACCACGACCCTTCCACGTGGTTAACTCCCTTTTTCAGAAAGTACCCAGACGATGGTATGTTCAGCATTGCAGCAACATCAGACAGATTTTCTTCCACAATGCAGTCTCTAACAATTGTTTTCATAACATGCTCATCATTTGCATTCATAAACACAAACAAATTATGCAAAAAGGATTTGACAAGATCCGGATAGCAGTTTCCAGAATCCGACACAAATTTATCGATCCTCTGATATTTGAGCAAAGCAGGAAAATCAAAAGATGATGCTGGAAAAGCCTTAAGATTCACATACTTTACCGGGAGGATGTGATGAACTAGGACTTTGAAATCCATTTTGCGCTTCTTGGTTGTTTCCATAGGGATATCTTCTTCATCAGATGCAGAATGGTGTTCTGGTAGCTTTCCCTTGCCGCGGTTTGATGGTGAAGCCATGGATGAGTTTGATGGAACTGAAGTTGTGGGTTCTGAGGAAGTTAGGGTTTGAGAAGATGGGGATGGTTATGAGGAGTTATCCAACTTAGAGAGTGGGAGAGTGGTAGTGGGTTTTAAACTTAGGGTTTGAAGAGGGAGGTTCCAAATACTCTTTAAGAGGGAATAGGATTCAAAGGATATGGATTTTGGACACTTAGGAGAATATTGACCACATAAAAATGCATTTAACACATATAATATTTCAAAAATTTTAATTAATTTTCGTTTCTGATTTTTAGAAATTTGAACAGTGTTAATCGGTTAACCATATAGGTTAATCGGTTAACACATTAAAAAATTGAGTCAGAATTGAAAATTTAACAGTGTTAATCGGTTAACCATATAGGTTAATCGATTAACATATTAAAAAATTTAATTATTACAGAAAAACTTACAGTGTTAATCAGTTAACCCATATGGTTAACCGATTAACACACGCGAATTTTTGAAAAATACTTAAAAAACAGAATGCATACACATGGAAACACAACACAAATAATGCATACACATATTAGAGAAAAAGTCAGATGTCACCTTCATCAAGAATCCCAAGTTCTCGCCAAAGGTTTGGTGAAGATGTCGGCGAGTTGATTGTGCGTGTCGACAAAAGTAACATCTACATCTCCATTCAATACGTGATCTCGAAGGAAGTGGTGCCGGATATCTATATGTTTTGTTCTTGAATGCATGACCGGGTTCTTTGTAATGTTGATGGCACTTGTATTATCACATCGAAGAGGAATGCAGCCGAGGTCTATTCCGTAATCGAGGAGTTGTTGCTTGAGCCACAGAATTTGTGCACAGCAACTTCCTGCTGCAATATATTCCGCTTCGGCTGTACTGAGTGCCACACACGCTTGCTTCTTGCAGGCCCATGACACTAATGCATTCCCGAGAATGTGACACGTACCACTTGTGCTTTTTCTATCGGTCTTACATCCTGCATAGTCAGCGTCAGAATAACCAACTAAAGAACAAGTACTACCTTTAGGATACCATAATCCGACGTTCATTGTCCCTTTGAGATACTTTATGATTCTCTTTACGGCTGTGAGATGCGATTCCTTCGGACTTGCTTGAAAGCGTGCACACAAACAAACGCTAAACATAATGTCAGGACGACTTTCCGTCAAATATAGTAATGAACCGATCATACCTCGATATTTTGTTATATCAACTGGAGTACCGGATTCATCTTGATCAACGTACGTTCCGGATCCCATAGGAGTGGACATCACCTTACAACTATCCATATCGAATTTCTTCAATAATTCCTTGCAATACTTGGATTGGTTGAGGAAGATGTCATCCTTTGTTTGCTTGATTTGTAGTTCAAGAAAATAATTCAATTTTCCCATCATGGACATCTCGAATTCTCCTTGCATCATAAGTGAAAATTCTTCGCAAAGCTCTTTGTTTGTTGATCCGAAGATGATGTCGTCGACATAGACTTGAACCAATAAAGTGTTTCCTTTGATCTTCTTTATAAACAATGTCTTGTCAACCTTTCCTTTTGTAAATCCCTTCTCACATAAGAAATTGCTAAGGCGGTCATACCATGCTCTTGGTACTTGTTTTAGTCCGTAGAGTGCCTTTTTCAGTTTGTAAACATGCGAGGGATTCTTGAAGTCTTCAAAACCCGGAGGTTGTTTGACGTAGACTTCCTCATTGATGTAGCCATTCAGGAAAGCGCTTTTGACATCCATCTGGAACAACTGAAAATTCATAGAACAAGCGTAAGCAAGTAATAATCTAATTGCTTCTAACCTTGCTACCGGAGCGAACGTTTCATCAAAATCAATGCCTTCCTCCTGGTTGTATCCTTGTGCGACCAATCTTGCTTTGTTACGAACTATGATCCCATTCTCGTCAAGTTTGTTCTTGAACACCCATCTTGTTCCTATGATGTGCTTATGATCTGGTCTTGGTACAAGACTCCAAACTTGATTCCTTTCGAATTGATTGAGTTATTCTTGCATTGCTACAATCCATTGGTCGCCGCCTAAGGCTTCATCAATCTTGGTTGGTTCAATTTGAGACACAAAGGCCATGTTGAGACAAGCATCCTTTAGATTAAGTCGAGTTGCAACGCCTTGGCTAATATCACCAATAACTTTATCTATCGGGTGATCTCTATGCGTTCTCCATTCCTTCGTAAGATCTTGATGTTCTTCAATGATTTGAGTGACATCTTCTTATGGTATTTCCTGATTCTTTGAAGTCTCTTCTTGTTGTTGTGAAGAACCTACTATATCATCATCATCATCCATAATAATATTATCCTCTTTCGAGGGGTTAGTCTCATCAAACGAAACATGAATGGATTCTTCAATAGTAAGAGTTCTCTTATTAAAAATTCTAATGCACTACTATAAAGAGAATAACCAAGAAATATACCTTCGTCGGATTTCTCATCAAACTTACCGAGATTATCCTTGTTGTTGTTGAGAACAAAGCATTTGCATCCGAATATGTGGAAGAATGCTATATTTGGTTTTCTACCCTTGAACAACTCATACGGAGTCTTTTTGAGAAGTGGTCGAATATTGACACGGTTGCTTACGAAGCATGTTGTACTAACTGCATCTGCCCAAAAATATTTAGGAAGATTTGCGTCGCTAAGCATTGTCCTTGCAAGCTCCACCAGTGATATATTCTTCCGTTCTACGACACCGTTTTGTTGAGGCGTCCATGGTGCTGAAAAATTATGAGAAATTCCATGCTCTTTGCAAAAATCTTCAAAATCTGAATTTTGGAATTCTCCACCGTGATCGCTTCTTATAGAGGCTATGGTGAGTGATTTCTCATTCTGAATTTGCTTTGCATACTTCTTGAATGCTTTGAAAGCATCATTTTTCTGCACTAAAAATAATGTCCATGTGTATCGAGAGAAATCATCAACAATAACTAAAGCATAAAAATTACCTCCGAAGCTTTTTGTTCTTGATGGACCAAAAAGATCCATATGCAACAATTGAAGTGGCCTTGATGTAGAAACCACTTGCTTGGATTTGAAAGTTGTCTTGGTCTGTTTTCCCTTTTGACATGCATCGCATAATTTATCCTTGATGAATTTTATTTTTGGGAGTCCAACAACTAGATCATGCTTTATCAATTTGTTTAGATGCTCCATGTGGATGTGAGCAAATCTTTTATGCCAAAGCCATGCCTCGTTGTTGTTTGCCATAAGACACTTTACCTTCAAGGAAGAGTCATCAAAAGAAATCATAATAATGTTATTATATCTTTTACCTTTTAGCAAAATGTCATGAGTGACTTCGTGTTCTATCAAGCATTCCTCCTTTGTGAAGTTGATTCGGAACCCTTTGTCACACAATTGACTTATGCTAAGTAAGTTGTGTTTAAGGCCTTCCACATAAAGAACGTCTTCGATGATTGTACATGGAGGTGCACCAATGGTTCCCACTCCAAGAATTTTTCCTTTATTATCATCACCGTAAGTGACGTATCCTTTGGCCTTTAATGATAGACTTAAAAATTTGTTTATGTCTCCCGTCATATGCTTCGAGCAACCGCTATCAAGATACCATTGATTAGACGTTGTCTTGAAGCATACCTACAACACAAAATTAAGTAGTGTTAGGTACCCAAATTGATTTGGGTCCTTGATAGTTAGTACCTTTTTCAACCCACACATAATGCCCTTTAGCAACACCAATATTGCGCACATAGCAAGCATTAGGTGTATGGCCTTTAATTCCACAATAAGAACACGTAGGTTGACAGTGACTTCTATATCTAGGAACATAATTCTTTTTCTTCTCAACTTTTATCTTGTTATGATTTTGATGCTGATTTTTAGAAATGCTTCTCTTTTCTTTAGCAACTTGTCCACTTGCTCTTACAAAAATGGTCTCATTGGTACTTGGTTTTGAAAATTTAGAATATCCTAATCCACTTTTATCATTAGGATATCTTTGATGTTTAAGAACTTCTTCCAAGCCAATTTGACCTTTTTCGTATCTTTCTAAAACTCTTTTAAGTTGCACAATTTGAAAAGATAGAGATTCACACTTCTTACATACAAGACTTTGTTTTTCATTTATTAATTTCTGTTTTTCATTTTCAATATTTTTCATAAAAACATAATTTTGTTCTTCTAAAAATGAAATTCTTTTCTTTTGTGCTGAGATGCTTTTATACAAAGTCTTGCATTCTTTTAGAAGTTCATCTATAACTTCTTGTGCATCATTATCATAAACAGAAAAATTGCTACTAACCTCATTTTCTTCATCAGAGTGGTGTGAAGCCATTAAAGCCATATTTGCACATTCATCGCTTTCCGTCTCCGATGATGAACTTATCTCATTATCGTCCCACGCAACATAAGCCTTTTTGTTCTTGAAATCCTTTTTGCCTTTGAATTTTCCTTTATTTGCGAGTTTCGGGCAATCCGGCTTTATGTGACCTTGTTTCCCACATTCGTAACATGTAACTTCTTGATTTGATGTGGATACTTCCTTTTTCCTGAAATGTCTATTCTTTTTAGAAAAAGAGGAATTTTTATTATTATTAAAAAACTTACCAAGCTTCTTTACTAGAAGCATGAAATTTTCGTCTTCGGAAGATTCGTCATTTTTGTCATCCTTTGTGTCAATCTTCAAGGCAATTCCTTTGGACTTCTTGTCTTGACTTTCATGCTTCTCAAGCCTTCCAAGTTCCAGTTCATGCTCTTGAAGTTTACCAAATAAGGAAGCGGATGTCATCGTTGAAAGACTCTTCTTTTCCGAAATAGCGGTCACCTTCGGTTGCCATTCTCTTGTTAAGGATCTTAGGACTTTCAAGTTGAGATCATCATTGGTGAAGGTCTTCCCGAGAGCAATCAAATGATTTGTTAGATGAACGAATCTTTTTTGTAAGTCAACAATAGATTCACCAGGCTGCATACGGAACATTTCATATTCTTGACTTAAAGTATTAAGTCTTAATCTTTTTACTTCGGCTGTCCCTTCATGCGTTTCTACCAAGGTGTCCCAAATCTCCTTTGCTGATTTACACTGTGATATACGGAAGAATTCGTCCATACTAAGAGCGCTTTGAAGTATGTTGATTGCTTTCTTCTCATTCAAAATTCTCTTCTTGTCATCTTCATCATATGAGGATTTTATCTTTGGAGTTCCAACACCATTTACCACACTTGTAGGAACATGTGGACCAGTTTCTACGGTTTCCCATATACCGTCTCCTTGAGCCTCAAGATGTGCCTTCATACGAATTTTCCAAAAATCGAAATATTCTCCAGAAAAGAGTGGTGGCTTGTTACTACTTCCACCATCTTTGAAAATCGGGTTGGTACTTGCGGAAGCCATACTGAATCGTTAGGAACAGGTTACCTTAACCTGCTCTGATGCCAATTGTAAGTTCAGAGTATGCCTAAGAGGGGGGGTGAATTAGGCTTATGGAAACTTTTTCGGATTTTTGGTGTTCTTTAATTTTTCTTTGGTTATGTTCTTGGTGATGGATGCAGTAGAAAGCATAAAGAAAATGGACACCAAGATTTATAGTGGTTCCCTTCACAATCCGAAGGTACTCCACTCCCCTTTCCACATGAAAGAGAGTTTTCACTATTGTTTTAGAAAGTACAACCTATCACACCATCAATCGGTGAGGCCTACAATCTAACAACAAAACAAACTAGTGTGCAAGAACAATCCTCTTGCAAAACACTAACCCTTGTGTCCAACAATCCTGGATCACAAGTCACAACATACTATTCTGTAATTCTTTTTGTAATTTGAGAGTACAATAGTAATATCAATACAAAGATTGATCTTCTCCTTTAATTAGAATTCACAACTTAATCTCAATACAAGTGTTCAAACAAATGGATGTGAAAGGTTATGCAAGTATGAACACTTTTGAATGTATTTGAAATTATTTGAAAAGTAGTGAATATGATTCAATGATTGTTTTTGAAAATTGTTGGAGGTGTTTGTTAATTTGAAATTATCAAAATTTATATCATCCAAAACACCATTTCAAAAGGGTATATTTGAGTATGAGTTAACACATGGAAAGGTATAACATTCAAATAATTTTTGAACTTGAAATGAAACAATTTTTCAGAAAATGTTCAGTGTTAATCGGTTAACCATATAGGTTAATCGGTTAACACTGTAACGTTGGCCCAAAGAATTTAGAATTTTAGGGCGTTAATCGATTAACCTATATGGTTAATCGGTTAACACTGTAATAACTTTGAAAAATAATTAATTTAAAAGTGTTATACCAATTCCAAATGATTTTAAAACATGTTAATGCATTATGCAAAAATAGTTTATAGTATTGAACACTTGTATATCAATTAAATTAGAGAATTTGATATACCATAGCTTGTGTCCAAGTCTTGAAAGATGATCGAGCAAATGTACATGAAGCTTAAATGTTGATCACTTCCATAATACTTTGATCTTGGTCTTTTGAAAGCTTTTGACTTTTTGCACAGATGAAATGATCTTGAGTCTTGTTGTTGTTGTCATCAAAACCTTGAAACCTTGAGATGAAGCATGCTTCTACATATTTTAATGAAAATGGCATTGCTCATGATTTCTCCTGCCCTAGAACTCCACAACAGAATGGAGTTGTGTCGCACCTTAATTTTTGACCTTAAGATCCCACCTTCTTGTGCGTTTTCTTACGTTGATCCTTTTACTCTGGTATACGTGTTTATCAGGACTAACGAGTGTGCGCAGGTTCTTTTTTTTTGCTTTAAAGACACCTCAAGTTGATTCTTATGTCTATATCCCCTTAAATCAAGCTTTCTAGTGCAAGATGGTGTGGACTCGAGAATTGAGGATCGCTCATTTGTGCTTTCAATCCAACATTTGCAATGATCAAATGGTGTTATTTGGTTTATGGCGGGGAATTCATTTGGTGCATCTCAAATGGTTTAAATTGGTTCATCATTTGTGAAATAGAGAAATTTAAAGGATTCTAAGATTGACCATAAGTCATTAAAGGAGTTTCTATAAGATTATCCAAAGTGTTCTGAGAATCAAAGCTTGTTAGAATTTCTTACCAAGGCACGGATTCAAGAAGAGTCTACGGTTAGGGAGAATGTTTCAACAAATATTTATTTATATATTGAAAACCAGTCACCTTTCCTCATCCTTATAATAACCTTTTTGTTGTTCTGCCACATAACTCATATAAGATCTATACATTCCCTACTCAATTACACAACTGGCAATGGCAAACAAACAGAGCATGAGCGGTTTACTTTTTCTTTTTCATGGAACGATACCTTAATCACAGAATATCCCTGTTGCCAAGATATCATCCTCTAAGAGTATTTAGACTAGTTTGTCAACTATTTCACAACCGGGATATTGATGGTAAAAACACACATCACTTCCAAGTTAACAAATTTAAATGCAAAACTCAAAGATTCAAATAAATTCAAGCATTATAGTCTAAGTTGAATACAATTCAAAGAACTGGTATCATATAATTCAAAACCCACTCTAATTACAAGGGTTGAAGCTTTAGAAGTGATGGGTGGCGCAAGATATGTACACTGCAATTCATATTTTACCCAAAGGGGATCTATTTCATTTTGCAAGATTATCCTATTTCCTATTCGGCGGCCTTCCAAAGGTAGCATGATTCACAACTCCTTTTGAAGTTACCAAGGCCATCAGAATGTCTCTAAATCCATCCATCCAATTCCTCACCTGTGAGTGATAATTGCAAATACCAAGTTAGTCAACAGAAGTGATAGTAAAAGCATTTGCAAGAGAAAGAATCGAAATGTACAAACACTTACAGATGTGAGCCCTGATGTTGTGCTTGAGAGCTATACACTGAATATCACGACAGTTGATGGTTTCGAAACCTTTATGTCTTCTTTGAAAAATAAGTCATTTTCTCCTTATAAACAAGACATGATTGGAGACGGGTGTTTTTGAGGATGCTGCTTCTGGTCATATTCAGTTACTTCTTCCTGGCGAAACTGCCGGTTTTGCGTGCACTCCTCCTCTAGGCTGTAGCATCTGGGGTTGATAAGCGTATATTCAAGCGTGAAGGGGCCTGTGCTGCATTTTTACCAACCATCATGGGGGTTATTGTTGGGCTTCTTGTCCTGAACACACTAAATTTCTTGTTAGCCAAATCCTCAATGTTCAAATGCAGCTTGCTTAAAACGACAGGGAGAATACAGTCTTGCAAAGCCGGCAAGAGATGCTGCAGCAAAAGCAAAATTAGAAGGTCTAATGCACGATGATAACAAATGGAATATAAGCATGGTTGATGATTGTGAGCCAATACTAAAAGTTCAGATGCCTTTCCTGAAGGTCTCACTCATTAGCTCCCCAACCGCTGACGAATTTTAGAACTCAGTTACTCTTGGAGCTCGGTTTCTCGGTAACCGACCATTGTTGAACCTGTAACAGAAACAGATAGGGGCACTAAATCAGGTGGCTGAGAAACAACTAATCGTAAGGAAAATAAGTTCCACGGATATACCTGTTTACGACTTGGCGAAATTGACGGTCCCAAACACGTTCAGAACACAACAGAATCAGATGCTTTAGTCATGAAATAGAAGTTTGAGTGTGATTTTCAGCAGATGCATTTGTTGACAGGACCAGTGCCGGTTGTAAATCTGAAGAAGTACACTCTCAGCAGCACAATGACTTGTTTTCCAGTCTTGATCAGTTGGAAGCTGAACTTCAACAACTTTATTCCAGAAGTCATGATCTTACTCAAGAAACTGTAAAGCCAGCCTGTGTTCTCTGCAAAATCAGTTGCACAATGAAAGTCTTCAAAGAAAATTGGAGAAAACGGTTATAGATATTGCCTCCGGATTGAATGAAAAGCAACAGCAGCAGCAGAAGTCTGATATGTACAGGCAAAAGCTGGTCCCTCTCAAACAACTGGTCACAGTTTCAATTGCTACAGATGTTGTTATGACCTTTAACAGAGCTCAATTTGAGGGCCATGTGGAGGAACTTACTGAGAAGCTTCATTCTGGTTGCAGACAAGTTAATGTGCTTTGTGAAAAGAATCCTTATGAAGAATCTGAATCGAATGCCTGTCTTTGTAGAGAATTGAATTTCACGGAAGAAATGTGACATTGTCCACGTGTCTTGACCACCTAAAGTCTAAGTTAGCAGTGTACCTACAACTAACCCCAACAATTGTTAAATATTACGAGACGCAGACATTACCAAGAAAACCATGCTCACACAGGAAACGTAACGGACCTTTGAAAAATAATTTGAGGCTCACTCAGTTGTTTGAGACCTTGACAGTAATCTTTGTGATTGCAAAAGCTATTCAGAAAACAAAACCAGAAGACAAAACTCTTAAAAGTTGTTGAGGGTAACGATCCAATTACAAGAGTGACACCTTGTCAATGGAGTGTTCCAAGTGTAGAGTGCTGCCACACCTTTGTCAACATGAAGCAATTCCTTCAACCCTGTCAAGAAAAAGTGAATATCTTCAAAAGTCAAAATCTTTGAGAAGTCCACTAAGTCATATTGTAGAAACCAAAGAACAGAGTTGGCAAGCTTTGACTTCACGTGGAAGAGGTTTCTGTATTCAGGGATGTCACCAACAATTGAATTTTGGACTCACCAAATCCTTTGCACCCGTTACCTGAATTCACTCTAGGTTGTTCATCTCCCCTGGCCCAAACCCTTCGCTATCCACACCTGGCAAGTTGCCAAATCCAAGTTAGTAATCAAGTGAGGAATATGCTTTTTCGAAAAAGATCCAATCCCAGACAGCTATCAGATCCTTCAGCATCAATTAAGAGATCCTTCAAATCAAATCACACAGAAAGTAATTCTCATTAACAGACATTAACATAATCATATGAAAAAGGAAGTTTTCTAAATTTTGTCTAACACCAAAACGGAAGGTCCAAATCAAACATTCAAGACATTTTAATTAGAGTTTAATCAAAAAATCTCCCTTGAAGCCTATAAAAAGGAGAGAGTTGAGACGAGAAAAGGGAGAGGAATTCGTAATCACCACAAGAAAAAACCCTAAGTTTCGTAATCCAAAAGATTGAAGGAGAAAGCTTATCTGTTTCAACCATCGAAGTCTTGGAACCATCATCACTCAAGTCGTCGCCGTCTCTAATCCGCCGCCATCCCAACTCTCGATAAACCATCGATCCATGTTGAGATTATTGAACTTTTGATAGTTTCTGTTTGTATTTCAGATTCAAGAAATGGCGAAAACATTGAAGGGATGAAGGAGAACGAAAGCGATCGGGGAAGTGGAGAGAAGAGGTCGAGCGATGTTAGGGATGCCTGGGGAATCTAGGGTTTTTGTTTCGTTTTTTGTATTTTTTTTAACTTGTAATCATATATGCAGCACACGCACTACACCATACACCTGCACACACTCATGCGCCCTAATCAACCTCATAATTAGGTTTTTTTTAATTTAATTAACCTCAATCAACCTTTTATAAAATTAACTAATGTTTTTTTATTAAGTTAACCTTTTAATCAACTTTTATTTAATTTACCTTTTTATAATATTTATTCAGCTTTTTAGTCTATTGTAGTAATAATTAAATTTCATTTGCCCTTTTATTTAGTAAAAAAAATCATTTTATATTTAAAATAACTTTAAAAATAATAATAATTAATAAACCTTTTTTAATTTCAATTAAAATTTATCTTTTATAATAATAAACTAGAATCCTTTTGTTTAATAAATATTTTGCAAAGACTTTTTATTTAAAACCTCTCCATTTAATTGAACTATAATTCAAAAACTTTTTACTAATTAAAATCAACCAATTCGTAATTTAATTTCATAATTAAAATTAAGACACCTTTTAACTAAAATCAATACAACTTTTCTCCCTAAAACCAATCTCGCTAATAATAAGTTAATTCAACATTACTCTTAAAATAATCTCACCTCTAATAAATCAACATCTTAATAAATTCAATCGAGCACGCTTGCGCCTCTCTCCGATCCGTTCATGCACTCATTTTCACTCACTTGCACTTAGCGCTTTCATGCGTATGTATGTTTTATTTATCAGCTTTTACTTTATTCGCGATCTTACATTATCATATTTATCTTTCTTGCATCGCATCCCGTCCAAAGGAAGAACTTGCGCGTAACGTAAAACTTGCGCGTATGCACATCATTTGCATCATTTCCCCATGATCCTTGATCCCCTTCAAGTTGATCTTTAAGATAGATCCTAGCCCATAGGAAGGACCTTCGTCTTTACTTTACAACATAGAAAAAACAAAACAACTCAATACAATTATTCAAACATTAGAGAAAGATGTTAATCATCTTAAGCGAGATAGAATCTCCACCCCACAACAAATACAATCTCTTACACTTGTGGAGGTTAAATCTCTCTTAAAATGACAACTCATCTTCTCTCCTAAACTCAATCAATCAACTACCCTAAACCCGTAGGAACTTTGACCACAGTCAAAGAACTCCTCAAACCCTTTAGGGGAACTACAGATACTCTGATTCCACTCCCGTAAGGATATGTAGACATAAGATGCGATATCTTATCGAGTATACTTAGAAATAAACCCCTAGGCATTTCACGCTTAAGCAGATAAACCTTAGCAAATAAACAACATAAAACAAGAGGTTCCTGTAGAGTACTACAGAAACTTAGGATGCTAGCACCTTCCCTAAGTTTAACCAACCCCCGAACCTATAACTCTCTAGCTTGCATTTGCATTGCATTGTGGGAATTTTGATCTTTATCCCTTCCTTTGGACAAATCAAAGTTCGGTTGCAAATGAATTAAAGATTCAAGCTCATTAATAGCTTGTTATCCAAATTTCACTGCGACAGAAATGGCGACTTCACTGGGGACCTCTCTCAGTGGGTCTCCCTATCTTGCTTTATTTCTTTATTGCTTTATATATTTGCTTACTTGCTTATTTGCTTATTTGTTATTTCTTTTGGGTTGTTATCCTTGAGTGGTGAGACAAAGTCCTACACCCGGACTTGAGAGAAATTATGATAGGATGGTGATATATTCGATGAGGCTTATAGGGAGTGAGTCCCGACTAAGTTGACTCGAGAATCCCGCTTAGTTGAGACCCTTTTGAAAATGGTTCGGTTGAACGAGTTTAGTCGTGAAAAATTTTACTATTCTCCATCGGAGTCCATGATACTAAGGACCGTAGTTACCTTTAACCCCACTTTGGCCTTTATTAGGACGTAGTGCGAGGCTATGAGGGAGTGAGTCCCGAAATAGTGCTACGCGATGCTACACTCAAAAGAAGTTCTCTTGAGAATATTATTAATCCTCGGGTTAGTTGAGAAATTGATAATATCCGAAAGATGGACTAATGACTTTGAGAACCTCTTTAGAACCTTGTTCTGCAGGTACAATCCATCTTTAGTCTATGTCCTTTGGGAATGGGTATACCCTTGGCTCCATGCTCGTTGCAAACCTAGGACCTTTGTTTATTTATCTTTGTGTGTCCTTATGTGCTTACTTGTGTTTGCTGCATTCATATAGCATCATACTGCATTGGACTTCATGGGATTTACCTTCGTTTATGAACATCGTAGGGCATTATAGATCCTAACCGAAGAAATACTTTAAAATATACTTTTAAGAGTCCCAAATTGGATGACCTAAGGGAGTTGGGAGCTTTGATTGAAGACCAAGAGAAGTTCAAGGGTAAATATGGGAAGTTACTATCTTTGTTGAGACGTAAGGCAAATGATTCGATGTATCATTGTTTTACTTTTCCAGACTATCAGTTGTTGCCAACTTTGGAAGAATACTCCTTTTTGGTGGGTTTGCCTATTCTAGAAGAATCTCCTTTTCCTTTCTTGGAAAAGGACCCCGAAGAAAGAGACATTGCTAAGGCCCTTTATCTCAAGATATCTGGCGTCAAGGCCAACATGGTTGTTAAAAGTGGGACTTTTGGTTTGACTATAGATTTCTTATTTAAGAAGGCCTTATTTTATACTGATTTTACGAACAAGGCTCCGTTCGAGGCAATCTTCGCCTTACTTGTTTATGGGGTGTTTCTATTTCTGAGTTTTGAAGGGTTTGTTGACCTTAATGCGATTAAGATCTTCATGAAGAACAATCCAGTGCCGACTCTATTGGGTAATACCTATTGTAACACCCATTTTATTTATTTAGTCATTTTGGTGTTAATTTAATTATTTTATGTTGGTGTGCCCTTAGGTGGGGTGTGTTGGTATGTGATTGGTGAGTATCCTTGATATATAAGGATCATTGGTGGTGTGGAGATAATAATATAATAGTTAATAGTAATATTGGTGGTATTATTATTATTATTATTATTATTATTATTATTATTATTATTATTATTATTATTATTATTATTATTATTATTATTATTATTATTATTATTATTATTATCATCGGTATGAATATTATTATTGGTGGGTGTCCCTGATATGGGAGGATTATTGGTGGTGTTTTGGTGAATATAATAATATAGTGTATAATATTGATATTGGTGGGAATATTATTATTATTATTATATTTATTATAGTTACTATTGTTGTTAACATTATTATTATTTTGGTGAGATAATAATAGGATTATTATTACTATTATTATTATTATTATTATTATTATTTTATTAAGTTATTAACATTATTATTATTTTGGTGAGATAATAATAGGATTATTATTACTATTATTATTATTATTATTTTATTAAGTTATTAACATTATTATTATTTTGGTGAGATAATAATAGGATTATTATTACTATTATTATTATTATTATTATTTTTATTATTATTATTATTAAGTTATTATTATTATTGGGATTAGAGAATTAAAATAGAAACGTGAGGGGTTAGTAGTTTTACGATACATTGGGAGAAGTTAGAGAAAGTGGAAAAAGAACGATAGAAAGGAGAGAACGGAAAAGGGAACGGAAAAGGGAGCAAAGAACGAAGGATACAGGGGAAAATCAGAATTGGCCAAACCTTGGAGGGTTCTTTCATCGATCAACCGATTAACGAGGTAAGGGGGGAGAAACTTGATTTGGGATGCTATATACATGTATAGGGTAGAGGGGATTCCTTAACCCCGTAGGAAAATTCCGATATATGAAGTTTTATATTGGCATGCTTGTTATTATTGTTGCTGATGATAAATTGATGCTTGACATTGATGGATTGTTGATTGGTATTGGTGAATTCGGTGTATATATATTATGGTGATGTTAGTGAGATTATATGTTGTTACTGCAGTGTTGATAGTAACTATAAATAGAGTTTTGGTGAGATTCTGTGTGGTTACTGTAGTGTGGGTAATGACCATGATTATAGCTTTGGGGAAAATTATATGTTGTTACTGCAGTGTTGATAGTAACTATAAATAGAGTTTTGGTGAGATTCTGTGTTGTTACTGTAGTGTAGGTAACGACCATGATTATAGCTTTGGGGAAAAATATATGTTGTTACTGCGGTGTTGATAGTAAATATAAATAGAGTTTTGGTGAGATTTTGTGTTGTTACTGTAGTGTGGGTAATGACCATGATTATAGCTTTGGGGAAAATTATATGTTGTTACTGCAGTGTTGATAGTAAATATAAATAGAGTTTTGGTGAGATTTGGTGTTGTTACTATAGTGTTGGTAATGACCAGGATTATAGCTTTAGGAAAATTATGAGTTGTTCCCTGTGATGTTGTTAGTGACTATGGTTAGGACCTTGGTGAGATTAAGAGTGAATCTGAAGTGTCGGTAATGTGTCGTAATGTTGGTTCTAGAGTAGGAAGTATAGGATAATTGGTAAGTATAATGTTTATTGGTGTGTTTGTGTTTGATGATAACTAGTAATTGATAGTGATGGAGTATAAGTCAATGTTAATGAATTGGTGTTTTGGGATGATTTGGCATATAGGCCATATAGGGTGTTTTACAGTTTTTAGGGAAAATTCTGTATGGCTTTTGAGGTATCGATAAAGTGTGTAGGTGATGATTTTGGGAATAGGAATTAGAAGCCTATTGGTTACGGTAATGTGCAAGATTGGGACTAGAATAGACTGAGGATCTGAGTTGAGATGATAGGTACAGTTTGGCCTTGATGCACTGTAAGAATGATGAGTGTGGGAACTAACTTGTGTACTTGGTGATAGTGCATGTTTCCCGTAATAATGACTGGTGGACAATTAGTTGATGTATATGTATGTAGTGATCAGTAGGATCGCGTACCCCCGAGTAGTGGGATGTGTTTGTATCTTGGTGATAGAATATGAACTTGTTTACTATCTGGTTGATTTATATGGTGTTGGTGCATGTTATATCTATACATATATATGTGATGTATAATGATACGATCAGGTGGATCGTGTGCACTTAGTGTGCCTGAACATAATAGTTATGCATTGGTGTGTGCATATCATGGTGTCTTGGTGGGATGGATCATGTCTCGGATGGAGCGTAAGTGATCTGTCCGTACTCCTTTGTGGGGAATGGTGGGGTTGAATCATGTCTCGGATGGAGCGTAAGTGATTCACCCGTACTCCTTTGTGGAGAATGGTGGGGTTGAATCATGTCTCGGATGGAGCGTAAGTGATTCACCCGTACTCCTTTGTAGAGAATGGTGGGTTCGATTGAATGAACCAATGAGTCGGTAACGCATGCATGGTGTTGAGTTGCATATTTGCATTATAATATGTTATATTGTAATTTGAACAGTAGGTTCGTCATATGGAGTTGTTGGGGGTGAATATTGGTGTGTTGGTGTGTTTTACTACCTTATTTACATGTATTACATTACCATTATATTCTGATCATTATTTCTCACCCCTTTGTTGTTGTTGTGGTCTGTGCTTCTTCGGAAGTACAGATAATCCAGGTGCTTAGCTAACTTGGATAGTGGTGTGACCGTCGAGTCGTAGGATGCTCTGATACGTAACACGGGATGTGGGTGTTTTAACTGTTTTATGTCAAACTTATTGTAATCCTGTGACGTATCATGAATTTGATGTATTTTATTTTATTAAACAAATTCCGCTGTATTATTTTGAAAAGAATGAATAAAGTATTTTTATAAAATTTGGAGATGTGATATCCCACTTTTTGGTGAAACTCTGATTATTATTATAATATTTATATTTTATTTAATACGGGGAAGTGGGGTGTTACAATTGGTATCAGAGCAGGTCGGTCCGTCCGGCCAGTGTTGTTGAGTTGAGTTGAGTCTGTCCTTTGGGATGGAGACTGTGTGTTGTTTAACCTGGTGTTGTAGTTTAAATCCCTAGTATACGGCATGTGTGTGAAAACACTGTCGGTACGTGTTTATTTCCTAACCTTGTCTGCAGAAGCAAGAATGATTCCAGTGGGGGAGAAGTTTGTAATTCTCCGGAATGCTACGGTGTGGTGGCTTAATGTGTTGAGGAATGCTATCATAGTTTGGTAAAGATGGTTTGTACCCCATCATGATTTCGGCTGTCTATTAACAAATTGAGGAACTGATCACCCTTAATCTCTTGTTAATAGTAGACGGGATTGTGTTGGATGGGATAGACGTATCTTGCAAGCTTGTGTGGCGTGAGCAATGAATTGTCCTGAGTTAAGCTAAGTGCTTAAGGGATTATTTTGAGGAGTTGGCGTAATACGGTGTTGAGACGTTTATTTTGACGGAACCTTCGAATGAGAAGGAAAGTGAGAAAATTGGGATTTGTCAATTTGTTGAAATTGTCGGAGGTTCCCTGAGGAAGTAAGCGATTTACTATCGGGGTGTGAAGTAAAGCTTACACGTTTATTTTGTTTTTGGGACGAGTCTGATATTGATGACTCCATATTGTATGTTTACGTTGGGATTGGAGAAGTTGAAGAGTCAACTTGAAGACCCGCTGGGGGAGAGGTCCTTTTGTTTGAGTGTGTTACCGTAAGGTGCACCAATTTTGTTGGTTAGACAGACAGAAGGTTTTGTGAAGCTTTGGGTGAACTATAGATAAGTGAACAAGGTGACTGTCAAGGATAAGTGTTCGCTTCCAAGAGTTAATGATTTGATGGATCAATTGATTGAAGGACGTGAGTTTCCGTGTTCGTGAGATCGCGAGTAGAATTATTGTGTTGTGGTGTCGAAGGTCGAAGTGGTATCGTAATAGGAGACTCCACGATCTGTTGTTGAGATTGGAAGTAATCGGGTTTTAAAATATTTAAAGATTGAAAGTGTGTTGGACAGCCTCCTAAGTATGAAATTGTGGTTATAAGTTGAATTCCGAGATCGCAGCTTTTTACGGAATCGAAATCGGACACGCGGAAGTCAGGTAACGGTCGAAAATAGAATTTCGGGACTGTCATGTTCGCCGAGATTCGCCTGACGAAGTGCCCTGAGCAGAAAAATGTTGTTGTGGTATTTTTGTCGTAACGGGAGAACCGTAACTCGGAATGACGCCCGGTTCGAAGCGTTGGAAATCTATTGAAATTATCTATGAGATGGTGAAGTATTGACATGGATTTAATCTATTTATTTATGAAGTGTGTTTGAATGTTGTGGTAAGGACGGGCGGTACGGTATGTGTTCCCGCTATAACTCACAACTTGTTTGTCCACTTGGCATGGGATCTTCTTTAATTATTTATATAAGGCAATGGTTGTGTTGATAAATGATATTTTAAGGTATTCGAAGAGTATAGAGGATTATGTTGAGCATAAGGAACTGGAGTTATCAGTGTTAGAAAAAGAGCGGTGATATACTTCCGTAAGGAAAGTTCTGCCGAATCCGATAGAACTAATTGTGGTGTTTGTGATGCTTGTTGATATAATTAAGGGATTTGCTAAAGACAACTTCAGCGAGTTTCAGTTATGCAAAAGGCAACTCGAAGTGTGTAAGAGAAACCATCCGACCAGTGATTGAGAGTTGGTTGCTATTGTGGTTGTACCGGAGTCGGAGGCTTCGAAAGTTCAGACTGAGATCGGAGATGTTTGGTGATCTTAAGAGTTTAAGGTGTTTGTTTGATTTGAAAAAGTTGAAAATGAGGCAGAGGAAATAATTAGGATTTCTGAAGGATTACGACTTTGAGTGTAATTACCCTTTGGGTAAAGTGGATGTGGTAGATGATGCGGTGAGTTGGAAATGTTTGTGCATACCGAAGATGATGGTGAAAAGAGGTAGAACTGATTGAGAAATTTCATAATATGCGCTTTGTGAGTAAGGATACTTCTTATGGAGTTAAGCTTTTATTATTAAGATCTGACTAGTGATATCCTTGAGAAGAATCGAGAAAGTCAGAAATCTGGGTTGAGTAGTGAATTAGTTAAGATTGATAAATTAGAGTCGAAGAGTGGATTGTCGAGTTTGTGGAAATAATACCACGAGGTGTTATGATAGAGTATGTGTACCAGATGTTGTTGAGGGGAGTAGAAGTACTCGTGAAGAAATACATTGGGGTAGATGGAATATCCACCCCAGTGCTATGAAGAAGTAACTGAATTTAAGTAGATTGTTTTGGTGACCATAGATAAGGAGAGAAGTGGTTGAGGTTGAATATGCTGGTTAGAATCGCCGAAATTCGAAGAGTGAACATCAGAGACTGTTGAGTCTGATGCAGCCGTGAATATTCCAGAGTGGGAATCGGGTAGTATTTTCGTGGAATTGGTGTTGAGATTTCCAAAGAATTTGTAAGGACATAATTTTAATTTGAATTGTTAGGAGTGGATTAACTATTCCGTGTTGAGAATATATGAGATGCATATTGAGAAAGTGGTGAAGTTGGATGAGATACTGACGAATATTGTGTCAGATGGAAATTTGAGGTTTATATTGAGATTTTGGAAGGGCTTACAGGAAGCTTCGGGTACTAAGTTGAAGTTGAGTTCGACTTACCATCCGCAAACTGATGGTCAGTCAGAGAGGACTATTGAGTCTGTAGAGAATTGGTGAGAGCTTGGGTGTTGGATCGAGGTGGATTGTGGGATGATTAATTACCGTTGATTGAGTTACCTATAATAACGGTTACCATCCTAGTGTCGGAATGGCACTATAGGTGGCTTGGTGAAATAGGGAGTGTAGGACTCTACTGTGTTGGAATGGGTCGAGTGAGAGTGTTGTGCTCAGACCTGAAAATTATGTGGAGATGGCTGAAAAGATCAAGAGGATCCAAGGAAAGATATGTTTGGAGAGTCACGCCGGTGACTGATGTTGGTCGAGCTTCGAAGTCTCAGAAGTTCGCACCGTGTTCTGTGGTTTGTATCAGAGTGGCGCAGCAGAGGCATGGGAGGAGTAACATGTTAGACCGTTTTTCCCGCTGTCGCTATGAATTGGCATGATATGTTTCATGTGTCTTAGTTGAGAAAGTACATTGAACCAGGTGGATGATGTACAAGTGAAAATAATTTGATTGTTGAGGCATTGCTATTTCGTTTGGACGAGCGAGAAACAACTCCGAAGGGAGGAGATATCTTTGGTGAAAGTAACTTGGGGAGGTGCTGCAGAAGGCAGTGTGACCTGTTAGTTGGAATGAAGGATGCGGGAAGCGTATCCGGAAGTGTTCCATCAGGTAATTTTCGAGGACGAAAATACTTAAAGTGGGGGAGAGTTGTAACACCCATTTTATTTATTTAGTCATTTTGGTGTTAATTTAATTATTTTATGTTGGTGTGCCCTTAGGTGGGGTGTGTTGGTATGTGATTGGTGAGTATCCTTGATATATAAGGATCATTGGTGGTGTGGAGATAATAATATAATAGTTAATAGTAATATTGGTGGTATTATTATTATTATTATTATTATTATTATTATTATTATTATTATTATCATCATTATTATTATTATTATTATCATCGGTATGAATATTATTATTGGTGGGTGTCCCTGATATGGGAGGATTATTGGTGGTGTTTTGGTGAATATAATAATATAGTGTATAATATTGATATTGGTGGGAATATTATTATTATTATTATATTTATTATAGTTACTATTGTTGTTAACATTATTATTATTTTGGTGAGATAATAATAGGATTATTATTACTATTATTATTATTATTTTATTAAGTTATTAACATTATTATTATTTTGGTGAGATAATAATAGGATTATTATTATTATTATTATTATTTTATTAAGTTATTAACATTATTATTATTTTGGTGAGATAATAATAGGATTATTATTACTATTATTATTATTATTATTATTATTATTATTATTAAGTTATTATTATTATTGGGGTTAGAGAATTAAAATAGAAACGTGAGGGGTTAGTAGTTTTACTATATATTGGGAGAAGTTAGAGAAAGTGAAAAAAGAACGATAGAAAGGAGAGAACGGAAAAGGGAACGGAAAAGGGAGCAAAGAACGAAGGATACAGGGGAAAATCAGAATTGGCCAAACCTTGGAGGGTTCTTTCATCGATCAACCGATTAACGAGGTAAGGGAGGAGAAACTTGATTTGGGATGCTATATACATGTATAGGGTAGAGGGGATTCCTTAACCCCGTAGGAAAATTCCGATCTATGAAGTTTTATATTGGCATGCTTGTTATTATTGTTGCTGATGATAAATTGATGCTTGACATTGATGGATTGTTGATTGGTATTGGTGAATTCGGTGTATATATATTATGGTGATGTTAGTGAGATTATATGTTGTTACTGCAGTGTTGATAGTAACTATAAATAGAGTTTTGGTGAGATTCTGTGTGGTTACTGTAGTGTGGGTAATGACCATGATTATAGCTTTGGGGAAAATTATATGTTGTTACTGCAGTGTTGATAGTAACTATAAATAGAGTTTTGGTGAGATTCTGTGTTGTTACTGTAGTGTAGGTAACGACCATGATTATAGCTTTGGGGAAAATTATATGTTGTTACTGCAGTGTTGATAGTAAATATAAATAGAGTTTTGGTGAGATTCTGTGTTGTTACTGTAGTGTGGGTAATGACCATGATTATAGCTTTGGGGAAAATTATATGTTGTTACTGCAGTGTTGATAGTAAATATAAATAGAGTTTTGGTGAGATTTGGTGTTGTTACTATAGTGTTGGTAATGACCAGGATTATAGCTTTAGGAAAATTATGAGTTGTTCCCTGTGATGTTGTTAGTGACTATGGTTAGGACCTTGGTGAGATTCAGAGTGACTCTGAAGTGTCGGTAATGTGCCGTAATGTTGGTTCTAGAGTAGGAAGTATAGGATAATTGGTAAGTATAATGTTTATTGGTGTGTTTGTGTTTGATGATAACTAGTAATTGATAGTGATGGAGTATAAGTCAATGTTAATGAATTGGTGTTTTGGGATGATTTGGCATATAGGGCATATAGGGTGTTTTACAGTTTTTAGGGAAAATTCTGTATGGCTTTTGAGGTATCGATAAAGTGTGTAGGTGATGATTTTGGGAATAGGAATTAGAAGCCTATTGGTTACGGTAATGTGCAAGATTGGGACTAGAATAGACTGAGGATCTGAGTTGAGATGATAGGTACAGTTTGGCCTTGATGCACTGTAAGAATGATGAGTGTGGGAACTAACTTGTGTACTTGGTGATAGTGCATGTTTCCCGTAATAATGACTGGTGGACAATTAGTTGATGTATATGTATGTAGTGATCAGTAGGATCGCGTACCCCCGAGTAGTGGGATGTGTTTGTATCTTGGTGATAGAATATGAACTTGTTTACTATCTGGTTGATTTATATGGTGTTGGTGCATGTTATATCTATACATATATATGTGATGTATAATGATACGATCAGGTGGATCGTGTGCACTTAGTGTGCCTGAACATAATAGTTATGCATTGGTGTGTGCATATCATGGTGTCTTGGTGGGATGGATCATGTCTCGGATGGAGCGTAAGTGATCTGTCCGTACTCCTTTGTGGGGAATGGTGGGGTTGAATCATGTCTCAGATGGAGCGTAAGTGATTCACCCGTACTCCTTTGTGGAGAATGGTGGGGTTGAATCATGTCTCGGATGGAGCCTAAGTGATTCACCCGTACTCCTTTGTGGAGAATGGTGGGTTCGATTGAATGAACCAATGAGTCGGTACCGCATGCATGGTGTTGAGTTGCATATTTGCATTATAATATGTTATATTGTAATTTGAACAGTAGGTTCGTCATATGGAGTTGTTGGGGGTGAATATTGGTGTGTTGGTGTGTTTTACTACCTTATTTACATGTATTACATTACCATTATATTCTGATCATTATTTCTCACCCCTTTGTTGTTGTTGTGGTCTGTGCTTCTTCGGAAGTACAGATAATCCAGGTGCTTAGCTAACTTGGATAGTGGTGTGACCGTCGAGTCGTAGGATGCTCTGATACGTAACACGGGATGTGGGTGTTTTAACTGTTTTATGTCAAACTTATTGTAATCCTGTGACGTATCATGAATTTGATGTATTTTATTTTATTAAACAAATTCCGCTGTATTATTTTGAAAAGAATGAATAAAGTATTTTTATAAAATTTGGAGATGTGATATCCCACTTTTTGGTGAAACTCTGATTATTATTATAATATTTATATTTTATTTAATACGGGGAAGTGGGGTGTTACACCTATCACTCTATACATCTCCGAAACCTTCATGGTGGAGGAATGATTACATGTTGTGTGCCTTTATTATACAAGTGGTTCATTACACACTTGCCCAAGTATGTTTCCTTTTGGCATCTTAATAATAGGCATTGGTCAAAAAGGATTGTGGCTTTGACTCATTCCGACATTGATTTGTATAGCCGTGAGTATGATGGAGTTCTAATCATTGATGAGTGTAGAGATTTTGCTAATATACTGTTGCTCAGCTTTGGTGGAGGGATCAGTTATAACCCCGTTTTAGCTCGTCGACAGTTGGGATATCCGTTGAAGGGACCACCTAAGAGCATACAAGTTGAGAGTATTTTCTTTGAGGATAACCAAGAGCTCTGAGAGAAGATTGTGGAAGCTTGGAAACATTTGCATAAGAAAGATAGGAATAGTTTGGGAAGCCAACTGTGTGTCTTTGGAACCGTATCTTCAGTGGGTCAGGAATAGGGCAATCAAGCTGAGGATGCCTTATTCTCGTCAAGATCCTATACCTCCAAGAGGAGAACCTACTTATACTTTTACGTCTGATGCTGAGAAGTTGGGGGTTGCCTTGAGGAAGTCACAACACGAATCAGAAGTGTGGAAGAACAAGTATCAAGTGTCTGTTGCAGAGAATGATGAACTTCAGAGACAGATTGTTGAGCTTTAGGGACAGCTGCAGTCAAAGGATGAAGAGTTACTCCCCTACAAGAGGAGGAAGGTTTTGGAGGATTTATTTTCCTCTGATTCTCAGTGTACCATCTGGAAGATGATTGTGAACAATCTCACCCGTGAGAAGACTCAATTTGAAGAGCAGCTCAAGCAGCAGAATTCGAAACTTCCTTAGTGTCTTTACTAGCTTTTATTTAGCTTTTATTTGGGACTCTTTAAAAGAATATTTATGTAATCCGTTTCAAAATTAATAAAACGTTTCTTTTTACCGCAATGCCCATAAATAGAGGAATCCCATGAAGTCCTACTCATCTTGCATTGCATTCTTTCTTTTTTCTTTGTTCACTTCAAGAAACTCAATTTCGTTTTGTAGGTATTGTAACAATGGATTTCAAAAGAGAAACTTTGAAGTACACTTTTCAGAGTCCTAACATTGAAAGCTTAAGAGAACTGGCAGATCTCATCGAGAACCATCACGCTTTTGCAATAGAATATGGAGAAGCCTTCTGTTTTATCGAGCTCAAAGTGAAAGAAGGGTTGTTGGAGACTCTTGTTCAGTTTTATGACCCGTTGTACCATTGTTTTCACTTTTCCGGATTACCAGTTGATGCCGACCCTAGAAGAATATTCTAATTTCTTGAAAATACCTGTGATTGCCCGACCTATATTCACCGGACGAGAAGACGTACCCAGTCACCAAGAAATTGCAAATGCTACTCATCTCAGTCTAGCAGATGTTCAAGCGCACTTAACCAGCAAGGAAGGAGTTCTTGGATTTCCAGCTGATTTCTTGATCGAAAAAGTCTGTTACCATGCTGAAAGAAAAGAGGTCCTTATCTTGGAAGCTGCCTTTGCTTTGTTGGTCTATGGGATTTTCTGGTTCCCAAAGATTGATGATTTTATCGATATGGATGCGATTAAACTATTCATACTCAAGAATCCAGTTCCCACATTGCTAGCTGACACGTACCATTCAATTCACTCGAAGAATGCTGAAGGAGGAGGGCATATCGTTTACTGCACCGCCTTGTTGTACCCATGGTTCATCGCTCGCCTAACTCGGCATCCGTTTATTTGGGATGAGGTAGAAACACCCCATTGGTCCGAGATAGTTATGGCCCTTACTCACTCTGATATTGTGTGGTACGACCCTGCTTATGGAGGTGTATGTATGATTCCCAGCATCGGAGGATTCACCAACATACCGCTCATTGGGAGAGAAGGATGCATAAGTTACAATCCCGCTTTGGACCGCAGACAATTTGGGCATCCCATGATCGAAATACCTGACCAAGCTCTGTTGGAAGGAATCTTTCTCAAGGAAGGAGAAGATCCAGACCTGAAGACCGTCATAATGTACGCATGGAGATACATCAATAAGGAAGGGATGACTGCTTTAGGATACCCCAAATGTGTTGTCTCTGAAGAATATCTACATTGGGTGCGAGAAAGGGCTCTCGACCTCAATATGCCTTTCCCATTTCACGAACCTATGGTGCTGAATTTTCATGATCCTGATTGGTTTTATGTGAGTGAAGTAGATCAATTGAAGGATGCCTTAGATGAGGCTCGGAAACTGAATACCGCTTGGAGGAACAAGTTTTTCACCCTCAAAGTAGAGAAAGAGAAGTCCCAAAAGCTGCTAGAGATAGAATTTGCAAAAAAAGAGAAAGGCGCGAGAGGATTTATTTTCCTCTCACACCTCTTCCGAAATTGTCACCAGAGATGATCTTCCCCCAGCGACGGTGGCTTGGAAAGAATGTGTCGATCGACTCATCAGTGAGAAGGCCGAATTGCAAGAGCGCGTCAGCCAGTTAGAAGAAGAACTTCATGCACAGAAGGAGCATAGGGAGTAGATCTCTGAGTTCTCTTTTGCTCTTGGTTCAATGTAATAAACTCTTAAAAGAGTACTTTGCTTTGTAATGCCTCTCTAATATCAAAATATATAAGTTTTTTTCCAACGTTATAATACCGTAGATAATTTGAGTTTCTTGAAGTTTCATACTCATTTGCATTTTTGCATAAGCATAGCATTGCTCGCATTCCAGGGTCTCACTCTTGCTTCATCTCCACAGACAAGCTGAATCACCAATACAACACTCGAGCTAGTCAGCGCCAGAAGATGGATCAACTAGAACAGGAAAATAGAGTACTCTGTGATGAAGTTGCAATTCTGAAGGAAAGTTTGGAGAGGTTGAATGGATTAGTCGAAGCTTTGTCCAATCAAGCCGCACTTAACAACCAAGATGTTCAAAGGACTGTGATCTTTGAGGTAACACCAACACCGATTCTAGTGGTGTCTTCTGTTGCCGAAATGACCTATAACATGCCTCAAGGTTTCCCGTGGGGGACGTCTCCTAATTTCTTTCCGGCCGGCTACCGTCCATCTGTGCCTGAGATCCCTGCTATGACCACTGTCCAAGCTACTCCTGTAGTTACTGCTGTAATGACTAACGCACCTCCACATGTGAACGCTGTTCCGTATATTCTGGATGAGCCAATTTTACATGGGTCGCCGACCGAAACTGTGGGTTTGGAAGAGAGGATGGATGGATTTCAAGACCAATTTTATGAGATGCAAAAGGAGTTGAAAGCCCTTCGTGGGAAGGATTTGTTTGGAAAGAGCGCTTCTGATCTATGCTTGGTTCCAAATGTCAAGGTTCCACCGAAATTCAAGGTCCCTGATTTCGAGAAGTACAAAGGAAATACTTATCCTCAGAGTCATCTCATCATGTATGCTAGAAAAATGTCTGCACAAACTGACAATGATCAACTGCTCATTCACTATTTCCAAGATAGTCTGACAGGCGCTGCACTCAAGTGGTACATGGGGTTGGATAGTACGAAGATTCGAACTTCCAGTGATCTAGGGGGATCCTCTGTCAAGCAGTATAAGTATAATGTGGATATGGCACCCGACCGAGATCAATTGAGAGCTATGACATAGAAAGATAAGGAGAATTTTAAGGAATATGCCCAATGTTGGCACGAGTTGGCCGCGCAAGTCACACCACCGCGAAGAAAAAGAGATGACTAAGATTTTTCTGAAGACCCTTGGTCCTTTCTTTTACGAGAAAATGGTAGCAAGTGCCCCCAGTGACTTTACTGAAATGGTTAATATGGGAATGTGTTTAGAAGAAGGTGTCCTTGAAGGAAGATTGGCTAAAGAGGAGAATGCTTCTAAGAAGTATGGGAGTGGTTTTGTGAAGAAAAAAGAGCAGGGTGTAAACGCCATTCAAAAGGGACAATTTAGAAAAAGATATTCGCCATCACACCAAGTTGTGGCCGTATCACCAGTGCTCAATGCTCCAACTTATCAATTACAGTCCCCGGAACTGAGTCAGCAACCTCAGTCCCCCAATGCTCAACAGCCACAGCCTCAGCAAAGTCCGCAGTATCCTCAGCAGAATCGGCCATTCAACAATCAGGGTCGTGTGTATAGAAAGATAAACTTTGAGCCCATTCCTATGAAATATGCTGATTTGTTTCCAGCTTTGATCCAGAAGGGTCATATTCAGACAAAAGCTCCACCTATGGTTCCTGCGAATCCTCCTCCTTCTTATAGAGCTGACAGGTTTTGTCCCTACCATCAGGGTGCTCTAGGTCACGATATTGAGAGTTGTTTTGGTATGAAAACAGATGTCCATAGGCTCATTAAGTGCGAAATTTTGTCCTTCAAGGATTCCGACCCTAATGTGCAGGTTAATCCGTTACCCCCGCATGGTTCACCCTCCGTCAACATGATTCAAGACTATTTGGCAGATAATGATCAGGAAGTTTCAGATGAAAGGGCCGAAGAAGTTTGTGTTATAGTGCCTCACTTTAAGGAAGTAGAGCGTATCGAAATCGTTTATAATAGCAGAAAGTCGGTTGTTACTCCTTTGGTAATCAACGTACCTGGACCCGTCCCTTACACTTCTAGTAAGGCTATCCCATACAAATACAACGCCACAATGTTGGAAAATGGAAAGGAAGTACCTTTTCCCACTATGCCTTCAGTAGTCAATATTGCAGATGTTAGTAGAGTAACAAGGAGTGGTCGAGTTTATCCGACTGTACCACCAAAAGAAAAGGAGGTCTCATTTGAACAACCAGGCTCAAAAGATCCAATTGTGGGGCAATCTGGTGGATCCAATTTGTCCAATTCAGATGAATGTCTAAAGGTGATCAAGAGAAGTGAATATAAGGTTGCAGATCAGCTTTTGCAAACCCCGTCAAAGATTTCTGTGTTGCAATTGCTGATGAGTTCTGAGGCTCATAGAGAAGCACTCCAGAAGATTTTAGAGCAAGCATATGTTGAACAAGATGTAACCATGGAACAGTTTGACAACATCATTGGTAGTATTACTTCATGTGACAATATGGGTTTCAATGAGGACGATCTCCCAGAGGAAGGGAAGAAACATAACATGGCTCTACATATTTATGTGAACTGCGGAAATGATTCTCTGTCCAGTGTGTTAGTTGATACTGGATATTCTCTAAATGTGATGCCTAGAACCACTCTATCTAAGTTATCCTATCAAGGACCGCCGATGAGGCCAAGTCATGTTATCGTCAAAGCTTTTAATGGGTCTAGGAAGACAGTAATTGGCGAGGTAGATTTGCCGATGACTATTGGATTACAGAATTTTATGATCACGTTTCAAGTCATGGACATTCGTGTCGCCTATAGCTGTTTGTTAGGGAGGCCATGGATACATGAAGCTGGGGCAGTTACTTCCACCCTGCATCAGAAGTTGAAATATGTTTTTGAAGGAAAAACGGTCATAGTTTGTGGGGAACGAGCCTTAGTGGTGAGTCATTTGTCATCATTCTCGTATGTTGAAGCTGAGGAGGAAGTTGGTACGCAGTTTCAGACTTTGTCTATTGTGGGCGAGGGTGTCCAGAGATCTCAGGCATCCATGTCATCATTCAAAGACGCACAACGTATAATGAACGTCAGCCTTTAGACAGGTTGGGGCAAGGTGTTGTCTTTACCAGAGAACAAAAATAAAGAAGTTCTTGGTTTCACCAGCAGTTCTGCTCAACAAACTACCAAAAATCAAGGGTTTCCGCTAATTAATGAAGTGTTCCGTAGTGGAGGGGTCGTCTATCATCCTCAAGTTAATGTTGTGTTAGAGGATGAGCATGAAGGTTACATATCAGATGGTTCTGCAAGGTCCCCCATTCCTTATGAAGATTATGAGACCTATATGGAAGATCCAGGTTATGTTTCAGATGAGTTTGACTACAGATTTGGAGTCTACGCTGTGACCGAGGAAGATTCAGATGGGGATGTTCCAGACTTTGTAACCCCTCGAGTTTTGGTTAAGAACTAGAGTGTTGTTGAGGCCCCTTCCGTCGTTCATATATCGAAGTAAAGCATTTATTTTTAAAATTTCACGCTCTGCCCAAGGCGAAACTGCATTGTTAGGGTTTACTTTTAAATAATTCCCTTTGCTCTGCCCAAGGCAAAGGTGACTTTGTTGGGCGTGTCTCTTTGGTTTTGCTATCATCAATAAATCACTTTCGTTTTCATTTATGTGTTATTTTTCTTATATTTATTTACGATGATGGAAAATAATAAGTAGCATCTCGCGTACACACACTTTCCACTTTACGAAAACTTATTAAAAATCATATCACTTGCGCAGATTACTACATAAATTACATCATGGGAATAATGATCCACTGCCTTCTCCGAATTTTGAGTTTCCTGTGTATGAAGCCGAAGACGAAGAAGATGATATTCCAGAAGATATTTCCAGACTGCTTGAGAAAGAAGAGAAAGCTATCCAACCTCATCAAGAGTCGATGGAAGTAATCAATTTGGGAACAGAAGAAATCCGTAGGGAAGTGAGAATTGGAGCTTTACTCAAGCCTGAGGTGAAGAAACAGTTGATCATTTTGCTCGGAGAGTTTGTTGATGTGTTTGCTTTGTCATATCAGGATATGCCTAGATTAGACACTGCTATAGTTGAACATCGTCTACCTTTGAAGCCAGAGTGCCTGCCAGTAAAGCAGAAGCTCAGAAGAACTCGACCCGACATGGCTCTAAAGATTAAGGAGGAGGTATAGAAACAGATTGATGCAGGTTTCCTTGTCACTGCCGAATATCCACTCTGGTTGGCTAATATCATGCCCGTTCCGAAGAAGGATGGTAAGGTTCGCATGTGTGTAGATTACATGGATTTGAACAAGGCCAGTCCAAAAGATGACTCTCCGTTACCTCACATTGATATTTTGGTTGACAGTACCGCAAGATATGAGGTTTTCTCTTTTATGGACGGTTTTTCAGGTTACAATCAGATTAGAATGGCTCCCGAGGACAGAGAGAAGACGTCATTCATCATGCCTTGGGGCACCTTTTGTTACAAAGTTATGCCATTTGGACTGAAGAATGCAGGGGCAACATATCAGAGAGCTGTGACTACTTTGTTCCATGATATGATGCACAAGGAGATAGAGGTTTATGTGGATGATATGATAGCTAAGTCGAAGACTGAGGATGATCATGTTAAACACTTGTCCAAGCTGTTTGGTCGTTTGAGGGAATACAAGCTCCGTCTGAACCCCAACAAGTGTACATTTGGAGTACGATCAGGGAAACTATTGGGTTTTATTGTCAGTTAAAGAGGGATTGAAGTGGACCCCGACAAGGTGAAAGCTATTCGGGAAATGCCAGCTCCTACCACCGAGAAACAAGTCAGAGGATTTTTGGGACGTTTGAATTATATCTCTAGGTTTATATCCAACATGACTGCTACATGTAAACCTATTTTCAAGCTTCTGAGGAAAGAACAAGGGTATGTTTGGACTGAAGACTGTCAAAAAGCTTTTGATAGTATCAAAGAGTATTTGCTTGAACCACCTATCCTGATACCGCCAGTTGAAGGCTGACCTTTGATTATGTATTTGACTGTTTTGAAAGATTCAATGGGTTGTGTACTCGGTCAGCAAGATGAAACAGGAAAACAGGATCATGTCATTTATTACCTGAGCAAGAAATTTACTGATTATGAAACAAGATACACTATGTTAGAGAAGACTTGTTGTGCTTTGGCGTGGGCCGCCAAACGCTTGCGCCAGTATATGCTGAATCACACCACTTGGTTAGTTTCGAAGATGGATCCTATCAAGTATATTTTAAGAAGCCCGCTTTGACTGGGAGAATTGCTAGATGGCAGATGTTGTTATCTGAATATGATATCGAGTACCATACTCTAAAAGATGTTAGAGGAAGTGTTTTGGCTGATCATTTGGCTCACCAGCCTATTTTGGATTATCAACCTTCAAACGATGACTTTCTCGACGAAGATGTTATGTTTTTAAAGATGAAAGATTGTGAAGAACCCTTGCATGGTGAAGGACCAGAACCAGGATCTCAATGGGTTTTAGTTTTTGATGGAGCTGTAAACGCTCATGGAAAGGGGATAGGTGTTGTTATTGTGACTCTTCAAGGGTCCCACATCTCGTTTACTTCCAGATTAACATTCAAGTGTACTAATAATGAAGCTGAGTATGAAGCGTGCATTATGGGTCTTGAGGAAGCAATAGATTTGAGGATTAAGAATTTGGATGTGTTTGGTGATTCTGCAGTGGTGATCAACCAAATCACTGGAGAGTGGATAACTCGTCATGATAATTTGGTCCCATACAGAGACTATGCTAGAATACTGTTACCATTCTTTGACAGAGTCGACTTTCATGATATCCCTCGTGATGAAAATAGAATGGCAGATGCGTTGGCAACTTTGGCCTCAATGATTGTGGTGAACTTTTGGAATGATTGTCCTCGAATTGAAGTAAAATGTCTTGACAGACCCACCTACATCTTTGTTGTCGAGGAAGTTGAAGATGGAAAACCTTGGTATTATGATATTGAAATGTTTCTCAGAACGCAAGAATATCCTCTGGGAGCCTCCAACAAGGATAAGAAGACACTGAGAAGGTTGGCCGGTAATTTTCTCCTGAGTAATAATGTGTTATACAAATGGAATTTTGACATGGTCTTGCTGAGATGTGTTGATAAGCAAGAAGCAGATATGTTAATGACGGAAATTCACGAAGGATCCTTTGGCACTCATGCCAATGGACATGCCATGGCTAAGAAACTCTTAAGAGCCGGTTATTATTGGATCACAATGGAATCAGATTGTTACAAGTTTGCTAGAAAATGTCACAAGTGTCAGATTTACGCAGATAAGATTCATGTGCCTCCGACTTTGTTGAATGTTATCTCATCCCCGTGGTCGTTCTCTATGTGGGGAATTGATATGATTGGGATGATAGAGCTGAAAGCATCTAATGGACACCGATTCATCTTAGTAGCCATTGATTATTTTACCAAGTGGGTCGAGGCAGCTTCTTACGCTAATGTAACTCGACATGTGGTTGTTAAATTTATCAAGAATCAGCTTATCTGCCGATATGGTGTGCCAAACAGAATTATTACAGATAATGGTTCCAATTTGAATAACAAAATGATGAAAGAATTGTGTGAAGAATTCAAGATAGAGCATCATAATTCTTCTCCTTACAGACCAAAGATGAATGGGGTTATTGAAGCCGCCAACAAGAATATCAAAAAGATCATTCAGAAAATGGTCGTTACTTATAAGGACTGGCATGAGATGCTCCCATTCGCCTTACATGGGTATCGTACGACGATGCGCACATCAACTAGGGCAATTCCGTTTTCACTGGTCTACGGTATGGAAGCAGTACTCCCGATAGAAGTCGAGATTCCTTCTATGAGGATTTTGATGGATGCAAAGTTATAAGAAGCTGAGTGGTGCCAGAACAGATACAGTCAGTTGAACTTAATCGAAGAAAAGAGGATGGCGGCATTATGCCATGGATAGTTGTATCAGCAAAAGATGAAGAAGGCATTTGACAAGAAAGTTCGACCTCGCGTATTTAAGGAAGGCGACCTCGTGCTCAAGAAGATCCAGTCTTTCCTCACTGACGTCAGAGGAAAATGGGCCCCGAACTATGATGGGCCGTACGTGGTAAGAAAGGTTTTTTCAGGAGGTGCTCTGATGTTAGCAACAATGGACGGAGAAGAAATCACTCGCCCTATGAATACAGACGTTGTCAAGAAGTATTTCGTTTAGAACTCGGGGAGTTCTCGTTAACTTAGGAAGAGCAAGTTGGTATTCCCTTGATGTGATCTCTATTATTTTCCAACACTGTAATATTGGGGTCACGCCTTTCTGCTTACCACCATTCAATAAAAATTTTTCATTTATCAAAAATATTTATTCTTGATAGCAAAATCCAGATTGATTTGAAAACTTTGTGTTTTACTTGATATATGAATAACGAAAGGATGACCATGGATGTTTATTTCATCCATGGAGGAACGTCAATCATATATGATTCCCCAAGCAGAGGATATTTATTTTATCCAGAGATGAAGATTGTTTACGCTCAGGATTTCTTTACAGGCGGTAAGAGATATGTGGAGATTTTGCTTGGGCACCTTTTCGTTTGAGACGTTTATTTTCGTCTCTCCCAGTTTGTCAGCATACGCATAGCATATAGATAGATAGCATGGCATGTGCATTTTTTTTGCATCTCTTTGTGTTTGTTTTATTCTATCGCTTTGGTCGTGGTTACCCCCAAGCATTTGGGTGTGTCTTATCCCTCCAAATAGAGTTGTCAGCCCTAAGCAGAAAGAGCACAATGTTTCTACTTTCCCCATGAAGTTTGATCCTCGTGGAAGACGGTTATTCCAGTACATTCCATTTGAGTTCATACCTCAATGTTCGAGTCTTGCTTGACAATTTCTCTTCGGCTACTTCCCGAATTGAATTTCGGTCCTTGGCAATCACATTGTGGATAATCTCCAACTTTTGAACATGGATCAAGTGTGCATTTATTTTGCACTGTATTTCCCAGGAAGAATACTCCTGAAGACAGATATTGTTCCAACGGTAATATCACACGTTTTCTCAACTATCTACATTTGGACTATAAACAATCTCTTTATTTGAGCAACTCGTTTTGACTAAGATCTTATGCAAAACGACAAACGACAATTTCTACAAGACAGTTCATTCACCCTCAGTGGGTTCTTCAACATCATCAATTCGTCAAATGGCATCGCTTCACAAATCCATCAGAGAAGTTCGCCAAAGACATTATAAGACACTTCTCTTTATTTGAGAATTTCCACTACAAAAATTTCAAATATTTTACAACTACAATAAAGATGCTCCTCGGAAATGAATTCCCCAGTGAGTTCACCACATAAGTTTATTTCCATCAGGTAACATCTCCCCAGAGAAGTCGAGGAAGTATACCACATTAGTCTCTTTATTTAAGAAGACATACTTTACAATCAACCAGCCTACATCTCCCTTGAAGATCTCGGTGAAGTCTTGCAACCTCCATTACATTACAAATTACAATCTACAATGACATCTACTATTTACAATGACACCTACAATCTACAAAATTTTAAATCCCCTGTGAAGATACTCTCACGAGTTTTCATCACTTCAGGTAGAGACTGAGACCAGCTCATGGTTCCCATACCATGATGCTCGGGGAGGTTCTACGTCAGAGATTGAGACCAGATCATGGTTCCCATACCATGACGCTCGGGGAGGTTCTACATCAGAGACTGAGACCAACTCATGGTTCCCATACCATGACGCTCGGGGAGGTTCTACATCAGAGACTGAGACCAGCTCATGGTTCCCATACCATGACGCTCGGGGAGGTTCTACATCAGAGACTGAGACCAGCTCATGGTTCCCATGCCATGACAATTGGGAAGGTTCTACATCAGAGACTGAGACCAGCTCATGGTTCCCATGCCATGACGCTCGGGGAGGTTCTACATCAGAGACTGAGACCAGCTCATGGTTCCCATACCATGACGCTCGGGGAGGTTCTACATCAGAGACTGAGACCAGCTCATGGTTCCCATACCATAATGCTCGGGGAGGTTATACATTTTACTATTTCCAGTTGGATTTCAATAAAAAAAAAGGAAGAAAGAAAAAGAATATGAAATGAAGCTGAATTGTGTCTCAATCAAGAAAATTCATTTTGGTTCTTACCGCCGTCTGGATTGCTCCATGTTGGTAATAAGTTATCCTTCGATTACAAGTTTCTCACCTATTGTCTAAATCACCATATCCTTGGTGTATGTGCTACTGTCATACTTTGGAGATTCCTCATTGGTGGTTGTTTCCTGTCCCCGTGGAGTCCCGCCTCGTTGGGTTTGTTGCTCCTTTGTTTTGCGTGTTGTGTCCAGTTCATCCCCTGTGACATCTTTTCCTCACAGGACTGTCTGTCTTACGTTTCCATATCACTGCACATCATATGCATTTGGTGGCATCTTAGGGTCAAAATTCGTGCAATGTTTGTATTTAAGTCCCTCCTATCACGTCGAGACAGAGATTCCCATCTCCATACCTCCAGATAGAAGAAACTTAAATAGGGGCACCTGTCGCACCCTAATTTTTGACCTTAAGATCCCACCTTCTTGTGCGTTTTCTTACGTTGATCCTTTTACTCTGGTATACGTGTTTATCAGGACTAACGAGTGTGCGCAGGTTCTTTTTTTTTTTGCTTTAAATACGCCTCAAGTTGATTCTTATGTCTTTATCCCCTTAAATCAAGCTTTCTAGTGCAAGATGGTGTGGACTCAAGAATTGAGGATCGCTCATTTGTGCTTTCAATCCAACATTTGCAATGATCAAATGGTGTTATTTGGTTTATGGCGGAGAATTCATTTGGTGCATCTCAAATGGTTTAAATTGGTTCATCATTTGTGAAATAGCGAAATTTAAAGGATTCTAAGATTGACCATAAGTCATTAAAGGAGTTTCTATAAGATTATCCAAAGTGTTCTGAGAATCGAAGCTTGTTAGAATTTCTTACCAAGGCACGCGTTTCAAGATAAGTCTACAGTTAGGGAGAACGTTTCAACACATATTTATTTATATATTGAAAACCAGTCACCTTTCCTCATCCATATAATAACCTTTTTGTTGTTCTGCCACATAACTCATATAAGATCTATACATTCCCTACTCAATTACACAACTGGCAATGGCAAAGAAACAGAGCATGGGCGGTTTACTTTTTCTTTTTTATGGAACGGTACCTAATCACAGAATATCCCTCTTGCCAAGATATCATCCTCTAAGAGTATTTAGACTAATTTGTCAACTATTTCACAACCGGGATATTGATGGTAAAAACACACATCACTTCCAAGTTAACAAATTCAAATGCAAAACTCAAAGATTCAAATAAATTCAAGCATTATAGTCTAAGTTGAATACAATTCAAAGAACCGGTATCATATAATTCAAAACCCACTCCAATTACAAGGGTTGAAGCTTTAGAAGTGATGGGTGGCGCAAGATATGTACACCGCAATTCATATTTTACCCAAAGGGGATCTATTTCATTTTGCAAGATTATCCTATTTCCTATTCGGCGGCCTTCCGGAGGTAGCATGATTCACAACTCCTTTTGAAGTTACCAAGGCCATCAGAATGTCTCTAAATCCATCCATCCAATTCCTCACCTGTGAATGACAATTGCAAATACCAAGTTAGTCAACAGAAGTGATAGTAAAAGCATTTGCAAGAGAAAGAATCGAAATGTACAAACACTTACAGATGTGAGCCCTGATGTTGTGCTTGAGAGCTATACACTGAATATCACGACAGTTGATGGTTTCGAAACCTTTATGTCTTCTATGAAAAATAAGTCATTTTCTCCTGATAAACAAGACATGATTGGAGACGGGTGTTTTTGAGGATGCTGCTTCTGGTCATATTCAGTTACTTCTTCCTGGCGAAACTGCCGGTTTTGCATGCACTCCTCCTCTAGGCCGTAGCATCTGGGATAGATGAGCGTACATTCAAGCGTGAAGGGGCCTGTGCTGCATTTTTACCAACCACCATGGGGGTTATTGCTGGGCTTCTTGTCCTGAACACACTAAAATTCTTGTTAGCCAAATCCTCAATGTTCAAATGCAGCTTGCTTAAAAGGACAGGGAGAATACAGTCTTGCAAAGCCGGCAAGAGATGCTGCAGCAAAAGCAAAATTAGAAGGTCCAATGCACGATGATAACAAATGGAATATAAGCGTGGTTGATGATTGTGAGCCAATACCAAAAGTTCAGATGCCCTTCCTGAAGGTCTCATTCATTAGCTCCCCAACCGCTGACGAATTTCAGAACCCAGTTACTCTTGAAGCTCGGTTTCGCGGTAACCGACCATTGTTGAACCTATAATAGAAACAAATAGGGGAACTAAATCAGGTGCCTGAGAAACAACTAATCGTAAGGAAAATAAGTTCCACAGATATACCTGTTTACGACTTGGCAAAATTGACGGTCCCAAACACGTTCAGAACACAACAGAACCAGATGCTTTAGTCATGAAACAGAAGTTTGAGTGTGATTTTCAGCAGATGCATTTGTTGACAGGACCAGTGCCGGTTGTAAATCTGAAGAAGTACACTCTAAGCAGCACAATGACTTGTTTTCCAGTCTTGATCAGTTGGAAGCTAAACTTCAATAACTTTATTCCAGAAGTCATGATCTTACTCAAGAAACTGTAAAGCCAGCCTGTGTTCTCTGCAAAATCAGTTGCACAATGAAAGTCTTCAAAGAAAATTGGAGAAAACGGTTATAGATATTACCTCCGGATTGAATGAAAAGCAACAGCAGTAGCAGGATTCTGATATGTACAGGCAAAAGCTAGTCCCTCTCAAACAACTGGTCATAGTTTCAATTGCTACAGATGTTGTTATGACCTTTACCAGAGCTCAATTTGAGGGCCATGTGGAGGAACTTACTGAGAAGCTTCATTCTGCTTGCAGACAAGTTGATGTGCTTTGTGAAAAGAATCCTTATGAAGAATCTGAATCGAATGCCTGTCTTTGTAGAGAATTGAATTGCACGGAAGAAATGTGACATTGTCCACGTGTCTTGACCACCTAAAGTCTAAGTTAGCAGTGTACCTGCAACTAATCCCCAACAATTGTTAAATATTACGAGACGCAGACATTACCAAGAAAACCATGCTCACACAGGAAACATAACGGACCTTTGAAAAATAATTTGAGGCTCACTCAGCTGTTTGAGACCTTGACAGTAAACTTTGTGATTGCAAAAGCTATTCAGACAACAAAACCATAAGACAAAACTCTTAAAAGTTGTTGAGGGTAACGATCCAATTACAAGAGTGACGCCTTGTCAATGGAGTGTTCCAAGTGTAGAGTGCTGTCATACCTTTGTCAACATGAAGCAATTCCTTCAACCCTGTCAAGAAAAAGTGAATATCTTCAAAAGTCGAAATCTTTGAGAAGTCCACTAAGTCATATTGCAGAAACCAAAGAACAGAGTTGGCAAGCTTTGACTTCACGTGGAAGAGGTTTGCGTATTCAGGGATGTCACCAACGATTGTATTTTGGACTCACCAAATCCTTTGCACCCGTTACCTGAATTCACTCTGGGTTGTTCATCTCCCTTGGCCCAAACCCTTCGCTATCCACACCTGCCAAGTTGCCAAATCCAAGTTAGTAATCAAGTGAGGAATATGCTTTTTCGAAAAAAGATCCAATCCCAGACAGCTATCAGATCCTTCAGCATCAATTAAGAGATCCTTCAAATTAAATCACATAGAAAGTAATTCTCATTAATAGACATTAACACAATCATATGAAAAAGGAAGTTTTCCAAATTTTGTCTAACACCAAAACGGAAGGTCCAAATCAAACATTCAAGACATTTTAATTAGAGTTTAATCATAAAATCTCCCTTGAAGCCTATAAAAAGGAGGGAGTTGAGACGAGAAAAGGGAGAGGAATTCGTAATCACCACAAGAAAAAACCCTAAGTTTCGTAATCCAAAGGATTGAAGGAGAAAGCTTATTTGTTTCAACCATCGAAGTCTTGGAACCATCATCACTCAAGTTTTCGCCGTCTCTAATCCGCCGCCATCCCAACTCTCGGTAAACCATCGATCCATGTTGAGATTATTGAACATTTGATAGTTTCTGTTTGTGTTTCAAATTCCAGAAATGGCGAAAACGTTGAAGGGATGAAGGAGAACGAAAGCGATCGGGGAAGTGGAGAGAAGAGGTCGAGCGATGTTAGGGATGCCTGGGGAATCTATGGTTTCTGTTTCGTTTTTTGTATTTTTTTTAACTTGTAATCATATATGCAGCACACGCACTACACCATACACCTGCACACACTCATGCGCCCTAATCAACCTCATAATCAGGTTTTTTTAAATTTAATTAACCTCAATCAACCTTTTATAAAATTAACTAATGTTTTTTTATTAAGTTAACCTTTTAATCAACTTTTATTTAATTTACCTTTTTATAATATTTATTCAGCTTTTTAGTCTATTGTAGTAATAATTAAATTTCATTTGCCCTTTTATTTAGTAAAAAAATCATTTTATATTTAAAATAACTTTAAAAATAATAATAATTAATAAATATTTTTTAATTTCAATTAACTTTATCTTTTATAATAATAAACTAGAATCCTTTTGTTTAATAAATATTTTGCAAAGACTTTTTATTTAAAACCTCCCCATTTAATTGAACTATAATTCAAAAACTTTTTACTAATTAAAATCAACCAATTCGTAATTTAATTTCATAATTAAAATTAAGACACCTTTTAACTAAAATCCATACAACTTTTCTCCCTAAAACCAATCTCGCTAATAATAAGTTAATTCAACATTACTTATAAAATAATCTCACCTCTAATAAATCAACATCTTAATAAATTCAATCGAGCACGCTTGCGCCTCTCTCTGATCCGTTCACGCACTCACATTCACTCACTTGCACTTAGCGCTTTCATGCGTATGTATGTTTTATTTATCAGCTTTTACTTTATTCGCGATCTTACATTATCATATTTATCTTTCTTGCATCGCATCTCGTCGAAAGGAAGAACTTGCGCGTAACGTAAAACTTGCGCGTATGCACATCATTTGAATCATTTCCCCATGATCCTTGATCCCCTTCAAGTTGATCTTTAAGATAGATCCTACCTCATAGGAAGGACCTTCATCTTTACTTTACAACATAGAAAAAACAAAACAACTCAATACAATTATTCAAACATTAGAGAAAGATGTTAATCATCTTAAGCGAGATAGAATCTCCACCCCACAACAAATACAATCTCTTACACTTGTGGTAGTTAAATCTCTCTTAAAATGACAACTCATCTTCTCTCCTAAACTCAATCAATCAACTACCCTAAACCCGTAGGAACTTTGACCACAGTCAAAGAACTCCTCAAACCCTTTAGGGGAACTACAGATACTCTGATTCCACTCCCGTAAGGATATGTAGGCATAAGATGTGATATCTTATCGAGTATACTTAGAAATAAACCCCTAGGTCTTTCACCCTTAAGCAGATAAACCTTAGCAAATAAAAAACATAAAACAAGAGGTTCCTGTACAGTACTACAGAAACTTAGGATGCTAGCACCTTCCCTAAGTTTAACCAACCCCTGAACCTATAACTCTCAAGCTTGCATTTGCATTGCATTGTGGGAATTTCGATCTTTATCCCTTCCTTTGGACAAATCAAAGTTCGGTTGCAAATGAATTAAAGATTCAAGCTCATTAATAGCTTGTTACCCAAATTTCACCGCGACAAGCTGTAGAGAGGAAAAATAGAACTTTGCAAGAAATGGCCAGAACCATGATCAACGAGAGTAATCTGGCAAAGCATTTTTGGGCAGAAGCAATAAACCCAGCTTGTTATATTCAGAACAGTATCTGTAAGACCTCTTCTGGAAAAGACTCCCTATGAATTGTGGAGGAACAGAAAATCCAACATTTCTTATTTTCATCCTTTTGGATGTATATGTTATATGTTAAACACTAAAGAGAATCTAAACAAGTTTGATTCTAAAGCACAGAAGTGTTTCATGCTTGACTATTCTGAACGCTCTAAAGGCTACAGAGTATACAATACTGAAACACAGATTATGGAAGAATCTATACATGTTAGATTTGATGATAAGCTTGGCATTCAAAAGCCAAAGCAGTTTGAAAGTTCTGCAGATAGAGAAGTAATTCTCACAGACTTTGAAGACTCAGAGGCAGAAAAGGTTCAAGTGAAAGAGCCAGATGCAACTCATTTGGCTACTCAAATGAACAACTTGAATATTTCTGAAGAATCAAATGTTAGAGGATCATCTTCCAGAATCAAGGCCTCTCACCCAGAGGATGTGATAATTGGAAAGAAGGATGACCCTATAACAACAAGATCCTACCTCAGATCATCTGAAGCATCATTATTTGGTTTGGTGTCAGCTATTGAACCAACTTCTGTGGATGAAGCTCTGCAAGACAATGACTGGATAATTGCCATGCAAGAAGAGCTCAATCAGTTCACAAGAAATGACGTTTGGGATTTGGTTCCAAGACCAAAAGGATTCAATATAATTGGAACTAAATGGGTCTTCAGAAACAAGTTGAATGAAAAAGGAGAAGTTGAAAGAAACAAAGCAAGGCTTGTTGCTCAAGGTTATAGCCAACAAGAAGGAATTGATTACACAGAGACTTATGCCCCTGTGGCCAGGTTAGAGTCTATTCATTTACTCATTTCTTTTGCTGCACAAAATAACATCACTCTATATCAGATGGATATTAAGAGTGCCTTCTTAAATGGAATTATAGAAGAGGAAGTTTATGTTCACCAACCTCCTAGTTTTGAAAGTGATAAATTTCCAGAACATGTTTTTAAACTTAAGAAATCTCTTTACGGTTTAAAACAAGCTCCCAGAGCTTGGTATGAAAGATTAAGTAATTTTCTTCTGGAGAAAATTTTTATCAGAGGCAAAGTGGACACAACTCTCTTCTGTAAAACATTTAAGAAAGATCTGTTAATTTGTCAAATATATGTAGATGATATTATATTTGGATCTACCAATGTTATGCTGGGAAAGGAGTTTTCTCAATGTATGCAGGCTGAATTTGAGATGAGCATGATGGGAGAATTGAGATTCTTTCTGGGAATTCAAGTCAACCAGACTCCAGATTGCACTTACATTCATCAGACCAAATATGTAAAAGAGCTTCTGAAGAAGTTCAACATGACTGATAGTAAGATGGCAAAGACTCCTATGCATCCAACAAGTACTCTTGGTAAGAAAGAGGTAAGTAAGAAAGTAGATCAGAAAATCTACAGAGGTATGATTGGATCTTTTCTCTACTTATCTGCTTCTAGACCTGACATTTTATTCAGTGTATGCTTGTGTGCAATATTCCAATCAGATCCTAAAGAATCACACTTAACAGCTGTTAAGAGGATTCTAAGGTATCTGAAAGGTACTTTTAATATGGGTTTGTGTTACAGAAAATCTGATGAGTTTAAACTAGTTGGATTCTGTGATGCTGATTACGCTGGAGACAGAGTTGAAAGAAAAAGTACTTCTGGAAGTTGTCAATTTCTGGGAAGAAATTTAATCTCCTGGTACAACAAGAAACAACCTACAATTGCGCTATCAACTACAGAAGCAGAATATATTGTTGTTGTTGGATGTAGCACGCAGATGCTCTGGATGAAAAGTCAGCTAGAAGACTATCGGATCTTTGAGAGTAATATTTCCATATTCTGTGATAATACTTCTTCTATATGCTTGTCTAAAAATCCAATTTTACACTCTAAAGCTAAGCATATAGAAATTAAACATCACTTCATCAGAGACTATGTTCAGAAGGGTATTATAAAATTAGACTTTGTTAATACAGATCATCAATGGGCTGATATTTTCACAAAACCCCTTGCTGAAGATAGGTTTAAATTTATTCTGAAAAATATTGGTATGGAATTTTGTCCAGAATAATATTTATCAGAAGCAATTTCTCAGATGCAAAATGTTTAAAACTCTGAAGTATTTCATCTGTCATTTATTTAATCTCTTGAATTATTATTTTTGTGTGTATCTGAACTAACAAGTCTCAGAGGATCTGAACATTGGCTAACGTTTCACTTCTCAAAGAGATTTCATAAGCACATGCAAGCAAACACGTGTCACTCTGAATCTGAAAAGATGGCGTGCACAATACTGAAGAGACATTTGAGGTAACGTTTGAATAGTTGATTTCTCGTTTCCCCCCAATTGTCAGAATCATTTATTGCTTTGAAATGATTATATTCTTTTCATTAAATGCCATTAAATGTTAAATGAGAACGTGTTGATCGTGTGTCCTTTTGTGTGCCCTAATTTTCTCTATAAATTCCACAAATCTCAAAATTTCACACTTTTCACTCTCACAAACACTTATATGCATTTTTGCTTGCTCTTTTGTCTTCACCTAAACCCAAAATCCAAATTTGCTCGTAACCCTAAACCTTCAACATCTTCATCAATGGCTACTTCATCTTCAACCTCAGCATAATTTCAATCAACAATGGCAGTTGTATCTTCTTCCAATCTGGGTGCAGTTCCTTTCAAGGAACCTGTTAGAACGAATCTCACACCTGTTGAGAAACTGGAAGTGTTGTGTGAATCTTTGGTGGATTTTGCTTCTCTGGCTGCAAATGGATTTAATCTGCGTTCTATCATTAATGCTCAAGGATGGACAAAATACTTTGATAGACTGTTTGGGCCAGTTTATCCAGTGTTAGTGAAAGAGTTATGGATTCATGCTCATGTGTATCCCAAGTTCATAGTGTCATCTGTTCTGGGAAAAGAAATAGTGATTACAGAAGATCTTATAAGAAAACTCATTGGATATGAGGAAATTGACGGAGTTTCTCATCTGACTGGACGTGTCAACATGAATGTTGTGTATGAAGAGGTGATTGCTTCTGGAGAACCCTCTAACAAGTTTAAAGATCTGAAACCCAATTACAAGATCTGGGCTAAAATCTTCATGGGTTGCATTCACCACAGAAAGTCTACAAATTCACCAGATTTTGTCAACAATGATCAACTTTACTTCATGTATTGTCTCAGTCAGAGCAAAAAGGTAGATCTGCCTCATCTACTCTTCTCTCATCTTTGGAATTATGTCAAGGCATCTAGAGAAGACATGAAGACAAAACATACAAAGGGTAGAAATAGCATCCCTTGTGGAAGGTTGATTTCAGACATTCTGACAGAGAATGGTTTGGTGGAGCATCTGCATGTGGCTGGATTGAAAGAGGAACTTACATCCATTCTGGGAAAAGTTGTGAACGCTAAAAGTTTACAGAGGCTGAAAGTTATTGATGAACTTACTTCTGCTCTTGACAAACTAAACACAGAAGAAGTAAGAAAATGAAGAATTCTGGTAGAAAACTTCCCAACGTTTTATGCAGAAGAACCCAAGGAAGTTCTGATCAAATTTGTTGGATCATGTATGGAACAAGGAATTCCACTTCCAGAAGGATTTCTAAACCGTGAACCAATGCCAGATCTATATGCAGAACATAAGAGGCAGAGGAAACAAGAGTCAGGAGAAGAAGAAGCTGCAGGCTCACCTCAGAAGAAGCAGAAAACTTCTAAAGAACCTAAGAAGAAGGAAGAAACTTCTGAAGAACCTCAAAAGAAGCATAAAATTTCTAAAGAGTCTTAGAGGAAGAAGAAAAGAAAAACTTCTGGAGAAGCTCCTTCTGCACCTCTCAAACGCATCAAGATAAGAGGTACTAAAAAATCCTTACCTACTATTTCTGAAATAGCTGTAGAATTATCAACAGTTAGTTCTATTCCTGAACCCCCTCCTTCTCAAACACAAACCACTTCTCTTCCATCTCAATCCTCTGAACCACCAAAATTTTCTGAATCACAAATTCCATCTAATTTTGTTTCCACTAAACCACAACAATCTGAACCTCACGTTCAAACACCACCAGAAGAACCAACTCTAAAACAACCAGAACAACAACAAGAACCTTTTCCACAATAACCTAAACTTCAATAGACTTATGTACCTGAACAAATACCATCTGAACCACCAAAATCTATACCTTCCAATCCACAACCTAATCCTCAACCAGAACAACCCAAACCTACTGAATCATACATATCTGATTCTGAGGTTCTGGGCATCCAACCCCTCAAAACTATGTTTGATGTATCTTCTACATCCTGTCCCTCATCTACCTCATCTGATTCATCTGAATCTGATGTTCACCCAGAAGTAAGCTCACCCCTTCTCTCAGAGGATATGAACATAAACAACCAGAAACATCTATTTCATCTTATGATATCATTCCTCAACCCTCTCCAGAACCTAAACCAAGATCATCAGATTTTATTCCATACTTTGATAATCCAAGAGTTGTCATTCCATCCATACGCAAAACAAAACCATTCTTTCATCTCATACCTGCTCAGAAGACACCACCTTATCCTCGTCCTTTGTTCATCATCCCAAAATTTACCATACCACCTCCACCAAAACAAATCAAACCATCAACTCTGGAAGCCTTTCTTAAACCTAAACCTAGGCTAAATGTTGATATTTTATTTGCTAATTTTATGAAAGAGATAAGGATGAATTTATACTCTGTGAAGAAAAGATGCCTTTCAACCATGAACTCAGATGAATCTGATGCTATTCGGAATAACTTCATCTCCAGATTCAATACTGTTGCTTCAAATCTGAAGAGTGTTTTCTCTGATGATGCGAACATCAGATTTGCTGAGACTGCCATAACCATGCTATGGAATTTGAAAAGATCTCCAACTTTGCTTCTCGAAGATGCACCTTCAACTTATGGAGTGTCTGTTACTTCTGAAACTCTTAAAGGATCTGCTTCTGAAGTCATTTTGGAAGAAAATCCTTTGGCTCTGACAACTGTGGACAAACCCTCTGATTCTGTGGCTCCAGAATCTGCAACTGCAATGGAAATTGACTTTGTTCCTACTCCTGCGTCAGAATCTGTTTCGCCTACTTCTTCTGAGATCAAGAAAGAGAACCCAGACTTAGAAGATAAGATTGCAGTGCTGGAAGCTGGTTAATCTGAGATCAAGTCCTGAATGGCAAGGCAAGATCAGAAGACTGAGAACATTGAGAAATGGATGTCAAAGTAAGAACAATCTTCATCTGAGATCACTCACCTTCTAAAGATGCTTCTCTCCAAACAATCCTAAATTTATGTTTTCTTTATCTGATGTTTGAGCACTTGTTTTATATTTCTCGTCTGATGTTTTGCTTGTTCTGTCTGAGTACTTATTTGAATGAATGAATGAATCTGAATGTTTTCTCTATATGAATGTATTTTTTCTCTCTGTTTCCTTTAATTGTCTTTAAAATTTTTCTTTTTGATTATGACAAAAAAGGGGAGAAAATGAAATTATGACTGTTCAAATAAACTTTACCTGAATGGAATTCAGACATATCAAATTATAATTAACATGAATTTTTAGTCTTTCAGAACTATAATGATAAATCTGACAAAATTCATTAAAGTAACTCTGAGATCCCCAGATCAAGTTTTAATCAATTAGGCTCTGACTCTAAAATGTTCATCCAAATCAAACTCTAATTCTGAACATTCAGGCTCTGATTCTGAAGAGAATACTCATGCAAAAAGGGAAGTCTCTATTTTTTCTTAGTATTCAATTCAGGGGGAGATTCATAATATCAGGGGGAGTTATATTTACCTTTTATTGAACAAACTTTCTTATGTTTTTGTCATCATCAAAAAGGGAGAGATTGTTAGAACACAAATTGGTTCTTAGTTATATCTCTATGTTTTGATGATAACACTTATGAAATTTTGTATTAAGAAATTATATACTCTAAATTTGTTCAAGTATTTTTGCTGCAGATATTAAATTTAATATTCTTCTGAAAGCAAAAATGGATCTGAATGTTGAACTACGCAAGGCTCTGAAGCGTTAGAAGCATCTCTTAGAAGACTCTGAGCGCTGCCTACAAAAGACTCTGAGCGCTGCCTACAGAAGGATCTGAAGCATAAGCTACAGAAGCATCTGAAGCATAAACTGAAGACTTTGTATGAAGAGTTTTAAGCACTGTTTATCAGAAGACTCAGATAGTACTGTTCGCTGCAAGTACTGACGATCTGATCTCCAAACTCTGCTCTGATTAATTACACGCTAAAGCACACTTGCTGCAATACTCTGATACAGCAAACTCTGAAGACATCAAGACTCTGATCACTCAAGACTCTGATGTTAATTGCTGTGAATTAGAAACTTGTTGAAGAAGATTATTTGAAGTTATATTTGTTGGTTATGCCAAACGACTCTTTCCTCATTTATGCTAGACACAAGAACATAGGCAAAAAGGATTTCTCTGAACGTTCTACTTCTAGGAAAGTTCAAGTGATGTGAAGACAAAAGGCTACAGCTACTTTGTAGTACACAGTCTTCAAGCTTGCAATGTCTTGGACTTCTAAGTCTATAAAAGCAAGACTTCAACATCTTTCTTCAGTTGACGAATATTGAACAAATTCTTTTGAAAACTCTCTCAAAGCTCTCATACAAATTATTATATTTTGCTAAATAGTTTTCATAAGTTCTTAAACTTAAGTGTAAATCACAGTTGTGATACAGCTTACTTAGAAGCATTCAAACACTTGTTTAGTTTACATTTGATTGTAAAAGTTCCTTGAGAAGACCAAGTTGTGGTCAGTAGTTCTTGAGAAGACTAAGACAGTTGTTCTTAGTGGTTGTATTGTAATCAGTTTGATTATAGTGGATTAAGTCCTTCTAGAGAAAGGAAAATTACTCTTGATAGGGTGGACTGGAGTAGTTGAGTTCAACGAACCATGATAAAAATCTTTGTGTTTTTATTGCCATAATATTTTCTAAATCCTTATTCAACCCCCCCCCCCCCCTTTCTAAGTATTTTCTCACCTTCAGAATATACCTGAATAATTTTTAAATAAACATTAGGATCAAAGTGATGAGACATATAACATATTAATAGATATTGATAATAATAAAAAAAAATGTACTTACGTGCACCAAACTTGTAAAGTAGACATATCACGCCAATGAAAACCCACCAACAGCTCTCTGACACACTTAGCTGACATATAAAAATTAATGACACTCACACAGTGACTTAATTTTATTTCTAAATGTGTGTCGCCCATTTTCAGAACCATGAGTAACAATCTTTGAACATCGTCTTCCACTTCTTTTGTGCTTCTTTTAGCAGCTGAACAACTTCCTTTTTCGCTTCCATCGACAAATTCCATATGCTCAGTGCATTTATTATTTTATGTACTCTACGAGAAACCCATAGACTTAAGTGTCTCCATGAAAGATTGTTGCAACACCTTACGCTCTTCAACCAACTTTAGATCAAAATCAGCTCTAAATTTTGCTTCTAATTTAGATAAAAATTGTGCCAGTTGTTCTTTTACATCTATAAGTTGTCGTTGATATGAAGACAACCTTCTAAAGAAAGTGATAATTATATGGTGTTTTCCAACACCACGAACACGACCTCCATGCTCAGATGTTCCAATGAATGCTGTTAAGATATCATTACGTCCATCCGGAACAAAGATACCCTTTTCAGCTTCTTCAGCTAGAGAATCCTACAAAATGCAAAAACCAAAAATAATTTCAATAGTTTTTATCAATCAGAACTATAATGATACTTGAAGTAGTTTCTAAATTTTACTTACAATTTTCTCAACAACAACTTGTGTAGACTTTGATGTGTATTCTCCCCCTTTCTTTTGTCGTGATATGTTCAATACTTCATGGCGTGACGGTGGAGATAGACTATAATTATCATCTAATGTGGAATCATCTCTCGATAATCTCCTTTTATTTTTCATTTTCTCCATAAGAAAAGTGATACCCTCCACGAGACAATACGTGTGGGTATACATTCCTACCACACTTTCCATACCCTTTTGACTTTTTTCCTATTATAAACTCAAAAAGTTATTAATCACTAAACATAATAAAAATATTATGCACAAAAAAAATATAACTCCTACTAACCTTAAATTCAGGGGTATCTCGAAACTTCAGAAACTCTTTACATATTTCTTCTTTAATATAATTATACATGACATGTGCAAGAGGGCGACCTTCTTTGGGATTTCTAATATATTTTTTTGTGAGTTGTGTCTTAAAACTTATTCATTGCTCTCCCGCATATTTAATCCATTCATCCTTCAACGAATCCTTCTTTGGATCATCACATTCTGGAATAGCGAAATGAGCCTACACATATACATAAAGAATTTGGTGTTAGTATATGGCATATGTTGTTAGTATATGATTATAAAATATAATAAAGTGTTGAATTTAAAATACCTTAACATCAACCCAAATAACATCTTTTATGTCTTTATGTATGTCTTTCCACTCATCTATCAAAATATCGCATCTCTTTCGAGCAAGAGATACTACATAACTCCTAAAAGTTGAAGCATTTTTACTAACACCAGTACATTCATAGGTTCTTGGATCATACTCGAACTTTATCTTTTCATCCGTTTGATGAACTTTGTCAATTTGTGCCATCATAGTGGGACCTCTAACTCTTCTTTAATTAGGGTTACTAGACGAAGAATGGTTGTCGGTTGAATCAGCCATATATCTATTTACACAAAATAAAAATACTTAGAAATCAAATTAAGCACAAAATAAAAACAATTAGACATCAAATTAAGCACAAAATAAAAATAATTAGAAATCAAAATAATGTCGAATTAGATTATAAAAAAAACCTTACTAGTTCTCCCATATCTCATCTTCATGATCTATGCATACAGTATGCACATCATCCTCTTCATTTTATTCAATGAAGGTAGGCACATTTGTTGAGAAAGGAGGAGTTTTGGAAATATCAAGATTTGCATCTTGATTTTCATCACTACCATGCACCTTTCCTTGTATAACCACTAACCACCTTTTATTAGAAGGATCTGTGACATAAAACACTTGTTCTGCATAAGCTAACTTTCTAAGATCAACTAGTGTAAATCCAAATTCATCGATTCTTACACCACTGTTGATATCAATCCACTTACATTTAAATACAGGAACTTTAAACACAACATAATCAACTTCCTAAATCTCTTCAATCGCCCCAAAGTAGGGTATAGATTCCATAGCCGAGTTTTTATCTTTAGAACTAGAGAAGTTCATGGACTCAGCCACAATCATAACCCCGCTATTTTGCATGGTACTACGGTTATCCTTTGACTTTGTATAAAAAGAAGTTTTATTAATATTGTATCCACTCCAAGTTATAATGTTACATTTAGGCTCATAGGACAACCATTTAATTGTATTAGAAGCACTATCATCATTAGCAATTTTTTCTTTCAATCACTAAGAGAAACTCTTATTATGCTCTTTTAACAATCCTCTTTCATTCATCTTGGGGTACTTTTTCTTTATGATGCTTTTGTGAGCATATAAGTAAGGTTGAACTTCATCCGTGTTATTCAATATATACAAATGTGCTTGAACAACCACCTCAATACTTAAGCTCTTGACCTTTAAACCTTGTGTACCCACACCCTCACATCTTCCATCATGACGAGACTTGAGAACCTCGACAACATCCACTTCTGACAAATAGTTTGAACAAAAATTAATTGCTTCTTCTGCAATGTACCTCTCAATAATCGATGCTTCCGACGGTGTGGGTTTTTTTGTATACCCTTTTAGGATCTTCATGTATCGCTCTGTTGGATACATCCATCGTAAATAAATTGGACCATATAATATAATCTCCCTTACTAGATGAACAATCAAGTGAACCATAATGTCAAAAAATGAAGGAGGAAAATACATATCGAATTGGCACAAGATAACTGCAACCTCATTTTCCAAATCGTCTAATACCCCATGAATAATCTTCCTAACATTAGTAGGCAATATCCCATGAATAGCCACTGGTAGTAGCTATTGTATTAAGACATGACAGTCATGAGATTTTAACCCATTTAATTTGAGATCTTTAACTGATACAAGCCTCTTGATATTTGATGCGTAACCATGCGGCACTTTAATACTTTGTAAACACTCACAAAAACTTATTTTCTCTTTTTTAGACAAAGTGTAGCAGGCAGGAGGCAAATATATCTTGTTACCTATACGTTGTGGAGTTAACTCTTCTCGTATACCCATCAAACCCAAATCCAGACGAGCATTATAACCATATTTTGTCTTGCCTTGAATGTTGAGAAGTGCCCCGATTAAACTATCACATACATTTTTCTCCACGTGCATCACATTAATACAATGTCTTACATCAAGACTAGACTAATATGTAAGATCGAAGAAAACCGACCTATTTTTCTATATATTTTTCACAGTAGATTTCTTTTGGTACTTTCCAAAGACAATATTAATACCCCATTGTCGTTGATAAACTTCCTCTCCAGTTAAGGGCTTTGGAGCAACACCATACTCTTGTTCCCCATTGAAAGCTTTCCGCAATCTACGATATGGATGATAACGATTTATAAATTTTTTACGCCTGAGATAAACATTCTTCTTTCCTTTTTCAAGTTGATGGTAACATTTGTCTTTTTCACATATAGGACACGCTTTATGCCCTTTAACTTTATACCCGTACAAATTTCCATATGCCAAAAAATTGTTGATGGTGCAAAACAACATGGCACGCATATTAAACTGTTCACCAGAATACGCATCAAAAACATCCACCCCTTCCTTCCACAACACTATTAAATCATCAATCAGTGGACTTAGATAAACGTCTATGTCATGTCATGGTTGTTTTAGGCCTAAAATCATCATCGATAACATAATATATTTACGCTTCATGCATAGCCTAGAAGATAGGTTGTAAATTATCAGGAGAACAGACCAAGAACTATGGTTAGTACTTATATTACCAAACGGAATTATTCCATCAGTAGAAAGTCCAAGTCTAAGGTTTCTCAACTCTTTGCCAAAATTTGGAAACAAATAATCTATTTTCTTCCATTGCAAAGAATCAGCTACATGGAGAATTTGTCCATCACATTTTCTTTCTTCTGCATGCCATCTAAGATTCTTTGCGTCATTTGCATTAGAAAATAATCTCTTGAACCTTGAAATTATTGGTAGGCACCATACCACTTTCGCGGGAGGACCCTTTTTTACCACCTCATCATCACTAGAATCACCATCTTTCTTTTTATAGCGTGACGCCTTGCACTTCAGACAATGATTATAGTTTACATACTCTTTACTGTATAATATGAAATCATTATGACATCAAAATTATTTTTCATTTTTATCTTCAAGACTCACCCAAAATTCATTCAAACCAAATAGTTTCAACATCAAAATTCATCACAAATTATCACGCAATTCAACAAGTTTATTAGCAACAAAACAAACATGATATCATCCAATTTCATCTTCCAAATGGCACACAAAAGAGACTTTGAAATGATAATTTCTAACTCAAATTCAACACTAGTAACACTGTCATCGGAATTTCACAAACATCTATAAGGAACAACACAACAAATTGAAATAAATAAAAAATGAAGAAAAATAGTATGCACCTTAGCAGATCATGTCAAAGACGAATGATGAACAGGAACGGTAGGAACCAAAACCAAGAAGAATCAAAACCAAACTGAGTAGGAACCAAAACTAAGAAGAAACAGAATATGCAAAATAATACTTCTGTAAATAATTCGAAACAATACCTGTAGAAATCTAAAATACCTCTATAAAAATCCAACACTAATCGAGTCGAAACCATTCAAAACCAATATTGGAGAATCCAAAATAATACAGAGTTGAAATCTACATCAAAACCGTGTCAAAAAAACAAGGCAATAGAAGGGAATCCAAAACAGAGCCAAACACATAATCGATTCGAAAATACATCAAAGTCCAAACTGATTTGAAAATTGAAACAAACGAAACTTAATCCAAAATCTTACTAATACCCCATAAAAAAATGAAATCAAAATTGGAACCAAAAGGAACCAAACTCAGAAATCAAAACAGAAACAAAGCAGAAATAGAACCTTACCTAAGTCACACTGCAAAAATCCAGCCACTGTCCTTCTGTCACCAACAGCACAAGCCACATAATAGAATCACATCCCAAATTAGCCTTGAGAAGCAATACTTTGTATTAGATATATGTCAAAAAGATTCAAGTTTTCATATTTAGTAAATTCACATATATAAATTAAATTAGTAAACTAGATTTAGTTATTGAAACCTAAACATTGAAAAGGAGGGAGCTTTAATCTTGAGGCTCGAAATCTCAAATAAACAAATCATGCAGTCATGTACATTAGTGACATTACAATATTAATGATATTCAACACATACATGATTTAAATCTAGAATAATCCTGTTGCAGGAGCCCAAAGTAAGCCTACACACAGAGATGACACCTCTAAGCCCAGAAGAAAAATCCTTACAACTAGTAGTTACTCCTTCATCATATTTTATGAAGATATCTCAGTAATATCCACAACAACGTATTGAAACTAAAAAACCCTTAATTAGTGGAATATATCATTGCAAGCATCATATGAATTTATTATATGGATCCAACTAAGAAACGAACTCCCAAAATTCCTTTTGACTAAAAACCTAAATAAAACCCTAATAGTAGTGCAATGACCAGTAAATTCAGGAGAGTGTGTTGGTTGCGGCGTAGTGAGGTGGAAGATTATAGTGGTGGAGGAGAGTGTTGGACGACATGGTGGGGTGGAGTTTTGGGCGAAAAGGTGCCAAGGAGAATAATGTTCGGCGGTGGCCAGTGAGGCTACCCGTCGCGATAGTGAGAGGGATGAGAATGAGGGAGCGAGACCGGCCGCGATAGTGAGGTGGATGAGAATGAAGGAGCGAGACATTATAGTGAGAAATGAGAGAGAGATCAAAGTGTGAATTGCGGCTGGTTTTGGAAGTGGATGGAGAATGGTGGAAGAAACAGGAGGAGACACTGCAAAATTAGTAATAGGGTTTCTAGTTCAATGAGAAGTTTTGTGAGCCATACTTTAGTGAGGAGTTTTCACATTGGTTGTAGTTTATTGAGGAGTTCACCGATGTAAAGGCCCACCTTTTCACACCGAGTGCAAATCCAGGCCTGATGTGAAATCCTTTATAACAAAACTTCATAGAACTTTTCACATCGGGTGCAAATCCAGGCCCGATGTGAAATTCTTTATAACAAAATTTCATATTATTCATGAAACGACCACCTTGTTATTTTTTCATCAGTTAACTTTTCACATTGGGTGCAAATCCAGACCCGACGTGAATCCTTTATAACAAAATTTCATATTATTTGCGAAACTTTTCACATCGGGTGCAAATCCAGGCCTGATGTGAAATCCTTTATAACAAAATTTCATATTATTTACGAAACTGTCACCGCGTTATTTTTCACATCAGTGGAAATAAATGTCTGATGTAAAATCCCTAAATCAAATATTTTTCACTTCATATTGTTATGAAATATGATGTAAAATCCTTTGACAAATATTTTCACATCATATATTTTGAAATCTAATGTAAAATCATTTAACCAAATGTTGCACCTGTTTTGTCTACAACAACAGTTTTCAAAGCTTGTACTATTTTGCATTCTGTAACACTTCACGAAGTGTTACCTATTTCTGAATTCAAACCTACTGCAACACTTCATAAGTGTTACCTATTTCTGAATTCAAACCTACTGCAACATTTCTAAAGTGTTACCTATTTTTGAATTCAAAATTAATTTTCATTTGAATATTTTCTTGTCATTTTGAAAAACACTTAAGATTATTAATTGTTAATAATTTACAACAATTCAATGCATCCACAAGAGTGTATATTGTCCTATTATCTTTCCAAAAATACACTGAAACACCTATACCAATGAGCCAATGATAATTTTGTCTAATTTCAAAGAGGAGGTGACTAACTTGAAGAAAGCGCTCATGTCAAACCACACCATAATGCTCAATACTTGATGTAAAATTCTAAGCAAGATGAAGACTTAAAGAATTATTGAGTTGTTGTTAGGCTTTAAGACCTAAGGCACCCATATCAAAAGGACTCCAAACCTAACCTAAAGCCAAATCACGAGCATTAAAATATCCCACAACAAATGAACATTGCTGATAAAACCATTATAAAAAATCAAAATATCATCGACATCAAGAATATATGTTAGGACCTCCACCCTTCGGCAACAGAGCATTATAACTCGGGAAAGTACCATATTTTCTATTCAATTTGCATGTATATTTTAATCTTTTTCTATTTCTTTTATGGTATTATGTTGATATTTTTATGTCCATTTCAGTTATTTATCACTCAGAGGCTTCTGTGGGAGAAAACAATGAAAAAAAACAAAAACAAAAGTAAAATCTGCATCTGCAACTATCATGACGCCCACTGCATGGTGATGACATACACCATGACCCCCATAAGGCCTAGGGCGTCACCACAAAAAAGAAGAAGGAGGAAAGACATGTTTTAGGTTCGTGACGGGTAACCTATCATGGTCATGGTGTTCGCCATGAACCTTATAACCATGAAAATACCCATGTTGCTGCTTCTTAGTCCCTATCTCCTCAAAATTTCTCTCCCACTGTTAGATTTTCCGCCACTTCAAGAGAAACGACTTTATCATTTATTGACATCAGTCTGAGGCTATAAATAAGACTATTTTAGAACTTATAAGGAACAAAGTTTTTTTAGATTTTTGTCTTAGGAAAAAAATACCAGTTTGTAAAAGTACTTACTGTCATACCCCAAATTTGTCCTACCTTTGTATAGTTTCCATTTTGTACATCCATCCACGGACTATTATTCCAAAAAAAATACAAAAATTATATGTTGCTTGTGTTTGTGGTTTAAATTCAGGGTTTTGCAAGTTTGGAATGAATCAAGTCAGGCTCAGTTGAGATATATTCAGGCCAGGATGCATTAACTCAGAGATGTGTGGCTGAGGATTAATTTAGGGTTGTGTGTTAGGTCAATGTAGTTATGTAGGGATCAAGACATCAAGTGCTTCAAGGTGAAAGAGTTATCATAATTGAGGATATCTTTCAACTAGGGTTTTATGTAGTGGTTTGAGGTTGCTTGTTTGATTTAATGTGAAATTTGTTTTATCAAGTGCAAATAGTAAAATCCAAAGATTAATTCAATGGTGGATTCATTTTAATGAGAGGTTCTGATTCAATTCACATTCAAGAAGGGTTTATGCGCCATTTCATTTGTCAAGGATCGATATGAGTTATTTCATTCTCAAGCGAAGAAGGCAAGAATTTTGAAATATTAAAGTTCTAATGAATTTAATGAAAGAATTCAAAGTCAAAGTTTGGTGTGGGAGTATATTTGAAGTTTAAAAAACTAATACGAGTCCAAGCCTACGTCGCTACCGAAATGTACAAAGAGAAAGATTGGAAAATCATTTGTAAAACACATTCATGACAAAGTCCTATTCTTTGCAAATTACAACAAAATTCATGGCCCATTACAATTCCAATGGTCCATTGGTGTGCAAAAAAAAAAGTATGCTGGATCAAGACCTTACAAGATTAGGATATAAGAGCATCTCCAACCATGAACTCATTTTTGGGTTCTTTGTGGGACCAATTAAGCCACGTCAGCTTAAAGCAATTCAACTAAATTTTCACTTCAATGGTGCAACTATGAAGAACTCATGTTGGGTCCCACAACTTATAATTAAAATATAGTTTTTATATTATAAAATTAATATTTTAATATTGTAATTATAATTTTCATATGATAATTAAAATAATAAATAAAATTTTATATTAAATTATAGCTTTTAGATTATAAAATTAATATTTTAATATAAGAACCGTTGAAGAACCGTTGCTTAATTAAGAACCGTTCAACAACATGGCAATCTTGAAAACAACAAATATGGGTGCCATGTTGGCAAACCCACCTTAAGAACTCCCATTGGAGTTGGTCTAAGGTTTCAAAATAAGTAGGCCCATCATCATTTTTATTTATAACTATATATATAAAAGAAACGATTACTCGCTGCTACACTACACAAATGATCCGCAGAAAACCATATACACCACCCTACACAGCATTCTGTATCACCAAAACCGCGCCGCATCCACCCTACAAACGTCACAACAAGACTATTTCAAGCCACAACAATTGACCCCACGATACACCATAATAATTTCACTACAAATTCGTACGCACCACACAACAACCGTTACGCAGCAACGATGATAACCAGCTCACAAATTTCATACGCTATTCCACTTTCATCCTCCAATCATCTCATATAAATAACGACCCAATCACTCTCAGCCAGTTGACGAGGCCCAATCTTCCCTCATTTTTTCTTCGACCCAACGAACCTTCTTCTTCCGTTTTTCAGTCTGACTCAAACTCACCTTTTATCAACTCAGACCCAAACACAACAACCTCTTTTTCTTTCCGATGAACACCTCCATACCCAAACCAGAACGGAAAACGAGTAGAGGAAGAAGAGATCGAGGTTTGAGCGAGCAAAACACAAACCTGAATATCACACAAACAAGCTCAGAACCATAACGAATCGCAACCCAAACCTAGATTCAGATGTATATCGAGCGAGAAATCGGGAGAGAGAAGCTTGGAATTGTTGTTTTCATGACCAATTTCCGCGTGTTCTTTCCATCTTTGCATTGATGTTCGTTTTTCCATTTTCCACGGACCTCTTTTCCCCTTTTTCACTATGGCTGTAGATGCTCTGATTTTTCTTTGCCTGACTTTTTCAAAGGATGATACACGACGAAGATGGCTGTTATGAGTGGATTGTCTCATTTGGTTTTAACCTAAGTGTATGGTGGGGCTTGTAGCTCACGATGGAGTTGGGTTCACACATCACATACCAATTATGCACCCTATGTGGATTTTCATTATGATTTTTTTTAGCTTGCTTTTCTTATTTTAGATTTTAAATATTTTTTTTTGTTTTTTTAACTTTAATGTTAAATGATTTTATTTTAAATTATAATTTTGTATTTCATTTATTTTAACTTTAATTAAATGATGATTTCGATCTTGATGTTAGTTTTAATCTTATCTTTCTCAAACTTTTTACATTTTGATCATCATATTATTTAGATCTGATTTCTTATTTTGTCTTCACTTTTCATTTTTACTATGATTTGGACCTTCGATTTTATTATTGGTCGATGAAAATCTAAAAATCATGTATTGTCGATTTTTCGATGAAAATCCATGATTAAGGTTAGATCATTTGCTCTTCTTACTTCTATTTCATTTCATTTTAATTTCGATTTTATTTCATCTCTCACTTCTTTTTCAATTATTGGTCGATGAAGTCTTTTAATCAACAAATGTTCATTTGCTGAGGTTGATAACCTTCATTATTCCAAATCTGTATAAAATGATCATTGGGATCATTTTCTATACTTTGGGATCGTGATAGGTTACCCTTGATTTATTAACACAAATTTGTGATTAAGATGAGATCATGCTCCTCTTTTCCGTCCGTGTGACACGATTACATTGGAAAATGATCCTCAATATCATTTTTCCATCTTGTTTTTAGCACAGATATCAACTTGCGCGACCTCCTATAGTTTAATATTCGTCATAGATCGAGCTACGACAGTTTAACACTACATTTCGTCCCGATTCAATTCACATCAACTAACAACTAACTTTACTTTCCGTCAATATACTCTTGTTTTAATTCCAGTCATTATATCTTGATTTATATTATCTTGCTCATATACTTGTTAATATTATCTTAATTATACTATTGTGAATATTATCTTGATTATATTGTTATATATCTTGCCATATTACTCATATTGTTCATATTATTATATTGTTCATCTTATATTCATTTGTTCATATCTTATTCACATTCTTTCCGAAAACACATAACAATTATCGAAATAATAAAAGCCTAAATTGGTGGACTGTTGGTTACCTTTCCGAGCAACAGATTGTTGGACTTTATCAGAAACCATAACAAGGAGATTTTTGTCCAACTTTTGTTCAAGGCATAGTTTAGGACACTTCACACACACACGGTATCCTCTTGGGCTACCTTACAATGAACCATTTTATTTCGTGCAATCCCGTGTAACTTACATGTATCCCTCTCCCATTTCGATGTACGTGTTCGTATTTCTTTGATTGTGGTTTATCTTCTAGGAGCACCCTTAGGGACTAGCGTAGACTAAATTATTTTCAAACTAATTCTCGATTCGTCGTCGAGCTATTTTCAAGCACACCTCGTAAGTTGAGTGCTCGTCCGCATTCGCCATCAATCTATCGCACACTCTTTCATATTTCATCTTGGTTTCATTATTAGGAGCCCCCTAAGGGACTAATATCATTTCTCACAACTTAGCCCTTGATTCGTCGTCAAGCCGATTCCATTTTTAACCAAACCCTCGATTCTTCGTCAAACCATTTTCAAATTAACCTATTTTCCAACACGTCTTTGCACGCAAATAGAAATCAAACCTTCGATCCAACGTCAAGCGGTATTTTAGCCAAGTTGTAAGTCGAGTGTCTTTTTCCTTGTAGTTCACCTCTTTTCGCAACCTATTCGATTTAATCTTTTCAAATGCTTTCTTAAACAAATAACGAAAGAAGAAGATTCTTAGAGTCTAGCATTCCTTGAATCTTCGAATGAATGGCTCTTGAGGCGCACGCTTTGGGTTGTTGTTCATTCAACCTTTCGTCTTAAAACACCTAATCTTTATTCAAACATTTTCGTAATCGACTTATGAAAGAAGGAGATTCTTGGAGTCTGGAATTCCTTGAATCTTTGAATGAGTAGCTCTCGAGGCATGCTCATCGAGTTATTATTCATTCAACCTTTTGAATCCAAAACGTTCAACCCTCTCTTCAAACCTTTTCAATCAACTCCCAAAAGAACTGAGTTCTTGGAATCTTGCATTCCTTGGAATCTTGAGTGACAGCTATCGAGGCACGCCCTTGGGTTGTTTGTCATTCAATCTTTCGTTTCCAGACCAAATTCGATCAAACTTCAACTCGATTCAACCCCTTCTCTTTTCGTGGTCGTCTCCACGAACTACGGACACTCTGATTCTTCATTCTCGTCTGAATGTAAGATACATAGGCACAAGATTGCGATGATCTTGGCGAGCACACTTCCATTTTTTCGCCATTCCACAATTCTATCCATCTTCCGTTTCCCCATATCCTTTCTCGTAGTCGAACTACAACGGCTCTGATTTCTCATTCTCGTCCGAATGAGCATACGTAGGCATGAGGGCCCCGATCCTTGGAGAGCACTCTATCCTAAGACCATTCATTCCCCTTAGCATTGTTATCCTTTTATCATACCAATTCGCATTTATCATTGAAAAGAAAACAAGCAAGCTTAGATAACGCCCGTCGCAAATCATACTAAGAGGTTTCCGTTGAGTACAACAGACGTGAGGGATGCTAAGACCTTCCCCTTGCATAACCGACTCCCAAACCCGGAACTTGGTTACGACGACCTTGTTCCTGTGATTTGTCTTAAAAGTTTTTCTCAATATTTTCCATTCCCATCTCTTCGGGATAAATAAAGTTTGGTGGCGACTCTGTCGAACCGCATTTCGCGCCTTTAGCGCGAGGTTCGTATGTTCGAATGAATTTTCGAGGTGCGACACTTACTTGCTCACATTGAGTGATAAGTACACCTTAGATTAAGATTCTGCGAATTTTAGTCTGTTATTGAATCATTTGGGCTGTAATCGTGCCACCTTAATTTTTCTAGATTTTATTTCAAGTTTTCCTCTGTACTACATTTTGGAGCTTTTTCTTATAATATGTATTTCTATTTCTGCAATTCCAGATTTTCTTTACTGCTTTTATATTAAATTCTATTTGCATGTGCCTAGTATTTAGCTTATTATTATTCAGTATGTTTAGCATGTTATATTTAATATCCAATAGTTGTTTTTACATCGTTATCACTATGCCCAGCTAAACTCTTCAAGTATGAAATGTGAGTACCGTCGTTCTGACGGTACTTTCATATAAGTCATAATTTAATTGATTGAGTGGGATTTATTTAAAGACTAAATTTTTATCTGTTTTAACTTAAATATTCACTACGAAAGCAAATTTTAGAGTTACTGATTCAGATTGGAAAGAACGGAACAAGTGTCAGACTTAAAGTAAAAATTCAGAATTTAATTAACTGCTATGCAAAAGTAACTTTTCTTTAAATTGCAAAAATATTTATTTTCAAAAAGAGATTTTAAGACCATAAACAGACACGTGAAAGCGAACATTTATACACTTAAAATCCGGTATTAGACGAGCAATAGTCGATAATACCTTTAAACTTTTTTTCACTTTAAACAAAATTTTGATTAATTGAAAGTAATTAATTTTTAAAAATCGAAGTTTTGCACTTTAACAAGTTGAACACGTGAAAATGACCGTATAGCTTTTAGGTTGAAACTCAGGTTTGGCTGCGCGAAAGCGAACAATTCCTTTAAATTAATTCTTTTTCTTATGATAAAATACTATGCCAATTTAATTAATAATTAATATAACTTTACGAGTACTCTTGGTCGATGTGAGTCGCATTTTGGTCTTCATCTTTGATTGATTTATCTAAATTAATTTATTTTAGTTATTTTGCATCCTCAATTATTATTGATAGTCTTAGATTTACATAGAGACGATAGATACAATACATTTAATAACTGATATATGTGAGTTTGATATCTTTTATATTACTATGATATTTTCGCGCACTTGCGAAACATAAAGTTTTTGGCGCCGTTGTCAGGGACCAAGTTAGTCAATGTCGTGACTTCGTTGTTGCGTCGTATAAACTAAGGCACTTTTTTTCTCCTATTTCGGTTGTATGCCAGGTACCCACTCAACCAAGGACGAGTTAGAACAGTTGATTGATGAAATCGAGCATTTTATTCACAGAAGACGCCAACTAGAACAACTTCATGCCCAATTTACCATCCTTTTGGCTACAAACAAAAACTATCCTCTTAAGGACTATGTCGTCCCATCTCAGGACGAGCCCCGTTCGAGCATTTCTCCTCCTAATGTTTAAGCTAACAACTTTGAACTAAAACTCTCTCTGTTATAGATCATGCGGTAGAATCAGTTCTCCGAAATCCCTACGGAGGACCCGAATCAACATCTTTCTCTATTTCTTTAGTATGCTGACTATATCACCCATATATAATATATGTCTAGAATAGTTCATATTATACATGGTTGAAAATTTGGTACTGAAATATACATAAGTTCCTAGTGACACATTATACATATTACATGCCCAAAATACCAAAATACCGAATGTGGCATAAATATATACAAGATATCCAAACAACTAAGAACTAGATCATATCAAATGATCTCAAAAATAAAGTCTTTACAGTAGAAAAAATTCCATCCAAAAGTGCTAAGACACGTAAGGACATCAAATGACTTTGTCCTTACCCTTCACAAAACCTGAACCACCTGAAATATAATCTACATGGGGTGAGATAATAATCCCAGTGGCTTCCCTATCTTATGGATTCTCTTGGCTTTACAAGGTTCTAACCAATCCTAGATCATGTCAAAATGGAAGGGACAAGACTTAAGTTCACAACTTCACACTATATGGGAACATGTTGCTTGAGTTCAACACCTCAAATTATCACTAATCGGAAACCTAACCAAGACATCCCTTTTTCACGTCCTCTCCTATGTCTAAGAGTCTGACGCGGGTCATGGATCCTTGCAAACCTTGACATACGAAATAGATTCTGATCCAAGGTGTTGCGGTGAGAATTGGATATTAAGCTATTATTTAACTTGAATCACAAATCATGAAGTTCACCACTGAGCTTTGATTTATCCAAAGGAAAGGGTAAAGATCGAAGAAAACCCTAAGTGCGCTATGTAACAACAATGCTAGAGATCTAAGGTTCGGGGGTTGGTTATACCTAGAGAAAGTATTAGACTCCTAAGTATCTGTAGTACTCTACAGGAACCTCTTATTAGTATTTGTGTTATGCTAAAGTTTGTTTGCTAAAGGAAAAAGTGCTAAGGCAAAGACCTAGCGTATATACAAAATATGCTCGCCAAGACATTGCATCTCGTGCCTACGTATCCTAACTAGGATGGAATTAGAGCATTCATAGTTCACCTAAATACAGGTGTGGAACTCTTGACTATGGTCAAGGTTACAAAGGGGGAAAGTAAGTGTTCATAACTATGACACTTACATGGAGTGCAACGACTCCAATCCTAACGCTATGCTAAACACATAAAGTAAGTGCTCATCACCATGACACTTATATGGAGTGCAACGACTCTAATCCTAAGGCTAGGATCAAGAGAAGTAAGTGTTCATCACCATGACATTTACATGGAGCGCGAAGACTATAATCCTAAGGCTAGGATCAAGGGAAGTAAGTGTTCATCACCATGACACTTACATGGAGTGCAACGACTTCAATCCTAAGGCTAGGATCAAGGGTAAGGTAAATTATTCTCGGTCGCACGGTGACGAAAGATAAGGGAGTTAGTTGTTAGTTGTTAGAGGTTAGAGGTTAAAGGACTCGACAAGATATTGCATCTTATGTCTACGTATCCTGACTAGGAATGAGGAATCAGAGCCTCCATAGTTCACCTAACTAGGGATGAGGAACTCTTGACTATTGTCAAGGTTCCAAGGGGAAGTAAGTTCTCATAACCACGACAGTTACATGGATTACGACGACTCCAATCCTAAGTCTAAGTTGAAAAACATGCAAGACTCTCACAAGGTCTCGAGGGAAAAGGTGAACAAGGTTATCCTAAATGACATTGTAGTTAACATGGGGAGATCCTTTCCTTTGGAATCAGGTAATAGGTAAACAATAACAAGGAGCATGGGATGAAGCTTTAAGCATGGATGTAACAATAGAATCAAACAAAGAGCAATATTATGACATGAATTAGATAAATGATAATGAACACAAGATAAAGAGCAAGAGAATAGTCAAGAATTGAAATCAAAATAGAAAGTGAGCCAAAACCCTAAGCTATGAAATTAAGTCAAGTCAAAAATTAGGAAACAAAGAAAATCATAGAGGTTAAAAATTGAAATGATAAAAAATAAATTCTAAATAATTAAAATCTAAACATGAATTTGAAAAGACTAGAATATTTTTGAGTTTTAATGTCTTGATGAATAAATTAAATAAGATGATATATTCTTTAAAAAAAACTAATTAAAACCAAATATTAAAAATTAAAAGCAACTTAAATAAATATGAAATACTATAGATTAAGATAAACAATATTAATAAAAATGATTAACAAAGAAATTTCTTATTTTACAGAAAATTAACTAAAATTTTAACAAAGAGATTTTATAAGATTATTGAAAAGAATCTAAAATAAAAAAGAAATTAACAAGGTGATGATTAATAAAAGTGCTAATTATCATGATAGTTGATCAAAATGGTTGAAGGAATCATGTAAAAAAGAAAGAAAAAAAAGAGAGAAAATATGCTGATGAGAAACAAAGTGGGCTTCACGGCCCATCAACACAGGTTTGTATCTTCACGGGTCCATACTTTCAATGAATCATCAGGTTTCAAAAAAAAAAAGAAAAAAGAAAAAATAAAATCCTAAAACATAACAGCCACATCAGAAACACGCTGAAACAAAATCCAGGTTACCATCTATCTCTTCCTCCACTATCAGAAGCCTTCGTCTTACACTTCCTGTGGCGATTTCCCCCACCGATTCCACGATCTATTTATGTGGCAATTTCTTTTCTCTTCACTCTTTCTCGCCTTGCTCCCTGTGAATCATTCGAATCAAACTTGTTTCATTTCCGATCCGTTTCAACAAGTGTAAATGATTTTAGATCGTGTTTTACTGGTTTTGCTCCCAGTCTTTCATCTTCTCCTTTATTCTAGTTTTGATTCGAGGTATGGGTTTATGGGTTTTGATTCGAATTGTGGTTATAAATGAAAAAAAGTTGGGTCGATGAAAGGTTTGTAACGATTTGAGGGATTTGTGGTTAAAGGATTGAAGGATGGTGAAAGGTTTGTTGAACTGCGGGGATATAGAGATGAGTCGAAGGTGTTCGGTGGAAGAGAATAATGGATCTGGTTTTATGAGGTTGAAGAAGAAATCCCAGCAACATTTTTTTGGCTTCTTCCAGCTTTTGAAATGAGGTAAGATTGCTTTTCATTTATAGAAGAGTGGTGACTTTGTGATTTTGAAGAAGGAAATTGATTTGTTGTTTTCAAATTATTGATGCATTTTCCTCTTGTAATTTTGCAGCAGGTTTGTGTAGCAGAGCTTTGGTCTTGGTGCAGTATTATGTACGTTGCAGCAGTTTGGAGTATTGTTTTGGACATTGTTTTAAACATTGTTTTAGAGTTTTGCCTTGGAGGCAGTGTTTTAAAAACCGGACCGGACCGGGAACCGGGACACTAGCCGGCCTGGTTCAATTGGCAGATCGGCCTCGCCATTGAACTGGTGCGAACTGGAAAAACCGGCGGTTTAATTGATTTTTTTTACTTTTTTTTTTAAAAAACTTTTTTTAAATATACTTAGTAGTGTATTGCTTAAATATCATTCTCACATAAGATTTTTTCATTAGTGACAAATTACAGACTTTATTGGCTATTTGTTATTTTTGCTAATACATTTTCCTAAATAGTTTGTAACTTTGTGGTTAGTAACAAATTAGTTACCTTATTATTTTAACTTTTTAGATTGTTATATATTTTATCTTTTTATATTTTGTCACTGCTAATAATTTTAATTAATTATAATTTATAATTAATTATATTTAGTGTTAAAATATTAACAATAGAAAAAAGCATGTATTTTGTTGAAAGGGAAAGTGAAATAGCATAAACATATTGAATATTATTTGGTTTTCTTTTTAGGAGAATCATATTTTACTTACAAATAGTTACCTCTTATTTCATAATAATCAATAAATAATATCATTGATGGGGAAGCTATTGCAATTAGACTTTGTTTGCAATTAGATTTTGTAATTTTGTATTATTTTGTTATGTGTGATACATTTGTTTAAAATTTGAATTTAAATTATGAACTTGTGAATTTATGATATGATATTTTCAAAAAATTTAAGTACTAGTTATATTTTTTTAGAAACTGAATCATCCGGTTCGACCGGTTTTATATCTATATAATGACATGTCTATTCAATCGAGTTATCCGGTTTAGTCATGCGGTTCGACAGTGACCCAATGGTTCGACCGATAAACCAGTGACCCAATACCCTCACCAGTTCGATGATCGGTCCGATTTTTAAAACACTGCTTGGAGATGTAAAGCAACACTTTTGGTCAAAGTCGCAGAAGTTCAGCAGGTTTATGTTTGGAGTTTTGTTGTGATGTGCATGGTGTGCAGATTGGCTTTTGTGGACAAGTCCCATTTTGAGGAATGATGTGGCTCGGATGGCTTGTACGTGAAGGATGGAAAAGGAGTTTCCTATTTTGGTTTAAGGTTTTGGCGCAAGCTATGGGATGCGCAGGGTTTTGCAGCAGTGGTATCAGGATGAGTCAATTAGCCTCTCTTTTTTGTTTTTTAAAAAATGAAAAATGAACTTGGTCCCCTTTTACAATTTTTGTCAAGGAAATGAAGATAATGATTGTTTGGACATGTTTGTAACTTGGACTAATGTAATTGTTGTTTGTAACTTGGAGATGGAGATAATGCTTAATTTGTAGCGAGTTCAAGGAAATGAAATAAAAACGGAATTTGGACTTTGTGGATTAAAAACCAAATAATGGAGATTTAAAGAAAAATGATTTTGAAATTGGTTTAAGAAATATGGATATGAAAAATAACTTGGTCTTCATGGAATTTAAAATGGATATTGAAATGGATTGACAATGAAAATGGATAATTGAGATGAATCAGATTATGAAAATGGATAATTGAGATGAATCGGATTATGAAAATGGATAATGAAATCAAAAATGGGATTGGATTGGTTTCTTGTGATATTGGATTAAAAATGGAAAATAGATAATTGAAAATGGATTTACAATAGATATTGTGGATGGATATGGGCTTGAATGAGTGGATAATTGAATGGTTAGTGTTAGAACACAGATTGGTTCTTAATAATAACTCTTAGTTTTGATGATAACAATTAGGAAATTTATATTTAAGAATTATATACTCTAAAATTTGTTTGAGAGTTTTACTGCAGATTGAATTGAAATTAACTCTCTAGAAGCAAATCTGTTTTGGATACTAGAAGTTATCCTGACTCTGAAGCGCCAGATGCACCTTACAGATGAATCTGTTTGCTCCTTACAGAAGATCCTGAGCGTAGTCTCCAGAAGGATCTGAAGCAAGAAGCTCCAGAACATTCTGAGTCAGAAGCATCTGAAGCTGAAGCATCTGAAGCTGAAGCTTTTGAAGCATAGAAGAATATTGATTGACGAGTTTCTCAAAGCATTACTCTACAGAAGTTTCTGAAAGTACCAACGCTGCCAAGTACTGAAGTTCTGTGTCAAAGATGCTCTGATGATCAACACACTGAAAGCACACCTGCTGCAGAAGACTCTGATACAGCATAGTTCTGAATCTCATTAGAAGACTCTGATCCATTCAGACTCTGAAGAACTTGCTGAAAACTGAAGAAGTAATTTTCAAGAATATATCCGTTGGAGTTATTCAACGTCTCTTTCCTTATTTGTGCTAGACACACTTACACAGACAAAAAGGATTTTTCTGTGCCATCTACTTCTAGGAAAAGTCACTTGATGTGAAGACAAAAAGGCTCAGACCTTTTGTGACTCTCTTTTCAACGCTCAGCTTCATTGGATCAGCTGCCTATAAAAGGAGAACTTCACCACATTCTTCAGTTACACAATTTGCTGAAAAGAAATCATTATATTCTAAGCTCTCATTCATTCTTATTCTTCTTAGAATTTATTGTACTTAAACTTAAGAGAGAAATCACTGTTGTGATAAAAGCTTTATAGAAGCATTAATACTCTTGTATTTAATTTACATTGATTGTAAAGGATATTCCTTAAGAGGATTCAGTTAGAATCAGTAGCTCTTGAGAAGACTAAGAACTGTTGTTCTTAGGTGATACTATTGTAATCAGTTTGATTTAATAGTGGATTAAGTCCTTGTTGAGAAAGGCAAATCACTCTAGGAAGGGTGGACTGGAGTAGTTGTTTAAACGAACCAGGATAAAAATAATTGTGTGATTATTTTTTAAGTCTTAATTTATCATACTCATTCAACCCCCCCCCCCCCCCCCCCTCTAAGTATTATCTCACCTTCAGTTGGCATCAGAGCTCCGGTTCTGAGTGTGCTATCACTTAACAGTGTCAGTAAAGATCCAGAGAGATATACTTTGATATTTATTTGTTATCATGGCTGATAATTCAATGTCAAATATTAACAATAAATATGAAGAGAGGGATAGGATCAGCACCAAACCCCCAATGTTTGATGGGGAGAAATTTGACTACTGGAAAGACAGAATTGAGAGTTTTTTCCTAGGATATGATGCTGATCTATGGGATCTTGTCATAGATAGATATGTTCATCCAACAGATGGGGATGGCAAAAAGATTGACAGAAAATCTATGACAGATGCTCAGAAGAAAGACTTCAGAAATCACCACAAAGCCAGAACTATATTACTGAATGCTATTTCACATACAGAGTATGAGAAAATTACAAACAGGGAGACTGCTTTTGATATGTTTGAATCCCTTAAAATGACTCATGAGGGAAATTCTCAAGTTAAGGAGACAAAAGCTCTGGCTCTGATCCAGAAGTATGAGGCTTTCAAAATGGAAGACTCTGAATCTGTTGAAGCCATGTTCTCCAGATTCCAGATACTCACTGCTGGGCTGAAAGTTCTGGACAAGGGATATTCTACGTCAGATCATGTAAAGAAAATTATCAAAATTCTGCCTATCAGATGAAGACCAATGGTGACTGCCCTGAAGATGGCCAAAGATCTGAACAAGATCTCTCTAGAAGAACTCATCAGCTCACTGAGGAGCCATGAGATTGAGCTTGAGGAAGATGAACCTCAGAAGAAAGATAAAGGTAAATCTGTAGCATTAAAATCTAACAAAACTGCTAAAGCTTTGTAGGTCATTCAAGAAAGCTCCGAAGAATCTTCTTCTGAAGAAGAAGATGAGTTATCCATGTTGTCCAGAAGGATTAACAAACTCTGGAAGCACAAGGGAAAGAAGTTCAACAACTTCAGAAGATCTGACAATAGAAAGGAATCTTCTAGTCACAGAAGATCTGCCAAGAAAGAAGTTGTGTGCTATAAGTGCAAAGAACCTGGGCACTACAAGAATGACTGCCCCAAACTTCTGAAAGAAAAACCTAAGAAGAAGTCTAACAAAAAGAAGAAGGTTCTGATGGCAACATGGGATGACTCAGATGAGTGTGAATCATCTTTTGAATCAGAAGAAGAATGTGCAAACGTTGCACTGATGGCTAGCACAGAGGATCAAGAGGAAGGTACCTCAGGATATGAATCAGAATCTGAATCTGATGATGATGCAGAAGAGGTAATGGCTAAACTTACCAAAGAAGAACTCATTAAAGTTCTAACAGAAGTTCTTAAAAGTTATAACAACATCAAACTCAAATACAAGAAGCTGAAAAGCAATCTTGAATCTGAGATTGATCTTCTGAAAACAGAACTTGTTGAGCAAAAAGAAATGAATTTGAAAATCAAAAATGACTTTGAAATAACTCAACAAGAATCTGAATCTGAGACCAAGTCATGTGAAAATATTTTAGAAAAATATGACTCCAGTTTTCAGAGATTTCTCACTAAGAGCATAGACAGAAGCAAGATGGCTTCCATGATCTATGGTGTTAGTGGAAACAACAGAAGAGGCATTGGATATGAATCTTCATCTGGAAGCAATCCAAAACCTGTTGACAAACTTCTCATCAGGAAGACACCTCTGTATTCTCAATTCAAATTTGGTCATTTGAATGACATTAAACACACAAGCTCTGAGAAGAGTACTTATGTGTTTAAACCCAAGGCAATTCAGAATAAACATTATGTTGCAAAACAGAAGTTTAGACAAACCTACAAACCAACTAACCCCAAAGGACCCAAGAAGATCTGGGTACCTAAAAACAAAATAATTCCTGTTGCAGATGTTCTTAGCAGCAAGGTCAGGACACCAATCATGGTACCTGGACTCTGGATGCTCACGACACATGACAGGAGAAAAGTCTATGTTCCAAAGCCTGGAACTTAGATCTGGAGGTGACGTGAAGTTTGGAGGGAACCAGAAGGGCAAGATCATTAGATCTGGCACTATTGGAAATGGTAAACTTCCCTCTATTACTAATGTTTTACTTGTTGAAGGGTTAAAGCATAACTTATTGTCCATAAGTCAATTAAGTGACAATGGTTATGATATTACCTTTAATCAAAAATGTTGTAAAGCTATTAGTCAGAAGGATGGCTCTATCCTATTTAGTGGTAAGAGGAAAAACAACATTTATAAAATAAATCTTTCAGAACTTAAAGTTCAAAATGTTAAATGCCTCTTGTCTGTTAATGAAGAGCAATGGGTCTGGCACAGAAGATTGGACCATATTAATATGAGACGTATATCTCCGATTAATAAACTTAATCTTATTAGAGGACTCCCTGATCTGAAGTTCACTTCAGATGCTCTTTGTGAAGCATGCCAGAAAGGGAAGTTTTCAAAAATATCTTTCAAATCAAAAAATGTTGTTTCTACCTCTAAACCATTAGAACTACTTCATATTGATCTGTTTGGACCAGTGAAAATTGCATCCATCAGAGGCAAGAAGTATGGATTGGTCATTGTTGATGACTTTAGCAGATGGACATGGGTAAAGTTCTTAAAACACAAGAATGAGTCACATTCTGTGTTTTTTGACTTCTGCAAGCAAGTCCAGAATGAAAAGAATTTCAAAATTATAAAAGTCAGAAGTGATCATGGTGGTGAATTTGAAAATAAATATTTTGAAAAATATTTTTCTGAAAATGGCATTGCTCATGATTTTTCCTGTCCTAGAACTCCACAACAGAATGGGGTTGTAGAGAGGAAAAACAGAACTTTGCAAGAAATGGCCAGAACCATGATCAATGAGACAAATCTGGCAAAACATTTTTGGGCAGAAGCAATCAATACAGCATGCTACATTCAGAACAGAGTGTCTGTTAGACCTCTTCTGAAGAAGACTCCTTATGAATTGTGGAAGAACAAAAAGCCCAACATTTCATATTTTCATCCTTTTGGATGTATTTGTTATATGTTAAACACTAAGGAAAATCTGGGCAAATTTGATTCAAAAGCACAGAAGTGTTTCATGCTTGGATATTCTGAACGCTCTAAAGGCTACAGAGTATACAATACTGAGACACAGATTGTGGAAGAATCCATTCATGTCAGATTTGATGATAAGCTTGGCTCTGAAAAGCCAAAGCAGGTTGATAACTCTGCAGATAGGGAAGTAGTCTTTATTGACTCTGAAGTTCCAGAAGCAGACAAACTTCAAGTGAAGGAACCGGAAGAAACTCCAGATGCTACTCCCTTAACTTCTCAGATGAATAATCTAAACATTTCTGAAGAGTCAACTATCAGAGGATCAACATCCAGAATTAAAGCTTCTCATCCAGAGGATGTAATTGATGGAAAGAAGGATGATCCCATCAGAACAAGATCCTATCTAAGATCATCTGAAGCATCACTATTTGGACTAGTGTCAGAAATTGAACCATCTTCTGTAGAAGAAGCTCTGCAAGACAATGACTGGATTATTGCCATGCAAGAAGAGCTAAATCAATTCAGCAGAAATGATGTATGGGATCTAGTTCAAAGACCTCAAGGATTCAATATTATTGGAACAAAATGGGTCTTCAGAAATAAGCTAAATGAGAAAGGAGAAGTTGAGAGGAATAAGGCAAGGCTGGTTGCTCAAGGGTACAGTCAGCAAGAAGGTATTGATTACACTGAGACATATGCTCCAGTGGCAAGGTTAGAATCTATACGCCTTCTTATTTCCTTTGCTGCACAGAATAACATCACTTTGTATCAGATGGATGTTAAAAGTGCCTTTCTTAATGGTATTATAGAAGAAGAAGTTTATGTCCACCAACCTCCTGGTTTTGAAAATGAAAAATTTCCAGATCATGTTTTCAAATTAAAGAAATCTCTATATGGATTAAAACAAGCTCCCAGAGCTTGGTATGAGAGATTGAGCAATTTTCTTCTGGAGAAGAATTTCATCAGAGGCAAAGTGGATACAACTTTATTCTGTAAAAGAATTAAGAAAGATCTTCTAATTTGCCAAATTTATGTAGATGATATTATTTTTGGATCAACAAATATTATGCTTGGAAAGGAGTTTGCTACATGTATGCAGGCAGAATTTGAAATGAGCATGATGGGAGAACTCAGATTCTTTCTAGGAATCCAAGTTAATCAAACTCCAGAGTGCACCTACATACATCAGACAAAGTATGTTAAAGAACTTCTGAAGAAATTCAACATGTCTGACAGCAAGCTGGCAAAGACTCCAATGCATCCTACTAGCTCTCTTGGCAAAGAAGAGGTAAGTAAGAAAGTAGACCAGAAGCTCTACAGAGGTATGATTGGCTCTCTTCTTTATCTTACTGTTTCTAGACCTGACATATTGTTCAGTGTTTGTCTGTGTGCTAGATTCCAATCAGATCCTAGAGAATCACACTTGACAGCTGTCAAGAGGATTCTAAGGTATCTGAAAGGTACTTCTAATGTGGGTTTGTGTTACAGAAAATCTGATGATTTCAAATTAGTTGGATTCTGTGATGCTGACTATGTTGGAGACAGAGTGGAAAGAAAAAGTACTTCTGGAAGTTGTCAATTTCTAGGAAGAAATCTAATCTCCTGGTACAGCAAAAAGCAACCCACAATTGCACTATCAACCACAGAGGCTGAATACATTGCTGCTGCTGGATGTAGCACGCAGATGCTCTGGATGAAAAGTCAACTAGAAGATTATCAAATTTTTGAGAGTAACATTTCTATCTTTTGTGATAATACTTCTGCTATATGTTTGTCCAAGAATCCCATTTTACATTCTAAGGCAAAACATATAGAAATTAAGCATCATTTCATCAGAGACTATGTTCAGAAGGGAATCATAAATTTAGCCTTTGTTGACACAGATCATCAATGGGCAGATATTTTTACAAAACCCCTTGTTGAAGATAGATTCAATTTTATTCTGAAAAATATTGGTATGGATTTTTGTCCAGAATAATGTTCATCAGAAGCAAATTGTTACAGATACAAACATGCTTAATTCATCTGAAGTATTTCTTCTATTTATTTATTCTATTCTGATAAATATTTCTGATATGAAACTCTGAACTAATCATCTTTAGAAGATCTGAACGTTGGCTAACGTTTCATTTCTTGAGAGAATTCAGAACAGCATGCAAGCAAACACGTGTCACACAAAATCTGAAGAGGTGGCGTGTACATAACTGAAGAGACGTTTGAGGTGAAATTTGAATAGTAAATATCTTGGTTTTCCCCCCAAATTGTCAGAAGCATTTATTGTTTGAAATGATTTTATTCTCTTCATTTAATGCTTGCTCAAACGTGCTTTTTTTTCTGTCTTTTGATGTGCCTAAGTGTTTAGTATAAATACTTGTTGTGTATTCACTTTCACACTTTTCACTCTCAGAATTTACATGCGTTTTCATCTCCTATTCTCTCTGCATAAAAACCCAAAACCTAAGTGTTTGAAAAAGCTTTCTTCAATGGCGTCTTCTTCATCAACAACTACTCAGTTCCAATCTACAATGGCTGCTGTGACTTCAGATAACTTAGGTGCTGCTCCATATTCTCCTCCCAAGAGAACACTTCTCACACCTATTGATAAACTAGAAGTGCTGTGTGAATCTATGGTTGAATTTGACTCTCTGGCTGATAATGGGTTTGATTTTCGCTCCATTGTTAGAGCTCAAGGATGGGTGAAATACTTTGATAGGTTGTTTGGACCAGTTTACCCTCTACTTGTGAAGGAATTCTGGATTCATGCATCTGTGTATCCCAAGTTTATTTTATCATCTGTGCTGGGAAAAGAGATTATCATCACAGAGGATCTGATAAGAAGATTGATTGGTTATGAAGAAACAGATGGTGTTTCCCACTTGCCAGCTGGGAGTGTGGATATGGATGAGGTTTATGAGGAAGTTATGACTGCTGGACAAGCTTCTAACAGATTCAAAGATCTGAAGCCTGATTACAAGATCTGGGCCAAGATCTTCATGGGATGCATACATCACAGGAAGTCAACAAATTCCCCAAATTATGTCAACAATGAACAAATCTATTTTATGTACTGCCTTAGTCAGAGCAACAAGGTAGATCTTCCTTACATTCTGTTTATGCATCTGTGGAATCACATCAATGCATCTAGAGAATCTGTGAAAGAAAAAGGCCAGAAGATCAGGACTTGGATCCCTTTTGGAAGGTTGCTCTCAGATCTTCTCACTGAAAATGGTTTAGTGGCTGCTCTGTATGATGCTGGGGTTACAGAGGAATTAGAGTTCATTATGGGAAAGCCTCTGAACGCTAAAAGTCTTCTGAGACTCAAGATTGTAGATGAACTCACTACTGCTCCAAAGAGGCTGAATATGTCTGATTTGAATAAAAGGGTTCCAGTATCTGACTTTCCTCTATTCTTTGCTGAAGAACCCAGACATATAGTACTGATGTATATAGAGGAATGCAAAAAGGAAGGAGTACCTGTTCCAGCTAATGTGTTTCAGCTTGTCAAACAACCACTACCAGATGCAGGAGAAGAAGAAGAAGTACCACTTCAGAGGAAAAGGACTCAGTCTGCAGCAGAATCTGAACCTGTCCAGAAGAAGGCTAAGATTGCTGAGAAACCCAAGAATCTCTTAAAGAGAAAGGATTCTGAAGAAGCTGCCTCTGCATCTGCCAAAAGGATTAAACTAAAAGGTACTAAGACTTCTGTTATTTCTAAAAATGTTGTTATTAATGATTCATCTATTAAGTCTGTACCAAAACCACCTGTTACTCAAACAACTTCTGTTGCTGCCCCTAGTTCTGTCTCACCTCAAAAACAAAACACTACTCCTGTATCAAAAACATCTCAACCCAAAATACACATCAAACACTTTATTCCACGTCCACAACCAACAGAACCACAACCATCAGAACCACAGCCATCAAAACAACAACAACAATCTGAAAAACAAAACTCTGATCAACCACAGACAGAAAATCAACCACAAACTTCTGAACATCCAGAAAACCAACCCACAGAAGATCAACCAGAAAAAGACTCTGTCATTCCACCATCAAATACTCCATCTTCTGAACCTGTTGCACCTGTTACTTCTGAACCCACAAAAGTAACTTCTGCTCCTGTTTCATCAGAACCACCATCCAAACAATCTGATACCCCTTCAGAACCTACTCATATCCCTGAGACAGAAGTTCTTGATATAACTCCATTAAAAACAGTGTTTCAAGTCTCTTCTACCTCTTGTACACCTACAACATCCTCCAATTCATCTGAATCAGATATCCATCCAGATTTTCTTGTCTCTACACCCAAATACTCTGATATGAACCAACCTGAACCTGAATCTGAACCTACATCAACCATACCTGCTAAAACTCCTATTCCAGATCTTTTGCCTCCACCTGCACCTTCATCTGAGATGATTGTTCCCACTTCCAATCTATCATCATCTGGTATATCTTGTGCCCAAGTTTCTTCTCTTTATCATAATTTATCTTATGGTTTCAAACTGAAAGATTTTTATGATAGAGTTGAACCTTCTGAACCCCTGAAACCTCTGAAACCAAAACTCAGACAGGCTCTTCCATCTGTAATCCTTTCCTATATTCAATCTATGAACAATGAAGGATCCTTAGCCACAATATCTGCTACATCTGGTAAAGCTGTTGCTTCAGCTCTGCAACCTGCATCTGATAACCCAGTTGCATCTGATAAACCATCAACCTCTGCTTTCATACCATACTCTAATGAACCCTTTGATGTTGTTTACCCACGCTCAAGACCAAAACCTAATCTGCTTAATGCTTTAAACAGATCCTTACCTCAAAAACCAGAAATTCCTTTCATTCCATATTATCCCCCTCCTCTGATTTCCATCCAAAAATCACTACTTCCACCAACTCCCAAACCTAAACATATGACTCTGGAAACCGTGCTTAAACCACCACCCAGACTTAATATTGATCATTTATTTCAAACATTTATGCAAGAAATACAGATGTCTTTAGGTACTGTTCAAAAGAGATGCTCTGAAACTATGGATGCAAATGAAAATGACATCATCTGGAAAGGGTTCATCAATAGATTCAACACTGTAGCTTCCAATTTGAAGAACGTCTGTTCTGATGATGCAAAGCTCAGAGCTGAAAGAACTCAATTCTGGATTGTCAACAAAACTGAACCTCTGCTTCGTTTGGATGCTCCTCCTCCTCCAACAGAACCAACTGCCAATGCATTGACTATGACTCTGGTAGAACCCTCTTCAGGATCTCCAGAACCTATGGCAATTTACTCTATTCAGGCTGCAGAACCTCCACCTTCTTCATTAGAGATAAAGACAGAACATCCAGACTTTGGAGACAAGATTGCTGCTCTGGAGGCTGGTCAGTCTGAAATAAAATCTTGGATGGCTAAACAAGATGAGAAGAATGAGACAATGACTAAGTGGATGTCAAAGCAAGAGCAATCATCATCTGAGATTACAGACCTATTGAAGATGCTTTTGTCAAAACACTCTTAGATTCTTTTCTAATGTTTGTGCATCTGTTGTTTTGCATCTGATTTTTATTGTTGTATCTTCTGATGTTTATCTATGTACTCTTGCTCTGTTATTTTGAATGAATCAGTCTTTCTCCATTGAATTATCTATTTATTGTTTCTTTTATTTGTCTTTATTAAAAGTTTTTACTTTTTGCTTATGACAAAAAAGGGGGAGAAAATAAAGATCTGAACTGTTTAATATAACTTCACTAGAATGAATCTTCAGACATATATATTTCTATCTAATATTTAAATTGACTATTTCAGATCATTTGATAAGAACACTCTATAAAAGAATCTCTGAGTCTCTCAGATCATTTGCTTTTCTATCAAACTCTGAATCTTATATCTGCAAGATATTCTGACCCTAAATTGTTATAAGAACAAACAAGATCTAACTCTGAAGATTACTCAAGATAAAAGGGAAGTTTCTATTCCTTTTTCATATTTAACTCAGGGGGAGATTCATCATCTCAGGGGGAGTTATAATTCTTTATGTTCAGTTAAATAAAATTTCTGATACTTTTTGTCATCATCAAAAAGGGGGAGATTGTTAGAACACAGATTGGTTCTTAATAATAACTCTTTGTTTTGATGATAATAGTTAGGAAATTTATATTTAAGAATTATATACTCTAAAATTTGTTTGAGAGTTTTACTGCAGATTGAATTGAAATTAACTCTCTAGAAGCAAATCTATTTTGGATACTAGAAGTTATCCTGACTCTGAAGCGCCAGATGCACCTTACAGATGAATCTGTTTGCTCCTTACAGAAGATCCTGAGCGTAGTCTCCAGAAGGATCTGAAGCAAGAAGCTCCAGAACATTCTGAGTCAGAAGCATCTGAAGTTGAAGCATCTGAAGCTGAAGCTTTTGAAGCATAGAAGAATATTGATTGAAGAGTTTCTCAAAGCATTACTCTACAGAAGTTTCTGAAAGTACCAACGCTGCCAAGTACTGAAGTTCTGTGTCAAAGATGCTCTGATGATCAACACGCTGAAAGCACACCTGCTGCAGAAGACTCTGATACAGCATAGTTCTGAATCTCATTAGAAGACTCTGATCCATTCAGACTCTGAAGAACTTGCTGAAAATTGAAGAAGTAATTTTCAAGAATATATCCGTTGGAGTTATTCAACGTCTCTTTCCTTATTTGTGCTAGACACACTTACACAGACAAAAAGGATTTTTCTGTGCCATCTACTTCTAGGAAAAGTCACTTGATGTGAAGACAAAAAGGCCCAGACCTTTTGTGACTCTCTTTTCAACGCTCAGCTTCATTGGATCAGCTGCCTATAAAAGGAGAACTTCACCACATTCTTCAGTTACACAATTTGCTGAAAAGAAATCATTATATTCTAAGCTCTCATTCATTCTTATTCTTATTAGAATTTATTGTACTTAAACTTAAGAGAAAAATCACTGTTGTGATAAAAGCTTTATAGAAGCATTAATACTCTTGTATTTAATTTACATTGATTGTAAAGGATATTCCTTAAGAGGATTCAGTTAGAATCAGTAGCTCTTGAGAAGAATAAGAACTGTTGTTCTTAGGTGATACTATTGTAATCAGTTTGATTTAATAGTGGATTAAGTCCTTGTTGAGAAAGGCAAATCACTCTAGGAAGGGTGGACTGGAGTAGTTGTTTAAACGAACCAGGATAAAAATAATTGTGTGATTATTTTTTAAGTCTTAATTTATCATACTTATTCACCCCCCCCCCCCCCTTCTAAGTATTATCTCACCTTCAGTTAGAATGCACAAAAATGGTTTAGAAATGGGTTAGGAAAGTGAACATGGGCTTTGTAATTCGCCTCCATCTTTGAACCACACTTAGACCTTGACCATTAAACTTGACTGCCACAAATCCTGAACCACATAACCAGTACTCTGCAACCTGATTTCACCAGATGAACTTGATTTGGCACAAAAATCATGGTTGGTGATTGTTAAGTATAAGATACTTATCCATGACAAATCCATCATGAGGACGACAAAACCTTCTATTTCTTAACCAATGTCAAGTTGCATTCCACTGAACTGAACCATATTGCATACACATTTAACCTTCTAACTTTAAGTGGACCTGAATTGGCACACGCTCATCTTGAACACAAAGGGTGAGAAACCCTAGTCATCATGCCTTGAGTGCACACTGATAAAATAAATGACTTGAGGAGGCCCAAAAACCCTAATTCAAAATCTTTCCAGTCAAACCATCGATGAAACCCTAAACAACGACACCCTTGTGGCAATTCAGAGAAACTAAAGTCGTGCCTTGATAAACCTCTGATAAGGATTGCTCATGACGATTGAAAACCCAACGCCTCTACCTTATACTTGAGTACAAAAACCGGAGGAAACAACCTTCGAACAAAGAAAATCCAACTTAACAGAAAACTTATTATCCCACAACTTTAGAGCTTAAATGGCGGATGACATATCCAAAACCTTGATTAATTAACCTTTGAAGCCTCTTGAAACAAACCATGATTCGCAAGTGAACAAAACAAACAAAGGCTAATAAATGGGTTATACATGCAATATGATTGACCTAATGATATGAAAAAGATCAAAGAATCTAAGGGTAAAATTTAGGGTATGACAGTTGCCCATATTTAAATATCTTTACCAGATGACGTGAGTGATGGCAATCCTCATGAAATCATGGTAAAAGGTATTTATATACAGATAACCGAAAATTTTTCCCTTAGATGCAATGACATGATATGTTATGGACAAAGAAAACCAATGCAATGCTGACATGAAATGGACTCTAGCAAATAGGGATAGAGTTGACACACTGAGTAACCACTCACTAGGGATGACAACAACACTGGGGAAGCTGAAACAAAACTAGGGAAATCTAAAGTGGTTGAGCAACTGGTCTAAGCATGACCATGTGACACTTTAGAAGGATATAATCCTAACTGGAGGTTGAATCAAAGATGGTCTCCACTAGGGAATATCCAGAGTAGTTGTTGATGCTATGAAAAGAATTGACAGGACACAACCTTCAAAGCCTTAGGATTGGACCAAAACAAAACATCCTCCTTGGAAGTAGAACCAAAAGATGGGCTCCAATTGAGGTATCTAGAATGATTGATCATCAAGTTCAAGCGTAACATGATAACATTCTAGAACAAAAGATCATTAATGAAGGTTCAACCAGAAAGACGGTCTCCACTGGGGAAAGAAAAGTTTCACAAATTAGTGGTATCGTAAAAGAGTTGAAGGAAAGATACATAAACTTGAGAGTCTTCATTAAATATTAATGGAACAAAACAATAAAAATATGTCTGAAGGTACACAACCTGAGCTTGGAATACATCGTCAAAGGATTGACGACAAAACAACAAAACATATCTGAAGGTACACAACCTTAGCTCGGAATACACTGTCCAAAAGATTTGACGATAAAACAACAAAATATATCCGAAGGTACACAACCTGAGCTCGGAAAACGTCATAAAAAGGGTTGACGAAAAAACAACAAAACATATCTGAAGGTACACAACCTGAGCTCGGAATACATTGTCAAAAAGGGTTGACAATAAAACAACAAAACATATATGAAGGTACACAATCTGAGCTCAGAATACGTCGTCAAAAAGGTGTCGCTTGCGCGAAAATAAGGTGCCGGCATGACAGAAGAGTCGCCACCTTTCGTTATTTATCCCTCAGAGCGGGAAAGGAAACGATCGGAAAAACCTGACGAATAAGGGTAAGACAAGGTCATCGCAACCATTGTCTGGGTTCGGGAGTCGGTTACGCAAGGGGAAGGTATTAGCACCCCTCACGTCCGTCGTACTCGACGGGATCCTCGCTTGTTTGTTTACTTGGACGGGTTGGTTATAATCTATCTACCTATCAAGGCTGGCTGAAAAAGAAAAGAAAAATGACTCGGCAAAGCGTCGCACTTTATGCCTACGTATTCTCATCAGAGAATGAGAAATCAGAGTCAACGTAGTTCGGCTAACTACGGGTTATGGGGGGAAGGTTGCTCGCTAGGATATCGCATCCTATGCCTACGTACTTTCATCTGGTATGAAAGATCAGAGCAAACGTAGTTCGGCTAACTACGGGTTAAAATGGCTCAACTAGGAGGGAGACTATCAAGTCCTATTGTTATCATGCCATGGATTCATCCTATGGTTGAGGTTTGAACAGGGAACTCCTAGATGTTGTCATGCATAGGTTTCAACCTAAAAGTCTATCATCAAATCCTCATCAGAAGAAATGAGAGTCCTAAGGGATCATGTCAATGATACACAGATTACAGACAAAAACATCAGCTTTAACAGTAAAATGCATGCAATGCAAGTGAGGGAGGAAATGTGTGTGGGGTTTCAGCCTCCACAAGCTCATCTCAACCTCAAGCCAGTCATGAAATAACAGTAATCATACTGAAAATAATCAACATGCTATCAAGCAAAACAGATAAAGGAAATGAAGTGCTATCAGGCAAACAAAACTCACATGAGAAAGAATCATCTATTCTCTAATCCTAACCCTAATCACAGGATCTAAACAAATCTAAGCACAGCCCTCAGGCAAAAACCCTAAACAAGAGAAATCATTCCCCGTCTTCAAGCTTCAAAACAAGCTTACCAAAGAAAGGGAGCTAAGCAAGCAAGCTCATAGTGTCTTCCTCAGGAGAACACTAGGAGGTGTATACTCAGGAGTCATACCCTATGTGGCTCAACCACTGTGATCAGTTTACATCCCTCCTCAGGAGAGATTAAACTCACAAGCAGGCTCCAACATCACTGGATATTCAGAAATCCTATTTAAGCTAGTGGAACTAAGTGAATAGACTCATAGGACCTTCCTCAGGAAAGTACTAGGAGGCTTCCACTTAGGAGTTGTATCCCATGTGGCTCAACAACATGTGATCAGTTTACATTCCTCCTCAGGAGAAATTAAACTCACAAGTTGGCTCCAACATCATTGGATACTTAAGAAATCCTAGATCAACCAGTGGAACTAAGTGAATAGACCCATAGGACCTTCCTCAGGAAAGTACTAGGAGGCTTCCACTTAGGAGTTGTATCCCATGTGGCTCAACAACATGTGATCAGTTTACATTCCTCCTCAGGAGAAATTAAACTCACAAGTTGGCTCCAACATCATTGGATACTTAAGAAAGAGGTGAGAAGGAAGGATGAAAGTCATTCATAGTGCCTTCCTCAGGAAAGTACCATGAACTTCCTTCAAACTTCAGGCTCTCAAACCTCACCAACAGGGCATCAGCCAAGCTCTGGGTCTCTGCATCTTGATCTACAAGCTCCCCTTCATGATGCTCTCCATCAATATCCTCAAGGCAACACAAGCCCTTCATCAAATTCCTCAGAAAGAACCCCACAGATGAACAGATAACCCACTGAACAAATCACATTATCAGGCAATCTTCAGATAATACCTAAAAATTCTAAACTAATGGGGAAAAAATTAACAAATATTCATAAGGGTCCTCAACACCTAACCCTAACATCCACAAAGGTCTCTACCTAAAAATCAAGAAAGAACTCAATCAAAGAAAGGGATTCATCACCTAAGCACAATTTAAACCCTAATTAAACTATCCTAAGTCAACCCTAATTAAACCAATCAAGATTAATTCTAAAAAATCTAGAAAAAATCCTATGGGGAAGTATGGCTAATCATCTAATTGCACAAAAAAGAATGGGTAAAAAAGATTAATGGAAAGTACTAAAACAATTCCTACAAAATCAAATATCAAAATGAAACAATTAAAAAGCTATTTAATTGAAGAATCTACTAAAAATATTAAACATAAAAATAAAATCTCAATTTTATTTTTATAATTTTCTACTCATTTTAATCTAATCATGAAAAAAAGAAGGAGTTAAAAATCATTTTCTATCTATTTTTAATGAATTTTACAAAACAGAGAAATATTAAAAAGAAAATTAAAAGAAATGAATTAATTAAAAGGGAGGGGGGTATGAATAGCATATCAGACCAGTTAGATTTATTGGGCCAGCAATAAAGGGGGGGCGAATAGCATTGAGCCCAGAACGCCTCTTAAAATGAAACGCTGCGTTTTCATTAAATTCAAATCTTCCCTCTCTTTCTCAGATATAACCACAGCCGTTGGATAGGGTGAATTAGTCAATACCAGGGCTTGATCCAACGGACATCCCTTCGTCTTCTCCAATCAAACTAGGGTTTGCAGAACCCCTTGCCTCCATGCACGCACGTTCGAGCTCTTCTAGCTCTCTCCACACGCCATGATTTCACATGCTCCCAACACAAAACTTGCTCTGCTAAATGCCTAAAAGAAGATGGTACGACTAGATTTTTCTAACTCCTCCTAGGTTTTTCTAACCGAAAGCTTGAACACCTTGGCACCACCATGGTTAACTGCTATCAAACTTTAGCAAACTCAAAGCTAAAGGCTTACAGATACCCGACAAGCTATCTTGGTCATTATACACTAATTCTTGATACCTAAAACTTCTTAAACAGTCAGTTATGGAAGATTCAAGATTCCTACACCTGTTACAAAACTTAATGGATTGTGCTATAACCTTCAGGGATCAATCTACTAACCTCCTACACTAATCCTATGGTCAAGAATCCAATTAAAACTTCATAAATATTGAGATTCGAAGAAGAGAAAAACCTGCTCAAGAAATGATGGTGAAGGTTGCTTGCAGTACTTTCAAGGCTTGCAATGGCTTGTATGTGATCCTTAAAAGATGCACTCTCTTCTGTTTGCAAAAGCTTCGAAGGAAACAGCTTGTAATGGCAGAAATCACAACTTTCTTGAACTTGAAGGAACTTTCTTCAATGGTGTCTCTCTCTCTCTCTCTCTCTCTATCAACCTCTATCAACCAACCTTGCATTTAGTGTATTACCCTCTTTAAATAACAATTGGAAGAATGATCTAGAACTCCTTAGAATCATCTAGAAACTTCATGAAAGTATCATGTGATGATAAGTTCAAAACCTCTTATCTCATGCTCTTACTCCTTATTTTCGTGCCAAATACTCCTTACATGAGATATTCAAGTGTCATGAACCAAAATAAGGCTTTACATTGGCTTGTGTAAAGATTTTCAAAGTTAACTTCATTTGCAAGTAACAAATTAACAAAGAAACCTCATTTTTTGGACCTCAAATGGAAAATCCACTTAAACCAATCTTCTCAAAATGTTTTTTCCAATCAAAATGATATATTGGATGACCTATTTTGGATTTGTAGATCTCCCAAATCACTTTTCAATTTCAACTTTTCAAAGTTATAAGTCATTTTTAGTTCATTTTTGACCAATCATGGAATCTTGTGCTATGAGCTTTTTCAACAATTTGTGACCTTCTTTCTAGACTTAAAATCACATTTTGAGCAACTTTCATGTTTTAAGTTTTTCCATTTGAGGCTTGGAACTAGGAGTTTTAGGCATTGGCTAAAATGACCTATAACTGACAAATGACCAAAATACCCCTGCCTTGCTCAAACCATAACTTGAGTTCCACAAATCCAATCAAGGACTTCTACCACTCAAATTAAAGCTAAGAACATCCTCTACAACATTCATGTTGTGGGGAAAATGAGATATCAAACACATCTAGTGCTAAAACTGCCTGGAAGATAGGGACCAAATTAGGGTTTTTTCACTGACAATCCTCAGAAACCTTAACTCAAAACTTCTCAAAACTCCTCAATCATGATGAGTTGGTCTAGGAATCCTCTTTATAACATCTCTATGCATCATTCCATGATCTCATGGCCCTTGGATTAAGTCTCAACCTTCTCCAAATCTTCAGCTGATCTAGGGTTGACCCAGTCAAAACCCTAATTCTATCATTCATGGTTGAATCTTCTGAATTCTTGCTCAATGACCTCTCTGGGCTTCATGATGGCTATCAAGACATCTCATAGGCTTTCTCAAAACATCAAGTTCATTCTCCAAGTCTCAGAATCATCTGAGGAGCTCCCACAACTCTCAAGCTATGAGGCACACAACCCTGGTTTCAATCCGCTTCCTCTGAGGATCTCTTGAACTTTCTGATGAAGGTATCAACCTGCAAACACTTGATGGGAAAATAAATGTTGGTCAAATTTTGGGGTGCAACAGCTGCCCCTATTCAAACGGCTTGAACCTGACTGGGTGAGAAGCGAACGGCTCTCAACCAATCAAGGTACGAGACGGTTGAATATCGGTAAACCCGAAAATTTGCCAACTGCACGAGCACACGGTACTCTGCGGGGAACAAATCTTTGAATACTGCAACACTAGCCGCACGACAACTAGCTGGAGAAATATCGATCTGACGTCACCGTCAGTTATCCACATTAAATTCTTCTGACATTGCCTTCAGACAACCACAACACCCAACATCGCCGTTGAAGAAACACATCTGACAGAATACCCCGCGTCGCCGCTGGAAAACTGAATCTGACATCGTCGTCGGAAGCAAACATCGCTCTGAGAGACACTCGACGTCGCCGTCGTACAAACATCATCTCTGCTGGGGATTTAAAGAGTGTGACCTCGCCGTCAAACAAACATCCAACCTCGCCGCCGGAAACAAACATGATTTCAAACACATCTGACCTGGGGTTCACCCCTGGTAAATGGAACACAAAATACACTTGCATACCTGAAGCTACTCCGCTGGGAAGGAGAGACTTAACCGAGCACACTCTGATCCGGGGTTCACCCTCAGAACCATAACGAACATCGGAATACTGCTGCACACTGCCCGCCGTAGAACTTCAACATTAAAGATATATGAAACCCTGGCCCCTGGCCACTTCCAGCTTCAGCTAGAAAAGATCTTCAAGTACTTATGAAGATAGATGAAACCCTGGCCCCTGGCCACTTCCAGCTTCAGCTAGCAAAGATCTTCAAGTACTTCTGAAGATAAGCATCCTTGGCCTCCAAGGATGGCAACTCTGCAGGAGGTATCCTTCGACTTCAGTCTGAAGAAAGTGATCCTTGCCCTTCAAGGATACAAGGATCTGCCTTCAGGCAACTCCACCTCTGCTATAGAGCATCCGAGACTTCAGTCAGGGATATACTTCGGCCTTCAGCCCGAAAAATGAATCCTAGGTAATTCATAACCTTGGGGATAACCTTGCCCTTAGGCACCTTTGCTTCAGCATAAGAAATCTGTGACTTTAGTCAGAGAAATGGTATCCTGAGCCATTCATGACTCCACGGGGATTCAAACACTTTGCCTACAGGCAAAACTCCGCTTCAGCTGGAGAAACATCTTTGACTTCAGTCAGAAGAAACTATCCACTTGATCGCAATCAATCATCACCTCAGGATAACTGACTTGGTCTTCAGACTCACACGAATCACTCTGTTGTATCTACAACCCTGGAACCTTGTCTTCAGCCACCCGTTGCTTCATCCACACGGAAATCTGGCTTCACAGGAACCTTCTGGTATCGCCCTCTGGCGCTTACGAAATCCACCTTCAGATTAGACATCGTTGTTGGAGCATACATATCATGCTACTCTGGACTTCAAGAATCATCTTGAACAAACAGATCCGTCGGGCATCTTCAAGAATCGTCCTGAACTAATAACCTTTCTGGAGCAAACATTCTGTTGGGAATTCCAGGAATCTTCCTAGGCAACTCCTGCTGGAGGCGCTATTGGGGACCTCAAGTATCATACTAGGCGAACCACTCGGGAAGCTGTACTGAGGTCTTAAGAATCGTCTTAAGCAAATGACCCTGCTGAGGGGTTTGAGAATCATCTCGAACCGAAGTCTTTGCTGGGGATCTCAAAAATCATCTTGAGCGAGCGACTGCGGGGATCACCGGGGTCTTCAGAATCATCTAAGAAAACAACCTTGCTGGGGAGAACATCAAAAATCGTCCTAAGCAACCGGTCTTTCGGTAGTACTCCTGTACCATAAGGGTGATAATGACCTAGGTCATGCTTATGATGCGTATGCTTCTGCACTACGCCCCATACAGTGGGAATGACATGTATTTATGATAAATGCCATGCAATCATGCACAATGCTATGCAGTGTTGAATGCTATGCAGTCATGCACAATGATACGATCCCGTCAGCAAAATAAATGCCGAGGGGGGAATCCTCCTGTCAAGGAGAAAGAACCACTCAGGTAGAGGAATCATCCTGCTGAGGAGAATGTGAACACGCCAATATCAATTAGGCTCTGTCTGGGGAATCAATCTTCCGCGAACTGCTGCAGGGGAACAACTTCAGCTGACTGCTGCAGGGGATGAAGCTCTACGAGAACTTGGATCTGCTGATATCAATCGCTAGAATGAACTGCGTGGCCGTCTCGGCTACTCTTCTGGGGATAACCATTCCGTGGGGAACCAACTTCAGCTGTTCAACACTCCACTGGGGAAAAACCAATCATGATCTGATCCACTTCCAAGGATTCGGATCCCTTGGACATCTGCAGACTCGGCTGAGGAGGGAGAAATCATTCTGCTTCGCTGGAAAGAGTGCGACTCTGGGGAAATGCAGCATCAGCCGCCCCATGCTCTGCTGGGGAGAATTGATCATGATCTGATCAACTTCCAAGGATTCTGCTTTTCTGCGGACTCAGCCGGGGAGAGAAATCATTCTACTTCACTGAAGAGTACGACTCTGATGGGGAATTTCAATTCTGCTGGGGAAGAAAGAATCATTTGACTTCGGGGGAGAGTATAACTCTGCCGGGGAATACAACATCAGCTGTTCCAACACTCTACTGGGGGAGAAGGAATCGTCCATCTTCAGGGGAGAGCCTGATTCTGGTGAGGAATCTCAATTCCACTGGAGACTTCAGTCTGGCACCATCAGTTGCTGCATCCTTCGGCATACGAACAACCTCCTGCGAAACCTGCACTTGTGACCCGGTGCTGGGGAAGAGTCCTGCTTCGGCGACTTTACTGGGGAAAACACGAGCTTCGGCACCCGAACACTTTTCTGAAATCTGCACTTGTGACCCGGTGCTGGGGAAAGACGACATCATTCTTCGGTGCTTGATTCAGCTGATGAGGTGACGCTCCCTCAGGATGCGTCTGCTTGGGGAAGAGAATCATCTCTGCGCGGGGGGACGTATCAATGCTCACTATCTGATTCTGATTCCGCGGAGGAGAGATCACTGAACTCTGCTGAAGAAGGAGGACTCATCCTGCTTCGGGGATACGCACGGCACATCTTCTGACGGGTGCTATACCTGCAACGACACAAACAAACAGACAAGATACCCTCCTCAAAGGGGCCTATCAGGGTTATTATCTCGCGACAACGTTCAATTAATTAATTGTTTCGACAATCAATGGGCTTAGGCCCGCAGGTTTATGTATGCGCATTTTATCAAAAAAACACATCGGCGTTATCATTCGCAAACAAAACAGATAAATGCAAAACAGACAAGTAGAATTGCTGAATAATGTGCATTTTATTGATGGTGAACCCCTGAATGGGCAAAAATGTTTTACAACAGAGGCAAACTCCTGAAATGAGGAAGCCGCGCAAAAAAGAAAACATAAATATACATCAGTATATTCAAATGTCGGCAATCGAGGCGTAGACGAACACCATGAGTTGATCCCTCTAAGACCCACTCGACTTCGATACTTCTCCGATGCTTCAGCCTTGGAAGAGATTGATTCAGATAAACGGCCCTCAGGTCTTCCGAACCACTAAACAATGAAAGTCCATACGCGGAACGCAGTCATTTGCTTATTTAAATCCCTAACTTTTGCGTGAACCGCCCTTTCGGGTTTTCAGTTCACCGGGATACCCTTTTTTGCCGAAGCCGCCCAGTGTAGGTTTTCGACTTCGCGGGTGTACATCTTTTCAATATATCCCTAATTTTTGCCCGAACCTTTTATTCTGTTTTTGGTTCGCCGGGATGCCCCTTTTTTGCCTGGACTCTCTTTTTTTTTTTGTCCAGCGGGTCGCTTTCAAGCAAAGTATTTTTTAACTGCGTCCGCGTTCACCGGGGATGCAAAATCTTCACCATCCATCGTGGATAACAGCAAAGCTCCTCCCGAGAAGACCTTGCTGACGACATACGGCCCTTCGTAATTCGGAGTCCACTTGCCCCGGTGATCGGAGTGTGGCGGAAGAATCTTCTTCAGGACGAGATCACCCGTCTGAAAGCTTCGAGGACGCACCCTCTTATCATAAGCTTTCTTCATTCGGCTTTGGTACAGGCGACCAAATGCAATCGATGCTAACCTCTTCTCGTCCATCAGGCTGAGCTGGTTCAGGCGATTCGTCACCCATTCTGCCTCATCAAGTTTCACATCAACCAAAACCCGCAAAGAGGGAATCTCCACTTCTAGCGGTAGGACAGCTTCCATACCGTACACCAAGGAGAAAGGAGTTGCCCCGGTCGACGTACGCACCGTCGTACGATAACCGTGTAAGGCAAACGGCAGCATCTCGTGCCAATCTTTATACGTCACAACCATCTTCTGAACAATCTTCTTGATGTTCTTGTTGGCCGCTTCAACAGCGCCATTCATCTTCGGCCGATAAGGAGATGAGTTGTGGTGTTCAATCTTGAAGCTCTGGCACAGCTCCTTCATCATCTTGTTATTCAAATTCGAACCATTATCAGTAATGATCCGCTCGGGAATTCCATAGCGACAGATGATGTCCCTCTTTATGAATTTAGCAACCACCTGCTTGGTCACATTAGCGTACGAGGCTGCCTCCACCCACTTGGTGAAGTAGTCGATAGCTACCAGGATAAAACGATGACCATTGGATGCGGTGGGCTCGATCTTGCCTATCATGTCAATGCCCCACATGGAGAACGGCCAAGGGGAGGACATGACATTCAATGGGCATGGCGGCACATGAACTCTATCAGCATAAATCTGGCATTTATGACATTTCCTCGCGAATCTGAAGCAATCCGACTCCATAGTCAACCAGTAATATCCTGCTCTCAGGATCTTCCTCGTCATGGCATGCCCGCCGGCGTGCGTACCAAATGTGCCCTCATGGACTTCCTCCATGAGCATACTGGCCTCTTTCTCATCTACACATCTGAGTAGCACGAGATCGTGGTTTCTCTTATACAGCACTCCATCAGGATTGAGGTAAAAGTTTCCAGATAGCCTCCTCAGAGTCTTCTTATCCTGGGTTGACGCACCCGCCGGATACTCCTTAGTCATAAGGAAGGTCTGGATATCGTGGAACCATGGCTTGCCGTCAGTGGCATCCTCGATTGCGAACACATATGCTGGTCTGTCAAGACGCGAAAGGACAATACTTGGAGCCTCATTCCAAAGATTGACCTTATACATAGAAGCCAACGTGGCTAAAGCATCAGCCATTTGATTTTCAGCCCGGGGTACATGATGAAGTTCTACTCGGTCGAAGAACGGAAGCAGCCTTCTGGCGTAATTCATGTACGGCACTAGATTCGGTTGACGAGTTTCCCACTCCCCTTTGATCTGATTGATCACAAGCGCTGAGTCACCATATATGTCTAGATTCTTGATTCTCAAATCAATTGCCTCTTCTAGACCCATAATACACGCTTCATACTCGGCTTCGTTGTTGGTAACTGGAAACGTCAGTCTCGCAGTAAACGGGATGTGGGATCCGTGAGGAGTTGTGATGATAGCCCCGATACCACTGCCATAGGAATTGACTGCTCCGTCGAATATCAACTTCCACTGAGACTTCCTATCCGGCCCCTCGTCGGGCAATGGTTCTTCGCAATCCTTTGCTTTGAGAAACATAATGTCCTCATCAGGGAACTCGAACTTCATCGGATGATAGTCTTCGATTGGCTGTTCGGCAAGGTAGTCAGACAATACGCTCCCCTTGATGGCTTTCTGAGAGACGTACTGAATATCATATTCTGTTAACACCATCTGCCATCTGGCAATCCTGCCCGAAAGAGCCTGCTTCTCGAAGACATACTTGATCGGATCCATCTTCGAAATCAGCATAGTGGTGTGATTGAGCATATACTGTCGTAGACGTTTGGCAGCCCAAGCTAGTGCACAACACGTCTTCTCCAGCATCGAGTATCGAGATTCACACTCAGTGAACTTTTTACTCAAATAATAAATGGCATGCTCCTTTCTGCCCGTCTCGTCGTGCTGACCGAGAACACACCCCATGCTATTCTCCAGAACTGTCAAGTACATGATTAATGGCCGTCCAGCCACTGGGGGTATCAAGATCGGAGGTTCTTGAAGATACTGCTTTATCTTATCGAATGCCTTCTGGCAGTCTTCATTCCAAGTAATCGCCTGATTTTTCTTTAACAACTTGAACATCGGTTCACAAGTGGCCGTGAGCTGGGAGATAAACCTCGCAATGTAGTTTATTCGGCCCAAGAAACCACGAACTTCTTTTTCTGTTTTCGGCGCTGGCATCTCTTGGATAGCTTTTATCTTTGCAGGATCAACTTCAATACCTCGTTCACTAACGATAAACCCCAATAACTTTCCGGACCGCACCCCGAAAGTGCACTTGTTAGGATTCAGCCTCAGCTTGAACTTCCTAAGCCTTTCAAACAGCTTCAGCAAATTGACCAGATGCTCCTCCTCCGTTTGGGACTTCGCAATCATGTCATCAACATAGACCTCGATCTCATGATGAATCATATCATGAAACAAAGTTACCATTGCTCGCTGGTAAGTGGCCCCTGCGTTCTTCAGACCGAAGGGCATTACCTTGTAGCAAAACGTGCCCCAGGGGGTAATAAACGTTGTTTTCTCCATGTCCTCCGGTGCCATCTTAATCTGATTGTAACCGGAGAAGCCATCCATGAACGAAAACACGGAAAACTGGGCTGTATTGTCGACCAACACATCGATATGAGGCAACGGGAAATCATCCTTAGGGCTCGCCCTATTCAAGTCCCGATAATCGACGCACATACGTACCTTGCCGTCCTTCTTCGGCACAGGCACTATGTTGGCGACCCACGGAGGGTAGGTGGTGACGGCTAAAAATCCTGCGTCCAACTGCTTCTGGACTTCTTCTTTGATTTTTACAGCCATGTCTGGTCTCGTCCTCCTGAGCTTCTGCTTGACTGGAGGGCAATCTTCACGCAACGGCAAGCGATGAACCACGATATCTGTGTCAAGTCCAGGCATATCCTCATACGACCAAGCAAAGACGTCACTATACTCTCGAAGCATCTCGACCAGTCTATGCTTGACATCATTCTGCAGCGCAGCCCCAACTCTGACATTCCTGATAAGCTCCTCAGAACCCAGATTTATGATCTCAATCTCCTCTTCATGAGGCAGAATAACCTTCTCCTCTTGTTTCAACAAGCGGGCCAATTCTTCCGGAAGGTCTTCGTCTTCATCAATCTCATCCTCGGCTTGATAGATCGGGCAATCAAAGTCGTAGTGAGCCGTAGAGGGTCCAGAGTCGATGTCGTCTGTTACGTGGATCCTGCAATAACAAGGGTTAAGTTTAAAGCAGGAATATGCAGGTTAGCACGAACCTCGTTGCCATTTTGCTGTTTTTCAAAACAAACATAAAATATGAATAACAGAGAACACAACATTTGATTACGAAGAAAACGCCTTTTTATTTACTGATAAAATGTATTCACATAATCCAACAAGGCCCTGACAGTAAAACCACTATGCCCCGGGCAGGACATAGGGTTGTACAAAAGATTGTAAAAAGCAAATCATTACTCTTCACTTGTCAGCTCGATAATCTCCTTGATGGTCCAGTTGTGAAGGCGCTCGCCTGGTTTGCTCGGTTGAATCCAGGCATCGAGATCACAGTCACTGTCTCCGCTGTCCTCCGACGCTGCGTTGACACTTTCGAATATTACCCCTCCTTTGGTGAATAGGATCGGCCCCTTTCCACGAGATGAGCTACCAGAAGAAGTTGAAGCTTCAGCTTCAGGAGAATATCCCAATCCAAACTTATCCTGTTTGAATGGTATATCCAAGACGTGCCCCCAGCCTGGGGTAGAACCAGCTTCGACAACGGCTCTAGCTTCCTTAAACGAAGAGAGGTTCACCTCCTGCTTCTCTGCAACAATAGGAGCTACCTCCTTCACCTTGACGGTCTCAAACGCCTGGCAAAGAGTCTCATGGATCTCGCCATCCATTTCGACATACTTGAAGGACGACAGGTGGCTTACCATGATGTCCTCCTCTCCGCAAACTGTCACTATGCTGCCCCCAACAGCATATTTAAGCTTCTGATGCAACGTAGACGTTACGGCACCAGCAGAATGAATCCACGGCCGACCTAAGAGGCAACTGTAGGCGGGCATGATATCCATAATATAGAACACTGCATTAAACGTCTCTGGTCCAACCTGAATTGGCAGGGTCAATTCTCCAAAGACGTGGCGTTTGGTTCCGTCAAAAGCCTTTACGACCAGATCACTGGGCGTGCACAGCAGTCCCCGGGTATCCAACTTCATTAGTGCTTTCTTCGGAAGCACATTCAGCGAGGAGCCCGTATCTACTAGGACATGTGACATAATCGTGCCCCTGCACTCTATCGAGATGTGCAAGGCATGGTTGTGATCTCTTCCCTTGGGCGTCAGCTCCAAATCTGTAAAACCCAGCCCATTACCAGCGTTGACATGAGCTACTACTTCCTCAAGTTGATTAACCGATATCTCCTGCGGCACGTATGCAGCATTCAATACTTTCAGCAATGCGTTGCGGTGTGCTTCAGAACACAGCAACAGGTTAAGAATTGAGATCTTTGACGGAGTCTGGTGAAGATGATCTACAATCTTGTAGTCACTTTTCCTGATCAGTCGCATGAACTCTTCTGCGTCTTTAACCAACAAGTCTTTTTCTGCCACAGCAGGAACCTCTTCAACGGCTTTACCTTTGCCCTTATCAGCAGCATCAGCCCTGACTACCTTCTCTGCCGCACCCTCCGCCGGCGCGAACACTCTGCCACTTCTGGTGATACCACTGGCCTCAGCAAGATTCTGCGCAATCGATCTGGGCGGCTCAATCTCTACCTTCTGGCCGTTACAATACACTTCAGCGCCGTAATGCCACGGCACGGCATTGGTACTCTCGAACGGGATCGGTCCAGCCCTGGTGATGGTAATAGTAGGAGGACGAGGTGCAGAAATGGTGATAGGGTGGCGAGGAATGGTGATAGTAGCGACTTCGTCCGCCTGCTTCAGCACGACTTCCCCTGACGCATTCTCAACGCTTCGACTAAACTGCAAAATACCCTCGGTCATCAGACTCTGGATACCTTCACTCAACTGCTCACACCCATCAGGACGTGTAGCACATGCCATACAAAATTCCCCACATCCGGGAAAGAAACCTTTCTTCAGCAGCTTAGCTTTAACAAAAACCAACGGCGTCTTCAACTCTCTGACATCAGTCAGCAGGTCTGAATTCTCTTCAGAGATAATAGCATTTACTCCGCCCCCCCTATGATGAGGCATCGGATTCTTGGTGACGTTGGGCACGTTGTCAGAAAAATTTATTATCTTGGCGTCAATCATGTCCTGGACCTTATGCTTAAAAGCTTTGCAGTTCTCAACTGTATGGCCAGGTGCCCCAGAATGAAATTCACATGTAGCATTAGCATCGTACCCGGGTGGTGGTGCCCCTGTCAAGGGAGCTAGCGTCCTTTTCTGAACCAGTTGGAGCTGAAGCAACGTCTGCAGAAGCTGGGCATACGACATAGGAGGAGTTTCCAAATGACGGTTTGCCAGGGGACCCCGAGGCTGATATTTCTTATATCCCGGATTATTCTGTTGCTGAGGCTGCTGCTGCGGCTGCGGGGGAGCAGCTGGGATGTTTATGCTAGCGATCTGAGACTGAGGGCCCTTGCCCTTTCTCCTAGCATTAGAGACAGCACTGGCATCGCCCTCCCGACGCTTGCCAGTATAAGGTTTCTTGCTGGCTCCTCCAGATGAGGATGATTCGCCTTGAATCTTGCCGATCTTTATACCATTTTCAACATGCTCGCCCAAAGTAATGAGGGCCGAGAAAGTTCCGGACATGCCACTAACCAACTTCTCATAATAGACTCCGGGAAGAGTGGCCACGAACATCTGTACCAACTCACGCTCAACCATCGGCGGTTGAACCCGAGCAGCCAACTCACGCCACCGCTGGGCGTACTCCTTGAAGCTTTCATTGCTCCGCTGCGAGAGATTCTGGAGCTGAACTCGGTTGGGAGCCAAGTCGCTATTATACTGATAGTGGAGAACAAACGCTTCGGCGAGATCTTTCCACGTTCGCACAGCAGCGGGTTCCAAACCCATATACCATTCAAGCGATGGGCCAGAAAGACTATCCTGAAAGAAGTGCATCAGCAACTTCTCATCATCAGAGTAAGCGGACATCTTTCTGTAATACGATCGGAGATGAACACGGGGACAAGTAGTGCCTCTATACTTCTCAAAGATAGGCACCTTAAACTTGTGAGGTACTTTAAAGTCAGCAATCAGCCCAAGTTTGGACATGTCAACGCCCAATGTATTCTGATTTTCTATATCTCTCATTTTATCTTCTAGTGCCTTGAACCTGAGTCTAGCTTCAGCAGTTAACTCAGCCTCTACACCTCTCTGAGAGAAAATGTCGTCCTGATGGTCCTCCAGCCACGGTTGAGGCACCACCATATTTCCTGCACCAACATTAACATTGGCTCCCAAACCACCATTGACGGCGCCCGCCGCGTTAAGTCCGAGATTATTCATAAGATTGCCGTTAGCACTACCGTTGCCCCCGGCAGCAGGAACAACGTTCTGAGGAGTATCCACTTGAGGAGGAGGAGTGGGTACGGCCCCGCCGTGAAGAATTCCATTGCTGTCAACCCTGGAGATGAGAGGTTGAACCAAAGTACGAAGTTGCTCTTGCCCGTTCGCAACTACTTGCATCAACTCCATAAAACGATCCATCCTTTCACGAAGCTCCTGAACATCTGATTGTACTTGGTCCATGATTCTCGTTTGATTGGCGCGAGTCGAGTAACGGTGGATGAATCTTTGATCAATCCTGAAAGCAGCTCGGAACCTGAGTACCTGAAAAACCTGTCAAGATTAAAGGTTAGGAAAAGCAACAGAATGTATGTCATGCAAGAATGCTTCATGCAAATGCATGCGTGTGTCCGTGTGCTTGAGAGATTTCCCCGGTCCTGGCATCTGCTGATAATAATAAGGGGAAGAATCTAGGCCCAATCATGGAGACAGTAACCTCACAGACACACGCTAATGGAATGATTATGCAAGCTAATGCAAAATGCAGGCATGCATCAATATATCCAAGGCTGCTGTGGAGATTCGATGTCAACAGTCACTGCTGGGAAGGAAACCCCGGTGTAAGCCCACTGATCTGATCTGTTGTGAATAACCATCTGGTAGGATCGAGATCAAGATTCTGCTCTGACAAGAACGAAGGCCTGATAATGAAAACCCTGGATGCAAGATCAAGGAATATCTGTTGGAGAAGTCTTCAGACCCCAAATCACGAATCTGCCCTCTCAAGAACAAATACACAGCTGCTGATGAGATCTTCAAACCTCACTCAAAACCTGCCCTCTCAAGAACAAAATAACAACTGCTGACGAGATCCTCAGACCTCACTCAAAAATCTGCTTCATCCAGAACAAATAACAACCGCTGATGAGATCTTCAGACCTCATTAAAAAATCTGCTCCATCCAGAACAAACCTCTGATAACGATACTCTGATCGGAACCTGCTCTATCAAGAACAAACAAACACCTGATGATAAGATCCTCTGATCAAACCCTTGCTCTATCAAGAACATATCTGCAACTGAGAACCCAACATAACTGATTCGCTGTCAAGAAAACCAGGTGGTCTGGAGGTCAAAGTTTCCTGCAATATCCCAACCCACTCACAGGTATGATGGACCTAATCCACGGACAAAGGTACGGCATCCTATGCGGTCGTCAGCGTCACAGACATTCATGAGTGACAATACGATTCCCAGAAGGAGTGGCATCGTCAAGTCATGAAGAGGCCTCTCTTAGCTGACTTCCAAATGATCGGTCCCCAGAGTCGACAATCCTCACGTCTGGACTCCCCTCAGATCCTCAGGACCGGAAAGGAGCACCTCTGCAAGAATCTCGTCTGAGCGCAGATTTTCGTAGGGAACTGTGCCTGCTCAACAGACAGGTTCGTCTACTACTTCTCCACAACTATATCTAGGTGTGTACTCAAGCCCAGGTCCGGCTTTTCACTCACAGTAACATCCCTCTGCTCACAGCAGCACAGATAATCATATCAAACTGGAAATAAAATGCGGGAAATAAAATGCGGGAAATAAAGTGCGGGAAGTAAAAATGCGATAAATAAACGCAACCCAACAAGCAAACACACAAACGATAGGATTGACTCTCATAGGGAACCGGAGAACCAGAGATTCTGGGTGTACTCCCCAACAGAGTCGCCAGCTGTCGCTTGCGCGAAAATAAGGTGCCGGCATGACAGAAGAGTCGCCACCTTTCGTTATTTATCCCTCAGAGCGGGAAAGGAAACGATCGGAAAAACCTGACGAATAAGGGTAAGACAAGGTCATCGCAACCATTGTCTGGGTTCGGGAGTCGGTTACGCAAGGGGAAGGTATTAGCACCCCTCACGTCCGTCGTACTCGACGGGATCCTCGCTTGTTTGTTTACTTGGACGGGTTGGTTATAATCTATCTACCTATCAAGGCTGGCTGAAAAAGAAAAGAAAAATGACTCGGCAAAGCGTCGCACTTTATGCCTACGTATTCTCATCAGAGAATGAGAAATCAGAGTCAACGTAGTTCGGCTAACTACGGGTTATGGGGGGAAGGTTGCTCGCTAGGATATCGCATCCTATGCCTACGTACTTTCATCTGGTATGAAAGATCAGAGCAAACGTAGTTCGGCTAACTACGGGTTAAAATGGCTCAACTAGGAGGGAGACTATCAAGTCCTATTGTTATCATGCCATGGATTCATCCTATGGTTGAGGTTTGAACAGGGAACTCCTAGATGTTGTCATGCATAGGTTTCAACCTAAAAGTCTATCATCAAATCCTCATCAGAAGAAATGAGAGTCCTAAGGGATCATGTCAATGATACACAGATTACAGACAAAAACATCAGCTTTAACAGTAAAATGCATGCAATGCAAGTGAGGGAGGAAATGTGTGTGGGGTTTCAGCCTCCACAAGCTCATCTCAACCTCAAGCCAGTCATGAAATAACAGTAATCATACTGAAAATAATCAACATGCTATCAAGCAAAACAGATAAAGGAAATGAAGTGCTATCAGGCAAACAAAACTCACATGAGAAAGAATCATCTATTCTCTAATCCTAACCCTAATCACAGGATCTAAACAAATCTAAGCACAGCCCTCAGGCAAAAACCCTAAACAAGAGAAATCATTCCCCGTCTTCAAGCTTCAAAACAAGCTTACCAAAGAAAGGGAGCTAAGCAAGCAAGCTCATAGTGTCTTCCTCAGGAGAACACTAGGAGGTGTATACTCAGGAGTCATACCCTATGTGGCTCAACCACTGTGATCAGTTTACATCCCTCCTCAGGAGAGATTAAACTCACAAGCAGGCTCCAACATCACTGGATATTCAGAAATCCTATTTAAGCTAGTGGAACTAAGTGAATAGACTCATAGGACCTTCCTCAGGAAAGTACTAGGAGGCTTCCACTTAGGAGTTGTATCCCATGTGGCTCAACAACATGTGATCAGTTTACATTCCTCCTCAGGAGAAATTAAACTCACAAGTTGGCTCCAACATCATTGGATACTTAAGAAATCCTAGATCAACCAGTGGAACTAAGTGAATAGACCCATAGGACCTTCCTCAGGAAAGTACTAGGAGGCTTCCACTTAGGAGTTGTATCCCATGTGGCTCAACAACATGTGATCAGTTTACATTCCTCCTCAGGAGAAATTAAACTCACAAGTTGGCTCCAACATCATTGGATACTTAAGAAAGAGGTGAGAAGGAAGGATGAAAGTCATTCATAGTGCCTTCCTCAGGAAAGTACCATGAACTTCCTTCAAACTTCAGGCTCTCAAACCTCACCAACAGGGCATCAGCCAAGCTCTGGGTCTCTGCATCTTGATCTACAAGCTCCCCTTCATGATGCTCTCCATCAATATCCTCAAGGCAACACAAGCCCTTCATCAAATTCCTCAGAAAGAACCCCACAGATGAACAGATAACCCACTGAACAAATCACATTATCAGGCAATCTTCAGATAATACCTAAAAATTCTAAACTAATGGGGAAAAAATTAACAAATATTCATAAGGGTCCTCAACACCTAACCCTAACATCCACAAAGGTCTCTACCTAAAAATCAAGAAAGAACTCAATCAAAGAAAGGGATTCATCACCTAAGCACAATTTAAACCCTAATTAAACTATCCTAAGTCAACCCTAATTAAACCAATCAAGATTAATTCTAAAAAATCTAGAAAAAATCCTATGGGGAAGTATGGCTAATCATCTAATTGCACAAAAAAGAATGGGTAAAAAAGATTAATGGAAAGTACTAAAACAATTCCTACAAAATCAAATATCAAAATGAAACAATTAAAAAGCTATTTAATTGAAGAATCTACTAAAAATATTAAACATAAAAATAAAATCTCAATTTTATTTTTTATAATTTTCTACTCATTTTAATCTAATCATGAAAAAAAGAAGGAGTTAAAAATCATTTTCTATCTATTTTTAATGAATTTTACAAAACAGAGAAATATTAAAAAGAAAATTAAAAGAAATGAATTAATTAAAAGGGAGGGGGGTATGAATAGCATATCAGACCAGTTAGATTTATTGGGCCAGCAATAAAGGGGGGGCGAATAGCATTGAGCCCAGAACGCCTCTTAAAATGAAACGCTGCGTTTTCATTAAATTCAAATCTTCCCTCTCTTTCTCAGATATAACCACAGCCGTTGGATAGGGTGAATTAGTCAATACCAGGGCTTGATCCAACGGACATCCCTTCGTCTTCTCCAATCAAACTAGGGTTTGCAGAACCCCTTGCCTCCATGCACGCACGTTCGAGCTCTTCTAGCTCTCTCCACACGCCATGATTTCACATGCTCCCAACACAAAACTTGCTCTGCTAAATGCCTAAAAGAAGATGGTACGACTAGATTTTTCTAACTCCTCCTAGGTTTTTCTAACCGAAAGCTTGAACACCTTGGCACCACCATGGTTAACTGCTATCAAACTTTAGCAAACTCAAAGCTAAAGGCTTACAGATACCCGACAAGCTATCTTGGTCATTATACACTAATTCTTGATACCTAAAACTTCTTAAACAGTCAGTTATGGAAGATTCAAGATTCCTACACCTGTTACAAAACTTAATGGATTGTGCTATAACCTTCAGGGATCAATCTACTAACCTCCTACACTAATCCTATGGTCAAGAATCCAATTAAAACTTCATAAATATTGAGATTCGAAGAAGAGAAAAACCTGCTCAAGAAATGATGGTGAAGGTTGCTTGCAGTACTTTCAAGGCTTGCAATGGCTTGTATGTGATCCTTAAAAGATGCACTCTCTTCTGTTTGCAAAAGCTTCGAAGGAAACAGCTTGTAATGGCAGAAATCACAACTTTCTTGAACTTGAAGGAACTTTCTTCAATGGTGTCTCTCTCTCTCTCTCTCTCTCTATCAACCTCTATCAACCAACCTTGCATTTAGTGTATTACCCTCTTTAAATAACAATTGGAAGAATGATCTAGAACTCCTTAGAATCATCTAGAAACTTCATGAAAGTATCATGTGATGATAAGTTCAAAACCTCTTATCTCATGCTCTTACTCCTTATTTTCGTGCCAAATACTCCTTACATGAGATATTCAAGTGTCATGAACCAAAATAAGGCTTTACATTGGCTTGTGTAAAGATTTTCAAAGTTAACTTCATTTGCAAGTAACAAATTAACAAAGAAACCTCATTTTTTGGACCTCAAATGGAAAATCCACTTAAACCAATCTTCTCAAAATGTTTTTTCCAATCAAAATGATATATTGGATGACCTATTTTGGATTTGTAGATCTCCCAAATCACTTTTCAATTTCAACTTTTCAAAGTTATAAGTCATTTTTAGTTCATTTTTGACCAATCATGGAATCTTGTGCTATGAGCTTTTTCAACAATTTGTGACCTTCTTTCTAGACTTAAAATCACATTTTGAGCAACTTTCATGTTTTAAGTTTTTCCATTTGAGGCTTGGAACTAGGAGTTTTAGGCATTGGCTAAAATGACCTATAACTGACAAATGACCAAAATACCCCTGCCTTGCTCAAACCATAACTTGAGTTCCACAAATCCAATCAAGGACTTCTACCACTCAAATTAAAGCTAAGAACATCCTCTACAACATTCATGTTGTGGGGAAAATGAGATATCAAACACATCTAGTGCTAAAACTGCCTGGAAGATAGGGACCAAATTAGGGTTTTTTCACTGACAATCCTCAGAAACCTTAACTCAAAACTTCTCAAAACTCCTCAATCATGATGAGTTGGTCTAGGAATCCTCTTTATAACATCTCTATGCATCATTCCATGATCTCATGGCCCTTGGATTAAGTCTCAACCTTCTCCAAATCTTCAGCTGATCTAGGGTTGACCCAGTCAAAACCCTAATTCTATCATTCATGGTTGAATCTTCTGAATTCTTGCTCAATGACCTCTCTGGGCTTCATGATGGCTATCAAGACATCTCATAGGCTTTCTCAAAACATCAAGTTCATTCTCCAAGTCTCAGAATCATCTGAGGAGCTCCCACAACTCTCAAGCTATGAGGCACACAACCCTGGTTTCAATCCGCTTCCTCTGAGGATCTCTTGAACTTTCTGATGAAGGTATCAACCTGCAAACACTTGATGGGAAAATAAATGTTGGTCAAATTTTGGGGTGCAACAAAAGGGTTGACGGAAAAACAACAAAACATATTCGAAGGTATACAACTTGAGCTCGGAATACATCGTTAAAAAGGGTTGACATCAAAACAACAAAACATATCCAAAGGTACATAACCTGAGCTCGGAATACATCGTCAAAAAGGGTTGGCAGAAAAAAACCATTCACCAAACATTATCAACGTCGAAGGATTAACAAAATGAACACCTGTCCGAAGGAACACATCGTGAATTGACAGAAAGAATAACCTAATCTCAGACTACATCGTCAAAAAGGGTTGACGGAGAAAATATATAAGCTTAAGAGTCATCATTAAAGGGTCGATGGTAAGGTAGAAAATCACCAAATATTATCATCGTCAAAGGATTGACATAATGAACACCTGTCCGAAGGAACACATCGTAAACGGATTGACAGAAAGAATAACCTGATCTCAGAAAAGGGTTGACAAAAAGAAACAATTCAAATAGGAACCTCATCAAATGGGTTAATGGGCAAAATGCATTTGAAATTCCTCATCAAAAAGAGTTAGTGACAAATGACTAAATGAGGGTAACACCAGTTATAACTACAAAAGGTTGAATAACACCAAGGACATATAAGCTTCTCAGGAGAGACTGCCACTTATCACCACAGAAAACAAGCTTCTCAAAGAGATTTCCACTTGTTGAGTATAAATTCCAAGGAGACGCTGTTACCACAACACTGCTAGAGAAGAAATTTTGTCTTAAATGAGGATCTGTAAAAGATTCTTCCTGCAAGACATAGTGCAAAATAAATGCAAGCTCAAACTAGGCTCAACGACCTAACCAAGTTTAATAACCACCCTTTCTAGGGACCAAAGTTCATTCTAGATACAAGCTAGAAAGAAATGGTCAAACAAGACTCTACCCATTGAGAAATGAACTTGAATGGGGATTTATCTTATCCAAACATGGAAAATAAAACTGAAGCAACCATCATCCACGAGGATCGAACTCTGTGGGGAATTTAGAAAGGATGGGCACTTTATACCTAAGGCTAACGACCCTATTGGAAAGAAGAGACTAACCCAGTCACTTAGGGAATAAACGCCAAAGTGAGCAAAATAGGTAAACACCAGAAAGGCAACAAAAATGCTCAGATGCCATGCATATGTATGAATATATGTATGCCATATTTATGTTTATGATGACAAAATAGCCAAAAGAAAGCAAAAATTAGAGATGAAATAAACATCTCGACAAAGATACCCTGCCAACCTCACCAGATTGGAACATCAATAGGGATGAATATGCAGAACAAACAGCTTTACTTCAAGGTTACAACCTTCTCTAGAGGGAAATAATATTCCACTCGGAGGCATAACGTCATGACTTCACTAAGATTGCCATCATGAGCCTGATTTACTTATTGGAAGAGAAAGATCCATGGAGAATTGCCAAGATAAACTAAAGTAATAACTTACTGGGGAGATAGAAAAAGATATTACCAGAACAATGTAGTTCTGCACTTTAATTGCATAATAATCATCACGAATAGGCAACAGCTCATGCAACAAATGATCTTGAGATCTCCTCTGGCCCATATTACATGGTCTGTGAGAAAAAGTCATCAAGAAGATTTTATAGAAGAATTGGCATACAAGATGCTTCAATATCTTCAAACTCTTGAAAAGATTCACAAATCTCGACGTAACTGCCCCAATTTAAATGTATTTGCACAACAAAGTCCTTGTACTTGTCCTTCAGATTGTGGGAATAACAACTAGGAAACAAACTTGCCCCTGCTGGTGGGTCTTTGGAGTCCTTGCCTTAGAAAACAACTTGCAATAAGATGATCTCAAGACGACATTCCCCAATGTTCTAAACTTTGAAGATTTCTGCCTCTGATTCAACAACTCCTAGAATGGTTGATTAACAAACCCTTCAAATTGGTTACCCTAGTCCGAGCTTTCCTTTACCAAGTCAAATTCCCTAGCTGGCTGCATTTGTTGGGATTCCTTTGATATTGGGTTGTCTTACAAACAACGTTGTTCATTAAATTTTTTAGCAATTTCAATGCAACATTCACGCAAGCTTTTGAAAAAACAAAGTAGATCTAATCATTTACAGAATGATAGGTAAAGTGGTCAACACAAATAAATAACAAAGATCATTAGGAGTCAGGTTATCCAACCTTGTTGTAGTATGCTTTCAAAACAACCTTACCTTAATTAGGTCTTTTAAATTTGTAACGTGGCTTGATTCACGGTTCATGAAACAAAGGATAAAGGCTTAAAGTTTTTTTTGTACCCACCCAATCTTCATGATGAACTTCAATCCTATGTTCAGTTAACTCAAGCTATACATTCAGGTTCCTATAGGCTAGGAATTGAATTAATGATATTTGGTGATGGTTTAGAAACCTAAGGCAGTCACTACTCCCTTACAAAATTTAAATTTTTTTCTATTGAGGACTTCAGAGTAGAAGCTTTGAAGAATTCCTCCTTTTATTATCCCTAACTTTTTCCTGAACTGTTTCTTTTGGATTTATAGTAAGCTATACATTCAGGTTCCTATAGGCTAGGAATTGAATTAATGATATTTGGTGATGGTTTAGAAACCTAAGGCAGTCACTACTCCCTTACAAAATTCAATTTTTTTTCTATTGAGGACTTCAGAGTGGAAGCTTTGAAGAATTCCTCCTTTTATTATCCCTAACTTTTTCCTGAACTGTTTATTTTGGATTTATAGTAAGCAGGATGCCCCATTTTTGCCTAAGTCTCCTTCATAGGTTTTGAGTTAGTGGGCTTTTTACTCTTTTTTTTAATAATATTTTCGAGAAAGAAGGTGACTACCTAGTTTAGTGGCTATGAAGAACCATCACTGGCCTTTAGGCTTGGAAAACATCTATGACACTTGTTTGTTGTATGCGAAGGAAAACCTGTGAACACAATCTTTATATGAAAGGTCATTTGTATGCATATAACGCCAAGTTAACTGAGAACTACCCACCTCAAGGTTGAGATTACAGGTTTTTTTGTAAGGAAAGAAAGCTCCTACTTCTAAACTAGAAGGGGTTAACAAGGAATTATCTTCCTTATTTCTCCAATGTTTGGGAATTGAAACAATGCCTTACATCATCGACAAAGTTTAATTGAAAGCATACCAACAATAGTTATGGACATAATGTTTTCATCATCCTCTCCAATCTTTTCTTAAATAATAGCTTGGTGAAAAGAAATGGATGGAAAAAAACCTTTTGTTTATTTTAACAATGATAGGAAAGAGAAAGACTGAATACGAATGGACTTAATCAAAAAGATGCATAAACATTTCATTAATCTTGCCAATTCAAAAAAACAACATCTTACAAGCAAAAATAAATCCAATATGCAAAGAAAATACAATAGAAAATGCTAAAACTGCCAAAAAAAATTGCCAGCTTTGGGGAACTGGGCTTTCCTTTCTTGACTTGCCAACTGAGATAACCATCTTCAGAGTCAATTGTCGAGATCAGTCTAACAATCATCTTCACCTTTATTCTAAAAAATTTCTTCCATAACCAAAACTAATGGAACCGCCTGATTAGGTGAAGGATTTTTTATTTGAATTCCTTGAGGTGTGAATGAGAACATATCGGAGTCATGTAGAGTCTGTACCTTGCTCCTGAACACCTTACAGTCCTCAGTTGAATGCCCTTATGCCTCAGCATGGTAGCCACATCGGGCTTTGTCTTCAAAGACCGTGGGGTATGGAGGGATCACTTGATCTGTCTTCTTCGGCACTATCAATCCATCTTTGATTAAATCTGGAAATATCTGACTGTACGACATTAGCAGTGGAGTGAAATGTCTCTCTGGCTTCCTTGACCTTTGTAGGACGTGCTGACACGACTGACAGCAGTATGACCGTTGAAACTGAGGAGGTCTTCGATTTGGAGAAAAATATTTCCCTTGTGGAGAGAATGGTATCTGTTGTGGAGACCCAAAAGATTGTTGACTCTGATCAATTGAGATGCATGAGCACTGAGGCTGAGGTATTGAAGATTCCAATATTGAACTCCTTTCTTCCTCCCATTCTTCTGGAGAACTGACAACTAATTCACTCTCACTAGCTGGGATGTTCGAGATGCCTTTGATTTTTTTGCTCTTGAGATTGCTCTCGATACGCTCTCTAACTATTACCAAGTCGGAGAAATATTATGTCACAATGCTAAATAGCTTTTCCCGATATGGGCCTTGCAAAGTATCCACGAACCAGTCAACCAATTCCTTATCCAAGAGTGGTGGTTGGATGCGAGCAACTATTTCTCTCCATCTTTGAGCATACCCTCTGAAGGATTCATTGTTTTCTTGAGATAAGTCTAACAAATGCATGCGGCTTGGAGCCAAGTCAAGATTATAGTTGTATTGCTTCATAAAAGCACTAGCTAGGTCTGACCATGATTAAATGTTACTGCTCTCTAGCTGCATATACCAATTCGGTGATGCCCCACATATATTGTCTTGGAAACAGTGGATCACGAGCTTATTATTGCGGACATGTGAGGTCATTCTCCTGCAATAAATACCAAATTCTGCCTTGGACAACTATCCACTTTGTACTTCTCAAACTTTGGTGTCTTGAACTTTGGTGGCATTACAAGGTCAGGTACCAAACACATGTTCAGAGCATTCAGATCAACAACATCACGACCCTTAATGGCATCAAGCTTTTCTTCCAAGGCACGACATTTTTCCATAACCTTAACATATCGTGGGTCCTTGGTTTTCATTATAGGAACTACCTCTTAGGAATATAGCTCAAAGAATGCGAAACTAAGGTATTCCACGACATTAGCATAAGAGGAATGTCCATCTATGACAATGGTACGTTCTTGTATAACCTGGTTCTCAACAAGAATCTGCACAAGCTGAGCTTGAGCAACATTGTTCACTTGAGATGGAATGACGTTCCCAGTGACTGAAGTCCTTTGAATGTTGTCATCTCTGTTTGCTAAGGTTGTCATAGCTTCCACAATCTGATCCAACTGATCTTTCATTAATTCAAAATCTACTCTTGTCACAAAATGGCTCTGCTCTCTTGAGTTCATGACCCTTCACAAGCTACTTCAAGTCCAATGCTGGCTTTAGGAAGTCAACTGGGTTATGGACAAAGGATGGATGAGACTCAAGGCTGAGAAATGCAAATGAAAATGCAAATGTGACGACATGCGCTTGCAATGCAAATGAAAGCTAAATAGTTTCAAAGAACTCAAAAGGAAGTTGCAAACAATTTTTGAAAAAACTGAAAATTTTCATCTTATGATCTCAGATCTCTATTGATTTTTACAAAGGAAAGAACATATGAATTCCTTGAAGCCAAAGGGCTATTCATGAATGTGGGAATGTATGAATGTATGCACAAACACACGTATGCACATTGTAATACCCTCATATTTACCCCTAAGATCCCAAATATCATTTGCATCTCATTCCACAAACAAGATCGCAAGCTTTGGTTCTCTTGTCTTCCTTTGCAGGTTTGTTCTTGAGAGATCATCGAGCACCCCTTATTTTCTTGTTTGTTTGGTGTTTGTCTATGTTTATGTTTACTAACCATTATTCAAAATCCAAAAAAAAAGTTTTTTTCCTTTACTAACTTTTTAAGGAAGAATTTGGATCAAAGATATCAAATATCAGTCCCTCAGCTTGAATGAATTTCATCTGAACAAAGTCAAAGTTGATCTGCAAACAATTCAAAATCATCTGATCAAGAGTCTCCCAAGATTTGATTGACTTTTATTCAAGAGACTATAAGGTTCATGTGTTTATTTCCATGCCTTCTTTGACAAGCAAAAGAATCGAGCCAGAGCCAAGACAGTACATCAAAAAAGCAATTTTTCACATTTTTTGCCTGTGGTAACCGATTACCAGCATAAGGGTAATCAATCACCCTGCGCGCATTTCATGGAAAATTTTCAAATTCAAATGTTTCATCATGAGAATATTCTAGATCACTTCATTTTAATTGTCCAACCTCATTATAATTAATTCCCACCATGCACCTTCACTAATGACCACTTGATCATTAATTTCCCTCCAAATTCAAATTTAAAGCCTAACTTTGATTCCAAACCAAATTTCAATCCACCAAAATTTCCAAGCCTAAATCATATAAATAGAGGCCTCATTTCTCTCATTTCACAAGCTTTTGATAGCCAAATTCACATTGTCAAATTCTTTCTTGACTCTCTCTTTTTTCTCCAATTACCAAATTCACCAAAGCTCTTTCTTCCTTTGAAAGTTAGTAAGTTCATCACTAGAACTTACTAATATTTGAGCTAAACCTTCATCCATTCAATTTTTCATCATCAATTTCAGTAGATCGAGGCTTTGGAGTGTGGTTTGTAGAGTTTATTTGAAGAAGTTTCAGATTTAGAGTGGTAATTTCTTGATCCATCATTGTTGCTCTTGATACATCCTTCACAATATAATCTATTATTGATTCTTGTTGCTTAATCTTTAGATCTTACAAATTGTATTTCATTGGTGTTTTTTGTTGTTATTTTACTTGAATTTCGTGCTCAATTGCATACTTGATCATGAGGTGTTTGAAGAAATGATTGATCAAGTTTTGCATATTTTAAAAGTGAATTTGTTGTTGTTTTAGCAGTGGTAATTGATTACCCTCCTGGTGGTAATCGATTACACAATGAGCATTTTGGCTTTGTTTTAGGACTGTTTTGGTTCTTTCTTCTTCTTCTTCCATTTCCCTTTGGTTTTTTCTTTGGAATACGCGTTTAAAGGTCCTTTTCCTATTTAAATTCATTGGACTTAGGGTGTAGATGAAGTTGGATAAACATTCACTAATTCAAATATATCTTTAAAGTGAATTGTTCAATTCATTTTAGGTGCTTTGAGTTAATGATATGTTTAGTGCTTTAATCCACCAAGATTAGTGGATAAACTTAAAGATGGAATGACCTTGAAATTGTAATTCAATTTAGCATTCCCTCTCGTATTCTCTTTTTTTCTTTTGATCGATGAAAATTTTCGACATCGTTTAAACTTATTTCAAGTTCTTGATGAATATGAGAGTGTTACCTATTTTCTTTTCGTGCAGTATTTCTTTCAGAGAGTGATCTATATATCACTTCTCTAGCATGCATTAGCACTAACATTTTTATTGACCGGCCTAAGATAGTTGTCGTTTCTACATTAACCTGATTACGATTGCTTAACATAGTGCTAAATTGTCCTGTAATCGGATAATGATTATTCGTGGCTCAAACTTATGTTTGAAAGTCCAAGTATGGTTGATTATTTGTCTTAGGTCCATCATTTATGAAACATGTTGTTACGAGGCTTTGATTTTATCAATCCTTTAATGATTCTTCATTAACTTTGGCCTAAGTGCATGAGTTAACCATTGTTGATCATTTGTTCTAACAACTAATTACTAACTCACTAACAATATTATTGTACTAATTTTGTTTATGTTTATTTTTCGCTCCCTTTCTCTCTTTTATTTTTATGCTCCATTTTTATCATCTCATATCATATTATTGTGTTATGCTTCCTCTCTTTTCCTTTTGTCCATTTGGACCATATCTTGTTTAAAACACTAATAAAGGATTAAACCTCTAAAAGACTTGGTGCTCTTAACTTTGTGGTTATGCTCTTAGACTATTGTTAGACCTTGGACCTCTTGGACTATTCTTGGACCCTTGGATTTAGAATTATAACTCTTTCCCTATGCTTGGAGTGTTATGGATCTTTGCCTTTATTTGGCTTGCTTATTTGTTATGCTTCAAGACGGATGTAATTCTTATTTTGCTTGCTATGGAGTGTTCTACAATTTGGTTAGATCTTTCTTATCTCTTGATTTTATTTTGATTTCTAGGGTAGTCACTTCATCTCCTCCCCTTCTTAAGTTTTCAAAATCTCCTCCCTTTTTCAAAAACCTTCTTATTTTCAAACTTAAAACCGCGTTCATAATAAAACCTTGACTTTTTTCAAGTGATTTTCAAACTTTATTTTCTTTAATAAATGTCAATCAATGTTAATCATACTTTGACTAATTTAAAAAAAATACTTAAAGTATACAAAAACTCATTCAAATCTTTTTGTCCATTTGTGCACTTTTCATTTTAAAACTTTTCATAAAGTTTAGACATGAGTCATTTTCATAGTTGAGATGTAATTCTCTTATTCCCGATAGCATTTAAGATGTTAACATTTTCCACTTAAATGTTGAGTGATAGACTTGTTGCCCTTCACCCTTCTATGACTTTTAGGACGTAGTGCAGTGATTATCCAGGTGTAGACATGTGATGGTTATCATGCAATACTACACTCATATGAGTTTATCTTGAGAATATTATTGGCTCGCATGAGTAGTCATGTAAGCTGATAATATTCGAAAGATTTATCGATGACTCCGGGAACTTTGCAGAACCTGTTGTGCAGGAACATACCCATACTGCATACCTTTTGGGGTGGGTTAGACCATGGCTACATGCTCGTGATCTCCAAACCTAGGCCTTTTTCTTATTTGCATGTATCGATGTGAATATGTGAATATGTGAATATATGTGTATACGTGTGTTTGTGCATTACAATCATCCTTGCATTCATGACCATCAGATGGTTTCAAGGAACTCAATTGTCTTTTCCTTTGCAAAAATCGTAGGTATCATGGATTTTGGGAAGAGAAACACTAAGAATTTCAATTTCAAGAAACTTGATTTGGTGGAGTTAAGAAAGTTAGGAGCCTTGGTGTCATCTCTTGATGATTTCAGAAAGCACTATGGAAGACTGTTAAGTATTGTCAAGTCCCATATGGAAGAGGGAGTTCTTGACACTCTTGTAAAATTGTATGATCCCCTCTATCATTGCTTTACTTTTCCCGACTATCAGCTCGTCCCAACTTTGGAGGAGTATTCGTATCGGGTTGGTCTGCCAATATTGGATAAGGAGCCTTTCAATGGTTTAGAGAAGATTCCATCACCAAAGGACATTGTTGATGTCATTCACTTGGAGATGTCCGAAGTCAAAGCTAACTTTACTACCAAGGGAGGAATCAATGGTTTTCCCTCTAAGTTCTTGATAGAGAAAGCTTTCTTCTTAGCTAAGATGAATAGTTTATACGCCTTCGAAGCTATCCTCGCACTACTTATCTATGGGTTGGTTCTGTTTTCTAATGTTGAAGAGTTTGTGGATGTCAATGCCATTCGAATCTTTCTAAATGGAAACCCTGTGCCTACACTTCTTTGTGATACTTATCACTCTATTCATCAAAGGACCCTTAAGGGGTGTGGGACAATCCTGTGTTGCACTCCTTTACTTTACAACTAGTTTATTTCACACTTTCCTCGAACTAAGCTCTTTAAGGAAAATCCAAACAAGCTTCGATGGTCCCAAAGACTCATGTCTCTTACTCACACCGATGTGCATTGATATGATCCAGCCTATGACAAAGGAGTCATCATTGATAATTGTGGTCATTTCCTAATGTACCTCTTCTTGGTATCCGAGGAGGAATTAGCTACAATCCTATTTTTATGTGGTGTCAATTTGGGTTCCCTATGAACGAAAAGCCTAGTAACATCCTATTGTCTAGTTTTTTTATCTTAATGAGGAGGCTAATGCAAAGACTAAGGATAGAGTTTCACATGCTTGGGGAAAAATCATAGGAGAACTAAGAATGATTTGGGAAAGAGGAACTGTGTAGCTTTTGAGCCTTTCATTCAGTGGGTACAATCTCGAGCTCGTGACCTCAAGATGCCATATCTCCTTGAGAAGCCTTTACAACATGTTGTTGCATCATCATCTACCATTCCTATTAAACTTATGAAGGAATATCAAGAAGCATTGGCAAGGATAAAGCTTGAACGAGACACATGGGAAGGAAAGTACCATGCCATTTATGCTGAACAGATGGAGATGAAGAAGCAGTTAAAGAAGAAAGATGACTTGACTGAGTTGCTCGATAGGCGTGTTATACGAAGGCATGTTGCGCAAGCGAATTTATTTTTCTCTAGCGTGCAACCAGTTCCCAGTACTCATGAGTTTTCTAACATTCCTCCTACATCTGGTGCTTGGAAAGGGATAGTCGACAAGCATGTGTTAGAGAACACCGAGTTGAAGAGGCAGAAGAGGATGCATGAGATATGACCATCTTAGATAGGATCTTTTGAGACCCATTGGGCCTAGTTGTCTCCTTTTGTATTTTGAGTTTCTTGTTTTGTACTTCAAAGTTGTAACTTTTCCCATTATTAACGATTTGAAGTTTATTTTTAAAAGTTTTTCTCTTTGGAATTTATCTCTTGAGTTCCTTAAAACAAATTGCATTCGCATCACATTCATGTTTTGCTAACCATTCAAGGAACTTAAATTTGTTTTGCAGACATTATAGAATGGATTCTGGAAAGAGAGTAGCTCCAAGATACACATTCAAGAATCCAAAGTTGGAAAATCTAAGGAAGTTGGGAAGCCTAGTGGAAGATCCTCAAGCATTCAAAGACAAATATGGGAGTATTTTCCCATTGCTGAAACTCCAAGTGGATGAAGAGTTGTTAGTGGCACTTGTGTATTTCTACGATCCAATATATCATTGCTTCACATTTCCAAATCACCAAATGTTGTTGACATTGGAGGAATACTTTATGTTCATGGGATTGCGTGTCACTTGTAAGCCATTTTCTAGAAGAGAAAGGGACTCCAAGTGAAAAAGTTATTGCTGAGGTTGTGCATCTAGAGCTGATGTTCTTGTTTGAGAAAGCTCAATACTACGTTGAATTGAAAGATCCAAAAACATTTGATGCCATCCTAACACTGTTAACTTATGGACTATTTTGTTCCCAAATGTTGACGATTTTGTTGACGAGAAAGCTATCAGCATCTTCTTGATCAAGAATCTTGTTCCTACTCTGTTAGTTGACGCGTACCATTCCATCCATCTGAAGAATTATCATGGGGAAGGCCAGATCATCTGTTGCACAACTCTCCTCTACAAGTGGGGTATTTTACACTTGCCAAGGTCAGCATTGCTTTGGGGTATGAAGGATGGACTCTCATGGACAAAAACGATTTTATCACTCAAGCACTCTAATATCAAGTGGTATAATCCCATGTATGGAGGAGTCGCCATGATCCATGACTGCTGAGACTTCCCTAACGTGCCTCTTCTTGGCACAAGAGGATGTATCAGCTACAACTATATCCTAGCTCGCTGTCAGCTTGCATACCTGATGGAGGATGAACCCGATTCGGTATTTTTGAAGAGATTTTTCTTTGAAGAAGGGAAAAACCCAGTGCTTAAAGCTCAAGTTGTGTATTCTTGGCGTCACATTCGTACGAAGGGGATGGCTTCCTTGGGATACCCTGGCTGCTCTGTCTCAGAATCTTACCTACTATGGGCTAAGGAAAGAGCTTTGAAAATTTTCTACACTCGTTTTGAGCCAATCTCTATGACTTCGAAGGATCCCATCTCCATGGAGGAATTGAAGACTTCTTTGGTTAAAGCTAAAAGGGAGGAGAAGGCTTGGAGGGACTCGAACACCCCTTTTCTACCCAAACGGATAATTAAGAAAATCAGAGTGCATCAATTAGAGATGTTACATTTTCAACTTAATTTACAAACATACACCTGCTTAAAATCATTTAATAACATACAGAGCACAAAGTCGGATGAACAGACAACGATAACTTGCTTAGCATCTCAATTACAAGACAACCTGTTATTTTGCAGCAGAATTTAATACACTTTCAACATTTATAATAACCAAAGCAAGACCAGAAGAGTCTGCAACTAAACTCCATTAAAAATTCAGCAAGTAATAATCTTGCATAAATTCATGAAAACAACTAGTTTCAACCATAAAAATCATCACTACCGATTCATCGGTCTAGTACGTCCAACCAACATTTGGCACTTAGCAGAAGCAACCAATTTAATGAAAACTACTTAATAAAATTCGGCAACAAGGTAGTCAATTAAAAACAATAGAACTAATTGTTCATTCCCCCAAGAGTGCTATGTATCAGAGCGACCAACGACACCTTAAACAAAACGACACTTCATTCTGGATTACCTGCAAGTTACCACCAATGGAGGTAACATACAATGTAAAAGGGTGAGATATCAAAATTATAACATAAGGCATGATAAAAGTCATGTCGAAATCATATCACAACATTAAAATCTTCACAGAGTTACGAATATTATCAACAATAAATTGCAAGGAAATTCATTATTCATGTCAACAACAATTAGTAAAACAATCGAGCGACCAAACATCGCTTGCAACCAACATAATTATGCAACACTATGCGACTCAACTATGCATATGCATGTGGTACCAATTTTGGAGTAGAACTCCACAACCAATTTATTTGCCAATATAGGCCGCTAATACAGGCACAACCAACGCCAATACAGGCCAACCAGAGTGATATGCCATGAAATGCATCTACTATGGACTACAACACAACAACAACAACTACGCAGCAAGGCATTAAGCCTACAACCAATTTGTCCATAACAGAAGCATCACAATTTCATACGAATCAAGAAATCACCATTTTTTAACCTGGTCATGTAAGAGAACAATAACAATATCATTTCAACAAGTGAGAAATAGCGCGTATCGGCACCATTTCCAAAACCCCTGCATATCAGAAATCTCGAAATATTTCCAAAAAAGCGGCACTACAACCTTTACCTGCTTAATTAATTATAGATTTTCGGTAAAATTTCGTTAATTATGGAACGACTAATTGTACTATTTAAGGAACAACTACACAATTTAACACCAAAACTAATGACGGATAACACTTTTTCAGACACAAACAAGCGTCATCCCTAATATCTATCAACCCACTGAGACTTATCTTATAATATTAATTCCGTTCATGAAATCGATCATACCCATGGTTATAGAATTGAACCTCACCCTTACCTTTGAATTGAGGGCAGCTCTAGACTCCCGGTTCCGGTTTGCGCTCCGGTGACTCCTCTGCAACTATCTTGAAATCTCTCTGGTGGTTAATTTCCTCTGCTCTCTATTTTCTCCATAGCCACGTTCTTTTTTTCCTTTTTGGTTTATGTTTTCCCAATGAGACAGAATTGAGGGCGAGAGAATTACAGAATGCGTTGCTGCAGTTTCTCAGTCTTTTCGTGGGCATGTTCCAATTCTGACGTTATTGGATTTTGTTTGTGTGAAGAGCGTCAGGGGTGTGGCGAACGTGAGGGCCATGACGGTCGTGAGGGACCGGTGATGGTCGTAACGACCGTGACGACCGTGGCATGGGTGTGACGAGCGTCACATCAGCATTTTCTCATTTCTTGTTCTTTTACTTCTGTTTCTCCTTAACGGTAAATTATCCCGACTAACAATTTTACCCGAATACAACTATGATACGACGAGACACGACAAAGATTCATAATCAACTTAATTGAAATAAACGGGCGTTACAACTCCCCCAAACTTAAAAGAATTTCGTCCTTGAAATACCTCGATCAACTAGCTCGGGATAAGACTCTCGCATCTTGCTTTCTTCATACATGCACTATAAGGAATACAAATATGGCCACAAAACCTCAATACGCCATGCACATCCCACTGATAAACATTACTTTCTGAATGTCCTACTCCAGGCATTAAATCTACCAACTTCACATCTAATTTCTGAGCTTCTCTGATGTTGTCCAGAAAGTTATTATTAATCTTTAACATGCCCAACTTTACACTCTTCGGTGTCACTTCGCAACTAAACTCAGATATCTGAATTGCTCAATCAATTCCAACTCTTTAGCCATCATTGCTGACATATGCAAAGTCTTGCGGCTTAAGGCATCAGCTACAACTTTAGCCTTTCCCGGATGGTAGTTTAAACTAAAATCATAATCTTTTAACAGTTCTAACCACCTTCGCTGTCTCATGTTCAGTTCATTTTGGTCAAACAGGTACTTCAAACTCTTATGGTCACTGAACACCTCGAATCTTGAACCATACAGATAATGTCTCCAAATCTTCAGCATAAAAACAACAGCAGCAAGTTCTAAATCGTGTGTAAGGTAATTCTTCTCATGGATTCTCAACTGTCTTGACGCATAAGCAACTACTTTGTTACCCTGCATGAGTACACCTCCCAAACCAAACTTAGAAGCATCACAGTATACAACAAACGGTTCTTCTGTTTTAGGCGAGGTCAACACCGGAGCAGACGTCAACCTCCTCTTTAACTCTATAAAACCTGCTTCGCATTGGCATCCCACACAAAAGTTTTTCCTTTACCAGTCAACTTAGTTAACGGAAGGGCCAACTTAGAAAAACCTTCAATAAACCTTCTGTAATAACCAGCAAGTCCCAAAAAGCTTCTAATCTCAGTTGCCGACTTCGGAGTCTCCCATTGCAACACCACATCTACCTTAGATGGGTCTACAGCAATTCCACTACCTGATATAGCATGACCCAGAAAGCTAACCGCTTCCAACCAGAATTCACACTTCGACCGTTTCACATACAACTTTCTTTCTTTCAAAACTTGCAGTACTAATTTCAAGTGCTCAACGTGCTCCTCTTTCGAGTTAGAATAAATTAAGATATCATCGATGAATACTACCAAAAATCGATCCAAATACTCGTGAAAGATACGGTTCATGTATTCCATAAAAACTCCCGGCGCATTAGTAACACCAAAAGGCATTACCGTATACTCATAGTGTCAATATCTGGTTCTGAATGCAATCTTCTGAAAATCCTCATCCTTTACCTTAATCTGGTGATACCCCGACCTCAAATCAATTTTACTAAACACTCGCGCACCCACCAACTGATCCATCAAATCATCAATTGTTGGAAGCGGATATTTATTCTTAATTGTCACCTTGTTCAGTTGTCGGTAATCAATACACAACCTCATACTGCCATCCTTCTTCTTTACTAATAATACCGGAGCTCCCCACAACGACATACTCGGTCTAACGAACTTCTTCTCAAGTAAGTCTTCCAACCGTTTCTTCAACTCAACCGATTCAGATGCATACATCATGTACGGCGCCATAGACACAGGTCTGGTACCAGGTACAAGGTCAATAGAAAATTCAATTTCTCGTTCCGGAGGAACGTCAGGAATTTCATCTGGAAACACTTTGGGAAATTCACAGACAACCTCCAACTCATCAATTCTCGCTCGATCCTCAACGGATAAGGATGCCACCAACGCAAACACCTGAGCATCTTCTAGCAGTATCTGCCTCATTTGTTTCCCTTTGCCTACTGGAGGATCATAAGGTGTACCGCGATTTTGCTGCGACTTGCCTCTCCTCTCACTCAACAGCTTGTAATGAGCATTACTATCTTCTTCATAAATTCTACAGCTTTCAACCAACGCATCAAAAACTCAGATCTTCTAATACCCAATTTCCTTCTTGGTCTCAGACTTCAATCCCTTCTCAAACTTGATACCCTTAGAGAACTCAACAGTTTTTGCGCTGTAGTGTGGATAAAACTTAGCCACTTCTTTGAATTTCGCCGCATACTCGGTAATAGATTTGTCTCCTTGATTCAGTTCAAGAAACTCAATTTCTTTCTTACCACGAACATCTTCCGGATAATACTTCTTCAGAAATTCCCTACGGAATATAGTCCAAGTGACCTCCTCGCCTGCAGCTTCCAATACCGGACGGGTCTCTAGCCACCAATCATCAGCTTCGACTGCTAGCATATAGGTCCCATAACGAACCTTCTGTACTGGGGTGCAATCCATCATACGAAAGATTCGCTCCATTTCCTTCAACCAATCCAGTGCACCATCAGGATCGTGCCTACCCTTGAATGTAGGTGGATTCTCCCGCTGAAACGTTGCCAAACTGCGAGACCCAGCATCTCCAGCAGGATTCGGCTGATTTTCCATAGCATTAGCTATAGCTTGCAGAGCAGCAGCAATTGCAGCATCATTCCTTCCAGCCATTTCAACTTAAACTACAACAAACAGCAGTCAGATTTCACAAACAACAATACTCGATTGTTAGACCCGACGACTGACTCGATAACTTGGTCGGATGGAACGACCTGCTCTGATACCACTAATGTAACACCCCTTTTCGACCCAAACGGATAATTAAGAAAATCAGAGTGCGTCAATTAGAGATGTTACATTTTCAACTTAATTTACAAACATACACCTGCTTAAAATCATTTAATAACATACATAGCACAAAGTCGGATGAACAGACAACGATAACTTGCTTAGCATCTCAATTACAAGACAACCTATTATTTTGCAGATACACTTCCAACATTTATAATAACCAAAGCAAGACCAGAAGAGTTTGCAACTAAACTCCATTAAAAATTCAGCAAGTAATAATCTTGCATAAATTCACGATAACAACTAGTTTCAACCCTAAAAATCAGCACTACCGATTCATCGGTCTAGTACGTCCAACCAACATTTGGCACTTAGCAGAAGAAACCAATTTAATGAAAAGTACTTAATAAAATTTGGCAACAAGGTAGTCAATTAAAAACAATAGAACTAATTGTTCATTCCCCCAAGAGTGCTATGTATCAGAGCGACCAACGACACCTTAAACAAAACGACACTTCATTCCGGATTACCTGCAAGTTACCACCAATGGAGGTAACATATAACGTAAAAGGGTGAGATATCAAAATTATAACATAAGGCATGATAAAAGTCATGTCGGAATCATATCACAACATTAAAATCTTCGTAGAGTTACGAATATTATCAACAATAAATTGCAAGGAAATTCATTATTCATGTCAACAACAATTAGTAAAACAATCGAGCGACCAAACATCGCTTGCAACCAACATAATTATGCAACACTATGCGACTCAACTATGCATATGCATGTGGTACCAATTTTGGAGTAGAACTCCACAACCAATTTATTTGCCAATATAGGCCGCTAATACAGGCACAACCAACGCCAATACAGGCCAACCAGAGTGATATGCCATGAAATGCATCTACTATGGACTACAACACAACAACAACAACTACGCAGCAAGGCATTAAGCCTACAACCAATTTGTCCATAACAGAAGCATCACAATTTCATACGAATCAAGAAATCACCATTTTTTAACCTGGTCATGTAAGAGAACAATAACAATATCATTTCAACAAGTGAGAAATAGCGCGTATCGGCACCATTTCCAAAACCCCTGCATATCAGAAATCTCGAAATATTTCCAAAAAAGCGGCACTACAACCTTTACCTGCTTAATTAATTATAGATTTTCGGTAAAATTTCGTTAATTATGGAACGACTAATTGTACTATTTAAGGAACAACTACACAATTTAACACCAAAACTAATGACGGATAACACTTTTTCAGACACAAACAAGCGTCATCCCTAATATCTATCAACCCACTGAGACTTATCTTATAATATTAATTCCGTTCATGAAATCGATCATACCCATGGTTATAGAATTGAACCTCACCCTTACCTTTGAATTGAGGGCAGCTCTAGACTCCCGGTTCCGGTTTGCGCTCCGGTGACTCCTCTGCAACTATCTTGAAATCTCTCCGGTGGTTAATTTCCTATGCTCTCTATTTTCTCCATAGCCACGTTCTTGTTTTTCCTTTTTGGTTTATGTTTTCCCAATGAGACATAATTGAGGGAGAGAGAATTACGGAATGCGTTGCTGCAGTTTCTCAGTTTTTTCGTGGGCACGTTCCAATTCTGACGTTATTGGATTTTGTTTGTGTGACGAGCGTCAGGGGTGTGGCGAACGTGAGGGCCATGACGGTCGTGAGGGACCGGTGATGGTCGTAACGACTGTGACGACCGTGGCATGGGTGTGACGAGCGTCACATCAGCATTTTCTCATTTCTTGTTCTTTTACTTCTGTTTCTCCTTAACGGTAAATTATCCCGACTAACAATTTTACCCGAATACAACTACGATACGAAGAGACACGACAAAGACTCATAATCAACTTAATTGAAATAAACGGGTGTTACAGGGACAAATACTTCATGGTCGTTCAGGAAAATGAAGAACTTCATAAACTGCTCTGCCAAAATGAAGAAGAGAACTTGCAAGAAGATGAAGAATCCTCTCGTCATAAGGATTAGGCCTTTAGTTTCTACTTTGTTGTTTGATTTGTATTAAGACTTGTACTTTGGCTTTTGAATGTGTAATGAATCTTTTGTAAAACTCTCAGTCTTTAATTTATGAAAGTGTTGTTCTATCTGCATTTAATCTCCATTGTTATAATGTTTGTAAACATAGTTTTGGGTTCCTTGAATGTTCGGTTTTTGCATTTTCATTTGCATTCATAAGCATTGCATATGCATTTTCTATTCTGTGGCTCATCTCGTTGTCTCATCTTCAGTTGTTCACACTGAATTCTCAACACCAGTACAACACCCGAGCCCGTCAAAGAATGGCTGAATAAAACATGGAAATGGATAGGATCAATGATGAACTTGAAGACTTGCGCGGAAGTGTAGGGCAGAGCATGGAAGTCCTACAGGTTATCAAAGCGAAGATAGACACTCAAACCACTATAGTTTCTGAAATCACCAATGCAACCGTGGAATCGACACCAACAACGTTTAATACTGCAAAGGTGCCACCTTATGGATTATCTCAGGGTTTTGTGCCTCCGCCTTTCATAATGCCAACTACTCAACAAGCAATTCCTCTGGGTCAGAAATCCCTCAAGCTATTCCGACTTATACTCCGGATATTGTACAAACTCAAGCACTTCCTATTTTTCACAACTAACAGTAGGTATATGAGATCCCCGATATGTCTGAAGAAGGGAACGAACATTATGAAAGGCTGAAGTAAAGTGTAGAGACCATTGGAAGGAAGGTTAGAGCAATGGAAGGAAACGACATCTTTGGTACTGACGCCAGAGATATGTGCCTAGTGTCTGGATTGGTAATCCCTCCAAAGTTTAAAATTCTCAACTTTGAACAATACTCAGGTGCAACTTGTCCAAAGATGAATTTGATTATGTACTACAGGAGAATGGCCGCTCATGTGGACGATGATAAGTTAATGATCCATTATTTCCAAGATAGTTTGAAAGGGGCATCTGCCAAGTGGTATCTAAGCCTAGGTCAGTCCCACATTCATAGCTTTCAGGATTTGGCTGATGCTTTTGTTAATCATTACAAATACAATATGGATTTGGCTCCGGATAGAAGGCAACTTTTTAGCATGTCGTAGAAGGGTTCCAAGTCCTTTAAAGAATATGCATAACATTGGAAGGAGACTGCCTCTCAGGTAGATCCTCCTCTAACCAAGAAGGAGTTGAATGACTAGTTTGTAGACACAGTGAGGCCAGAATTTTATGAGAAGATGATCAGTAGTGTGACAACCAACTTTTCTGACATCGTGGCTGTAGCTATAAGGGTGGAATTGGGAATGAAGAATGGAAAAATGACTAGTGCTTTTGGAAGTTCAAGTAGTAATAATGCCAAGAAGTCTAGTAGCGGTTTTCACAAGAAAAAGGAATGAGAGACAAATGTTGTATCAATAGGAAGGAGGAACCAGTCTTAGAAACAACCTTATCAGCAATATCAGCAACCTCAACAAGGTTATGTTCAGCAACTGATGTACCATGTGAAGTATGCCCAGCAACCGTATGTGGCAACTGTCACACCTACATTCAACAACCCAGTTCCAATTTATCAAACAATACAGTAGGCACCGATCTATCAACCAGTGCAACATTGACAAAGCTATTAACGAGCACCCAATGTTATGGCTTACCAACAGTAACAACAACCTCGAGCTTAAACTCCCAGATAGAATTTTCAAAATAGAATACCAGCGGGAAAACCTCTCATTCCTCCAATCCCAATGACTTATACTGAATTTTACCCATCTTTAGTGCAACAAGGGTTGATAACAACTAGGCCATTGGGACCACCCTCCGATACTTAATCTCCTTACTATAACCCGAACACTCATTGTTTATTTCATGAGGGTGCTGCTAGACACGCTCTAAAGGGATATCTTGCTCTAAAACATATAGTCAGGGAATTAATGGAGAAAAAGATCTTGTCTTTCGGTGATGTTCAACCAAATGTTAAGAATAATCCTTTGCCTAAATATGGGGGAGTCATTCTATAGAATAGGTGTATGATGAGAAGATAATCCTTGATGTGTCAAAAATTAGGACTCTGTTGTAGTCTTTCCATGAAAAATTTATAGAGGCTGGTCTGATTGAAGGTGTCCATTCTGATTGTGAAGAGTGTGATGTTGACCCCAAAGGGTGTTTTTTGGTCCAAAGAAATGTTTAGAGGTTGATCGATGATAGATTTTTACAGGTATGCAGCAAAATGAGAAGGGAGGAAGTATCAGTGGTTGAGCCTATTTTCAACCTACCGAAAACTAGTGAAAAGGTGCTTGTGTTCAAAATGCTTAACTCTAGTTCGGTGGCTCTAGCCTTCAACATTGATAGGCCTAATTTCAACATCCTTAAGCCTGTTGTTTCAACAATTGGTCAACCTAGATTGATCATCATTCAAAAGCTGAGTTTGTTCCACTTTGAGGATACAAAGGTTGTGCCTTGGAAATATAACATGACTGTAATTGATCAAGGATCAGGAAAAGTTGTTCACAATGAAGAAGTAAAGGGTAATCAAGCAAGTATGAGGAATATTGTTGGAACTAGAAAAATGACCCGCAGTGATCGAATTTATCAGCCCAAAATAACTGTGGTTCCTCAAAAAGAAACAACCACCACAGAGCCTACCAAAAACAAAGAAGTGGTACTGAACGAAGAAGATGCTAATTTTTTTAGGATAATTCGAAAAAGTGATTATAAGGTCATTGATCAGCTTCACCAAACTCCTTCCAAGATATCCATTATGTTGCTCTTAATGAATTCTCCTACCCATAGGGAAGCTCTGCAGAAGGTGTTAACGCGGGTGCATGTTACGCAGGACATAACAATTGGTCGATTTGATTATGTAATTGCCAATATTATTGCTCGCAACACTTTAAGTTTCAGCAATGAGGAGTTTCCTAGAGAAGGATTTAATCATAAATGTGCGCTGCACATATCTGTTAGGTGCCAAGAGGATGCTTTTCCATGAGTCTTTGTTGATCCCGAATCTTCTTTGAATATGCTTCCCAAGAGGACGCTTGTCAAACTGGCATATAAACGGGCAGACATGAGGCCAACATTGTTGATTGTTAAAGCTTTTAATGGTTAAAGGATAACTATTGTTGGAGATGTAGAATTACCAGTTATGATAGGTCCCCATGTATTTGAAATTACGTTTCAAGTGATGGACATTAATCCAGCTTACAGCTGCCTATTGGGATGACCATGGATTCATGCAGCCGATGCGGTAAATTCTACCCTATATCAGAGGATGGAATTTGTTGTGGATGAAAAACTGGTAATCTTACATGGTGAAGAAGACTTGATGGTGAACAATCTATCGTCTTTTAGATATATTGAAGCTGATGAAGATGCGTTGGAAACTTATTTCCAAGCACTTGACATAGCTAATGTTGTGATGGTGGAGATGGAAGAAATAATGGTTAAGAGTAGTTCATCCTTCGTGTCTGCTTAAAGTATAACGTCTATGCTGAAAGAGGGTACTCCTGTAGGTTGTGGAGAGGTTATTAAAGTGGAAGCAAGATTGGGTCGCCAGGGATTGGGTTACAAACTAACTCATAATGGAACATTAGTTTTTGGCAAAGGACGCTCGAGGACCATTCAAGAAGTATTTATCAGTGGGAGTTTCCAAATCAACGTCGTTGAAGAGGATTTTGAAGATGAAGATATTGATCACCTGGTATATCATTGCGAAGCTGTTTTGGACAACTGGGAATGTTTTGTTGTTTTCAAATTTCCATAGTCGTGCCCAAGGCTATAAGATCATTTTGTAGGGCCCCATGCTTTCAAATTTATCATGATTAATGAAGATGTTTTGTTAAACTCCTCATTTTGTTTCATTTACTGTTTTTTGCATTTACTTTAAAGAAAATGACAATCTTTTGAAAACCAAAAAATATATTTCTTTTATTATGTTGCATCTATCTTTGTGTGTTTAATAAATTAATCAATTTAAAACATGCAGAGAAACTCCAAAATTCGTTGAATCCAATGACGTTGTTTTCCCTCCTGACTTTGACTCACCTATATACCAAGCTGAAGATGAGGATGATGAAGATTTTGAGATACCAGATGAACTGACAAAGATGGCTGAATATGAGTACACATACCTTCAACCTCACAAAGAGCAAGTGGATGTTATTAATCTTGGCACCGATGAAGACAATAAGGAGGTCAAGATTGGGGAAACACTTAGGGAAGAAATCAAATTGGTGAAGCTTTTAGAAGACTTTGCTGATGTATTCGCTTGGTTATACCAAGACATGCCTGGTTTAGACACTGACATAGTGGTTCACAAATTACCGCTTCGACCAGAATGTTCGCTCGTCAAACAGAAGCTCCGAAGGACTAGGCCTGACATGGCTCTCAAGATTTGGGATAAGGTCAAAATTCATATTCATGCAGGTTTCCTGGAAGTGTCAAAATATCCAGAATGGGTGGCCAATATTGTACTTGTGCCAAGAAAGATGGAAAAGTTAGAATGTGTGTGGATTATACGGATCTAAACAAAGCTAGTCCGAAGGACGATTTTCCTCTGCCACATATTGACACTTTGGTAGACAATACAACTCATTTTGCAGTTTTCTCATTTATGGATGGTTTTTCTAGTTACAATTAAATCAAGATGAACCCAGATGATATGGAAAAGACTACCTTCATCACTCTTTGGGGGACCTATTTTTATAAGGTCATGCCCTTCGGTCTAAAGAATGCAGGGCCACTTATTAGAGAGTTATGGTCGCATTTTTTCACGATATGATGCACAAAGAAATAGAGGTATATGTCGATGACATGATCGCCAAATCTTAGAGTGAAGAGGATCATCTAGGTCATCTTTTGAAGTTGTTTGAGAGGCTTAGAAAATAGCAGTTGAGGTTGAATCCTGCCAAGTGCACTTTTGGGGTGAGATCTGGGAAGCTGCTTGATTTTATTATTAGTCAACGAGGGATTGAGGTGGATCCTGACAAGGTTCGAGCTATTCAAGAGATGCCGGCTCCATAGACTGAGAAACAAGTTAGAGGTTTCCTTGGAAGGTTGAATTATATCTCTAAATTTATTTCCAATATGACTACTACCTGTGAACCAATTTTCAAGCTATTGCGCAAAGACCGGACGGTTGTTTGGAATTCAGATTGTCAGCGAGCTTTTGATAAGATTAATGGTTACCTTCAAGAACCTCTTGTTGTTGTGAGAATCAGATGTCAAACTATTGATTAACATGAATCACAAATCTTTAACTATTCACCATCGAACTTTGATTTATCCAAAAAAAAGGGTAAAGAACGAGAAAACCCTAATTGCACCATAAAAACAATGCGGGAGATCTAAAGTTCGGGGGTTGGTTATACCTAGGGAAGGTGTTAGCATCCTAAGCTTCTGCAGTATTCTACAAGAACCTCTTGTTTATTATTAGTGTTATTTATTATATATTATATGATATATGTTAAAGGGTTGAAAGAAGACCTAAGGTGTTAGTCCTAAGTATGCTCGCCAAGAAGTCACATCTTGTGCCTACGTATCCTGACGAGAATGGAATCAGAGCATTTGTAGTTCCCCTCAAAGAGGGTGAGGAACTCTTGACTATGGTCAAGGTTCCAGGGGGAAGTAAGTGTTCATAGTGAGACACTTACGCGGAGCGCGACGACTCCAAGTCTAAAGTTAAACTGAAAGATAGATATGTATCAATGGCAGGAAACTTACATGGAGTGCGGCGACTCGGATACTAAGGCTAGGATAAGGGTATCGACCTAGAATTTACGAGGTTGACAATGGCAATCAATAAGTGTGATTCTTTCCGTTGGAAATGGTGGTGTTCTGTCTCATATTATAATGTTGGGGGATCAAAAAATAGAATAAACCTTGGTTCAAGTGAATTAAGACTAAGGGGAGCATGTGGATTAACATAAAATAGTGAACATTAAAAAATTCAACAAACTCCTGGCATCAAAATATCGGCAATGATGCGTCTAGATAATAGCAAGTTTAATTTTAAATAAAATTCCATCATGAGATTTGTTTCCACAACCTTAAATTAAAAAGAATGATTATGATCGATCGTAAATTAAACATAAACATCTCGCCTTCATTGAACAAATCAAACTTAAATAGAATCCAATTATCTTATTAAATTCACAAAATTACATTAAAAATATAAATTTAAAAATGAAGAGAAAACAAACAAAAAATATTAAATTAAAAAAAGAACAAGATGGGCTTAATGCTAAAGCGCAAGAATATTTTTTTAAAAAAACACAAAATAATAAAATCATAAAAGTAATTAAAAAAAATGGACCGGTGTTGGTCAACCCACGGGAGGCCACCATGCACAACAACAGATCAAAAAAACTAAAAAAAAGGATAGGGTTATCGATCTCCCTCTCGGGTTCCTCTCACTTTCTCTCTTCAAACATGCATTTGCCCCTTCTACTACCTTCACAGCGGTCGGCGACAATTCCCTATTGTTCGTATAAAATTGCACCAAAGCAAAGAAGTAAAAAGAAAATTTAAACGGGAATATTACCGGCGGCGAGAAGACTCTAATGGCGGCGTCGCACATAAACAGAAAGATCTCGCGTGGTGGATGCACGGCGGGTTGATTGCGAAGATGATGATGTAATCGGAGTTTCGTCGGAGCTTCCACGAACGAGGATCTCAGAAGATTTCGACACGGTAACTTCGACGTCGTCGGTAACCAAAGATAGGTTATTTTCCCGATCTCTTTCTCTTTTTGATACTGTTGTGATGCGTATGATATGCTTCTGCCACGAATTCACTTGTGATGGTTTTCTTAATATCACTTTTGTGTACCTCTTCCCCCATTTCGAAATCAACCCCTGTTTCTATAAGCTTGTCTAGAACTTTAAGGTTATTGATCCTGTCTTGATGACATTCCTTCTTTTAGCATATTGTGTCCCAATGTGTTTGAAACCAGTTTGGAAAGAATTTCACTTGGTCTGAAACAAATCAATGCAGTGATATTATTTCCACTTTCGTATGATTTTGTAGGGAATATGTTTGTAATTTGTTTAATTGTCGGCTTGCACCTTATGGCTAATGTCTTTGTATGATTTTGAACTATTTTGATGATGTTTGATTATGCTTTGGAAAGAAAACAACTCAGTTTTGATTATGTTTGATGAATTCTGTTGTGACTTTGGACAGAAAAAAATATCATTGTAAGTATTTCCGTTTTCGAATTTTTATGTTGGGTATTGTGTTTGGTATATCTCAGGCTGTAATAACTATTCTTTGATGAAGCCATGTTGTTTCCTAAAGTAATTCAAACTTATATCCACAGTTGAAATGTATTTTTGCTGCAGGTGAAATGAATTGAAATCAAACTAACACGTATCATAACTTGCCGAAGGCTAGTGATGAACCAAGACTTGGTCTAGCGGCAAAACCGTTACCGCATGAGGGAAGTGGAAACTCACGCCAATAAGTATTAAGCAAAATGGCTTGTTGTTAATTTTAATGACCAGCACCAACAGTGAAGAAACGAACCGCATTGGAGTGGTCGCCGCAACAAGGATAGTGGTGTGAATGACTGGGCTTTTTCTTTATGTAGAACGAAAAAAACAAAGTCGTAAGAAAGTTGGATTATTGATGGTAGATTCAAATTTGTAATGAGTGTATTTTCAAGTATTCTTGGTGTACGAATGAACCAAGTTTATAGGCATGAATTCTTCTCATTTACATATGTTGCCTTTGCTGTTATTATACAAACTAAACTCCTTTCTATATGGTGTAATATAAACTTGCAATGCTAAGGATTTTGGCGAGACCTTTTAATGAAGTGGTACAATTTGGAATTTTGGGAATACGTAGTATGATCTTGGTCATGGATTTGCACGCTGGAGATTTATCATGAGCATGTACCATGAAGTTTTTGTTTTTGTTTTGTAGCAAGTATTTTGGAAGTTACTCTTTATTCATGTGCCTTTGTAGACTTGTTTTGGCCTCTTTATTGTTTTTGGTAAGTGATGACTTTGTAATTTTGTGAATTGTAGTGATCTTGAATATGCAAACTTTGGTACAACTTAACCCTCATGATCAATCCTTGCTTATGTATCTACAAATTTTCAATAAAATTTGAAAATATGGTTTGCCACTTAGACCCAACATGAATAAAAAAGAATGACCAATAAAACAAATCATAGCTTGAAGCAACATGGCCCTTCAAATGTGTCTTGAGGCATATCTGAATCTTATATTCGGCTAAGAACAACCTGATCCATCTTAAAATCTCTTGAATTCATGAGTAACTTCTTGACATCATATAGGACTTAAAACTTGAAAATCTCTTGAATTCATGAGTAACTTCTTGGCATCATATAGGACTTAAAACTTGGAATACAAACGATAATGGATTGAGGATTAAAGTTTAATTATGGCCTTGTATTACTTCGAAGCACAAAGAACTATTCAAGATTTGGTCATGAACTTAACTTCAAACATGCCATGGACCTTTTGAATGAAATCTCTTAGAATTGATACCACCATACAACTTAGGTTATGGATCACGTCATGACTATTTGACCATAAGCATGAGGGCATAATCTTCCTTTATATCCACAGGAATTTAACACGGCTTAAAGGGGATCATGATCACACACACCAAGCCTTCATGACCTTCAATCCTTCCGCAACACACCTAACTCCACAATATGAAAACAAACAAGCAAAGTCTAGTGAAATGGTTAGCTATGCATGGATGAACCTAAGATGTTATGTAGACGATCAAAGAATCTAAGGGTAAAATTTCGGGTATAACACCTCCGATCTTAATTCCTCCTGTTTTTGGAAACCCTTTTTTCATGTACTTGACTGTGCTTGAGGGATCAATGGGCTGTGTGTTAGGCCAACAAGACGAGTCTAGACGCAAAGAGCATGCCATATACTATTTGAGCAAGAAGTTCACTGATTGTGAAAGTCGATATTCACTTTTAGAGAAGACTTGATGTGCTTTGACATAGGTTGCCAAGCGTTTGAGGCAATACATGATCTGTCATACTAATTTGTTAATCTCAAAAATGGATACAATAAAGTATATTTTTGAAAAGCTTGCTCAGACAAGAAGACTCGCCCATTGGCACATGTTATAAGAATATGACATCCAGTATGTTGCTCAGAAATCTATCAAGGGTAGCATCTTGTTAGATTATCTTGCAGATCAACCAGTAGAATATTATGAATCGCTGAAGTTTGACTTTCCCGATGAGGATATTATGTTGATAAATAAGGATTATGAAGAGCCAGGTTCAAATGAGGGTCCCGAGCCCGACTCCTGGTGGAATATGATGTTTCCAACTACAATGGGCATGGCATAGGTGCCATTTTGATGAATCTAGACAATGGTTACACTCTGCTCACAACCAGGTTATTCTTTGAGTGTACTAACAATATTAGTGAGTATGAAGCTTGTATGGTGGGCCTCGAAGCAGCAATTGACCTTCACATCAAAATTCTTGAAGTGAGTGGTAACTCAGTCTTAGTGATTTATCAGGTCAAAAGTGTGTGGGAAACTCGAGACGAGAAGTTAATCTCATACAGAGCTTACATTGTGGAGATGATTGAATACTTTGATGAGATCACTTTCAAACATGTCCCGAGGGCTAAAAATCACATCGCCGGTGCATTGTCTATGCTAGCCTCAATGTGGAAGGTCAGATTTATTAATGAAGTGACACTCATCCGAATCGAGAGGAAGACTGAGCCTGCTTATTGTCAGATGGTGGAAGAAGAAATAGATGGGAAACCGTGGTTTCACGATATTAAGAAATATCTTCAGACTCAGGAGTATCCAGTTGATGCTATATCTCTTGACAAGAAAACTTTAACGAGATTGACATCCAAGTTCTTTCTCAGTAATGATGTACTTTACAAAAGAAATTATGACATGGTCTTTCTTAGGTGTGTTGACAGACGAGAAACGAACTTGTTAATGCAAAATATTCATGAAGGAACATTTGGTACACATGACAATGGATATGCCATGTCCAAGAAGATTCTGAGAGCTAGATACTACTGGTTGACTATGGAAACCAATTGCACCCAATATGCCAGGAAATGCCACAAGTGACAGATTTATGCAGAAAAGGTGCACGTGCCTCCCACATTGCTAAATATGTTGTCATCACCTTGGCCATTTTCTATGTGGGGCATTAACATGATTGGGGCAATTGAGCCAAAGGCTTCCAATAGACACCGATTTTTCCTTGTTGTTATTGACTACTTCACAAAGTGGGTTGAAGCTGTGTCTTATGCCAACGTAACTAAATAAGTGGTTGCCCGTTTTATCAAAAGGGAGATTATCTATCGACACAAAATTCCAAGCCGAATCATAATATATAATGGAACCAATCTGAATAATAAGACAATGAAAGAGTTGTATGATAGCTTCAAGATCAAACATAACAACTCTTCTCCCTATCGTTCGAAGATGAACAGAGCTGTCGAAGCTGCGAATAAAAACATCAAGAAGATTTTGCAGAAAATTGAACACTTATAAGGACTAACATGAGATGTTGCCATTTTCCTTGCATGGATATAGAATGTTTGTTCGCACTTCGACAGAGGAAACCCCTTTTCATTGGTATATGGGATGGATGCAGTTCTTCCCGTTGAAGTTGAGATATCATCTCTAAGGGTCTTGATGGAAGCCAAATTTGATGAAGCGAAATGGGTCAGAGAAATATTTGATCAACTGAACCTCATTGACGAGAAGTGCATGACTGCAATGTGTCACGGTCAGTTGTATCAAAAGAGGATCAAGAGAGCTTTTGACAAGAAGGTTCGTGTCCGAGAGTTCCAAGAAGGAGAGTTTGTACTCAAAAAGATTCACAACATGGGAGTTCTTGACAAGAGGTAAAGACCTATGATGCTAAGCATCAGCTCATGGCAGAATTCAAGTATGACCAAAGAAGCAATCATAGCAAGGACAGGCATGTTATGCTTTAAAACAACAGTCAATGGCGCCAAATGAAGGTTATATTCTCAAACAAAGATATCAGCTCAAAAACTGAAATAGATCCTGCCATGGTGTTCTCAACATCATGCATCAACCAGCTAACAAAGTCCTGATAGAATCTAGGTTGGTTTTCCTCTCCACAAAAGCTCTTGTAGTCCTCACTATGCTAAGCCAAGAAAATCAGAGATCCTTCCCTTTTGAGCACACTTATGAAGGTTACTTCCTCTTGAAGAAATAAGCAACCTTAATGGACAGTTGGAGCAAATGAGATTCTATCTTTTGTTTGAGATTATGAACAACTAATATAACTATAATGGAAGGTGTTTAAAGTGTCACAATGATGGAAAATGACTTGAGTAGTGATTTGACATGAAATGTGCATAAAAGTCAAACTTGAATGTGTGGGAAGTTGACTTTTTTTATTCATGGTTTTTTTTGATGAAACTTACTATTGGAATAGCTTCAAATAATGATTTTAAGGGTGTGTATATGGTTTCTATGATGGTTTCATGGCTGGAAATGATGCTGGTGTAAAAAATGCAAAGTGGTCATTTTTGGTGATTTTGTGAATTTCTTCACTTTCAAGCAAAGGGAGAAAGAAAGAGAGTTGTGTGTTCCTTTTGTTTTAGATGGCTCTGATGTGTCCAAAAGAGTTGAAGGAAGCCTCTATTTATAGTCCATGGGAGGGGTTTGGGGCAGATTTGGCATTTTGGTCTTGGAGGGAAATTTTGGAAGAAAATATGTCCAAGACTTGGTACAGCTGCACACTCAACTCCTTGGCTCAATGTGATGCATAAATCAAGTGGCATAAGGGTCATGGAGGTAACTGAAGTGAGGCTAGAGTGTAGGGAGGTTACAGCTGTAGATTTCCATTCAAAAGTTTCTCTTTCCTCTTTGACTTTTGAATAAAATAATGACAACTTGCTTTACCAATCTTGTCAAGCCTTTCAAGCCTTCACCTCTTTTGAATTTCTACTCATGATTCCCTATAATTATCAGATCAAATGTTGATCAAATGGTTGAGAATGATTTAAGTGGCTGAAAAGTGGATTTGTGACAAAGTGGAAATGGTGCACTCAAGTGTTGAGATCCCAACTTGTTGGATTCAGAACTCTTAGCTCACAAGGGGTATGGAGGAGTTCCAGTACTTTTTGGAAAGCCCTCATGGAGCTCTACAACTTTCAACTTTTCATGATCTTCAGATTCCAAGTGGAACTAAGTCAAAAAAACTACTCAAAGTTGGCTGAAAACATGCCTAAAAAGGCCAGAAACTTAGAATTTTTCTAAGTGTTTTCTCCTTCTCGTGATGAATTTCATCATAACTCCAAATTTATGCATTTTCTGAACATGGACCACTGTGAGACTTTTGTAAAACTTGCCAAGACCTTTCCAACAAGCTTTGAACCACCTCAAATGGATGTGTGATTAGGAAGTTATGGTCTTGCTCCTTTCAAAACCCTAATTCCCGACTTTTTTTATTAATCCTCAATCCTTGATCCAATGGTCATGAAGTTTCATGGATAGGTGTAATATGTTATTAGGAACATTTTTGCTTCACACCTTGAGGTCAAATTCCTTATGGTTGAAGAGTTGGCTTTTTGGTCAACGAAATGATCGATCGATAACTATTGGATCGACTGTTGTTGTTTTGGGTCTCCTGGGGTTTTTAAACTTCTTGAGTGGACTTCATTAAGCCATATGAGCTTCATAGACCATGATTCCATCATTGTAACACCTTTTTAATCAAAAGTCAAACTACAGTTGACTTTTCCTAATTAGAAACCCTAATCGGGGATCCTGAACTGCATTGTTCTTGATCTTTGGGTGACCACCTCAAATTGCATTCATACTTGACCCAATGGAGTATCTTTGATGATGTATATTTTCCTCCATGTAGTCCAATGATAGGAAAATTATCTTATTTGGAATGGAAAACAAAGAACCGACCCAATCCTCACCTTGTGAACCCACATGCTCGATATGCAATAGAGCGATGTATGATATGATGAAATGTAGGGTATAAAAGGCTAAAGGTGAAAATGAGGGTGTGACAGTATTCATTGATGATATTCTTGTTTACTCTCGAAGTAAAATGGAACTCGAAGAGCATCTACGTCAAGTGCTACAGATCTTGCATGAAAAGAAGTTGTATGCTAATCCATCCATATGTAAATTTTGGCTAGAAAGGGTAAATTTCTTAGGACATGTCATATCAAAGGAAGGATTTATTGTCGATCCAATAAAGATTGAGACCGTACTCGCATGGAATCAGCCCTAGATGATCACTGACATAAGAAGTTTTATAGGATTAGTTGGATACTATCGACGATTCATTGAAGGATTTGCAAAGATAGTATCCCCATTGACTCAACTTACTAGGAAGGATCGGTCATTTGCTTGGACCGAGAAGTGTGAGGCCAGTTTCCAATTGTTGAAAGAGCGATTGACGACTTCACCGGTATTAGTCTTACCACAGTCAGATGAACCTTATGAAGTTTATTGTGACGCGTCTCATCAAGGACTTGGATTTTTCCTAATGCAACATAAAAAAGCAATGGCGGATGCGTCACGAAAGTTAAAAAAATCATGAAAGGAACTATCTCACATAGGACTTAGAGCTTGCAGCAATGGTCTTTGCCTTGAAAATTTGGAGACATTATCTTTATGAGTGTACTTTTATCGTGTTCAGTGACCATAAGAGTTTGAAATATTTTTTTGACCAAAAGGAGTTGAACATGAGGCAGAGAAGGTGGATGGAAATGCTAAAAGATTTCTATTTCATACTACAATACCACCCTGGAAAGGCGAATGTTGTGGCAGATGCATTGAGCAGGAAAAGTGTTTCTGAATTATCGACCATCATGGCTAATAAACAAAAGTTGTTGGAAGTGTTTCGAGACCTACATTTAAATGCAGAGTTTGCATCAGGAGCTTTGAAATTTGGAATGATTAAAGTATCAAATGTATTGTTAGAAGACATTGATAGTTGTCAAGATGACAACTTAATTGTGGAAAAAAAAGGATTTGATTTTTTAAGGAACCACCACAGAATTCAAGGTAGGAGAATATAATATTTTGAGATGCAACGATAGGGTATGTGTGCCCGATGCAAAGGAACTAAGAAAAAAATCCTAGAAGAAGCTCATAAAAGTAAGTTGATTATTCACCCTGGGGCAACTAAAATGTTCCAGGATCTGAGACAAGATTTTTGGTGGCCAGGTATGACGAGACACAAAGATGAATATCTTGCATCAAGTTTGACCTGTCAGAAGGCAAAGGTGGAACACCAGAGGTCTGCGGGATGTTACAATCATTAGACATGCCAAAATGGAAGTGGAACAACATCTTGATGGACTTTATCACGGGGCTGCCAAAACCCAAGCGAAAATTGACTCAATATGGGTTATAGTAGACCGACTAATAAAGTCTGCTCACCTTTTGCCCTTCAAGACTACTTATACAATGGAGAAGCTAATCGAGATTTACATAGCCGAGATCGTGATGCTTCACGGAGTACTAGCAAGCATTGTGTCAGACCGAGATCCTAAATTTACCTCATATTTCTAGGGAGCACTGCATGTCACGTTGGGTACGAAGTTGAGGTTAAGCTCAGTGTATCATCCATAAACTGATGGCTAGACGAAAAGGACTAACTAGTCACTAAAGCATTTGCTAAGAGCTTGTGTGTGTCACACCCTAATTTTTGACCTTAAGATCCCGCCTCCTTGTTTTTTACCTGACGTCTTTTGTGTGCATGTTTTACTAACAAGTCTGTGCAAGTGTGATAACTTCAGGTAGAAATAGTATTCATCCTCATTGACGAGCATCTCGAAGCATGGCCGGTTGATCCTGATACGGGCTCCATTTCTGTAATCATCTCTGCACCGTTGGACCACTCTCGGATCATTTTTTAAGACAACTTGGATGGACTTTCTGGATGTATCTCGTTAAAGTCGTAACCAAATTCGTTTTCTTATGAGCCAAAGGCGGTTTAGGATTCATGATACTAGAGAGCATGGTTAATACTTCACCACTACCTCAGCATAGAATGATTGTATTTGGGCCTCTGTTTCTTCTCGAGTCATTACTTCATCAGGGCAAGAGAAGCTTATTTTGGAAATAGATTTGCTTTAGGAGATAGCTTAGATTCGGGTTTGAAGTTCGGTCTTGCTTTGAATTTCTTTATTTGTCAGCTTATGGTTTTCTTATGGCATCGGACAATTTGCCATTCAATTTACAAGATCAAAAGGGATAAGGAGCCTTAACTCAAGATCTTTCCAAAGCAGGTCAAGCCAATAAGTTCGAGCTCCACTTGCAGCTTTTATTTTATATTCATGAACTTTATGATAAAACTGTTGCAAGTTACGCATATTGCAAACTATAGGTTTACCCATTGGGTTTTAGCACACACGTTAATACAAGATTACAATTCGAAAAAACAACAGCAGGAGTATTTGATGTACCAGCTCAAAAGTTTCTTTTAATTTATTTGCAAAACATGCAAGACATTACAATACAAGGCATTACAATTTGGAACTTCGGGAAATTACAACATTAAGCCTTTCCGAATTTAGAACGTACTCATACACCAAGATTACAAAAGTAAACCTAAAGCTAAGCAACTCACAATAAGTTGTCACAATCTTTTATTAGAGCCTTGAACTTCAAGAACTTCAATAACCTCCTTTGTCACTACTGTTGTCGGACAGGTTTCGTTACCATCCTATCTGCAAGAAAGACGTATATAATTACTTTAATTGAATTTAACCATTCAAATATCGCCTCAGATGTATGGCACCCTCCATCATGCTGGAACCTTCATCATGCTCGCAATCACGAGTCCGCCGTCATCCTCAAAACGTGAAACAAAAGAGAATGGTTAGGGGAGAATTGTTGTCGTCACAGCCATAACACCAAGGTTCATGAGATTAAACAGAAGATGAATAGGGTATTACCTTCGCTGCTGGTTTGATCTCGAATACATCATCGTCCAAGCACTCCGTTAACAGCAGCACCTGCGCGGCCATAACAGAATAATTTGCGATTTAAGAGCTAAGAGAATTTTTGATTTAATTCCATCCCTCAGTTTGAAGTCATCATAGGGAAGAGGTTCGAGCGGTCGGGAGGGCGAAAACCGGATGTTGCCACCGACTCCCTACCAAGCACGAAGCGTCGAAGCAACTAATTTCAGATAGCCCTATCGCAGTTCGAAAGTACAAGCGACATCAAGGCCACATCTGCATTGGCAAGCTATCAGCTCAAGTGTTTCATCACCATAACAACAACATTTTTTCACTTCTTTCATGGTTCAGACTTGTAAGTCATCATAACCACTTTGAACTTTCCTCGATACCAAGACCACAACTGCCAGCTTCCGAACGGATAGTGACATCCTGAAAGAAGAAGAGAAATTTCAGCACAACAAATATTTTCGTATCAGTTGCAAATATCAACTACAAAACAACAGCAGTACAGAGCAGCAAGCATCAGCAGCGAGCGTTTCGGCATCATCTGCAAGCAAATCAGTGGCAGCATCAAGCCTTTCAAAGCCAGCAGGAACAAACAACACAACTAATAATCTGAATAAACCATTGCAGGAGGAGTTTGAAGGATAAAGGTTAAGGATAAGAAGAGGTTATATTCTCAGCCCTCAGTTCCACTCATCATTGGGCAGAAGCTCGAGTAGCCGGAAGGACAACAAAGGGGTTTGTCGTCAACTCCCTACCAGCTCGAAAGCATCAACGAACATTCGAAAGCAACAGCGGCCGTAAACTTTCTTAGCTCAGACGTAATGTTGTCATCGCCGTTTCGAACCTTTCTCAGCAAGCACAAGACAAGGCGAATATCTGAACTCAAAACATAGCTTTCCCTGCAAGAAGAAGAGAAGCATTAATGCAACCTCAAAACATTAACGCGGAAGTTAACCAGCAACAGTAAAGATACGAGCCCAAATATCACAAATCAATATGAAAGAGAAAGATTCAAACTTCCCAAATTGAAGCCAGCATGTCATCGACAAAATCAAGCGAACAAGGAAAGAATTGAAGTTGTTCCCCAAATTCACCAAGCTGTCTCGACAAGATCAGACAAACAAGGAAAGAATTGAAGAGCAATATTCATTGGAGGCCCATTGGTTTCACTTATAAAAGGGGCGACATTTAGCAAATCAAGGATCAGGAAAAAAATCACCGAAAGAGAGGAAGTATACCCGCTCAGAGCTTGATCGAGAAAGTCCATCACCGCCGCGAAGCTCAGACTACCCGCGAAAACTCATCATCTCCGGTCGAAGGAGAGAACGAGATCATGGATTGCATCACCGTTTCCCCGTTACCGTCAACGCGCCGCTGACTCTTGTTTGTGGGTAAAAGTCTACTCCCAAATTATTTTTGCATGTTTTTTCTTTTCGCTTGGTTGCAGGCTATCATAAAGCAAAACAGAGAAGAAGACGGAGAAATTGTTCGAAGAGAAGCGACGATGGAGATCGCGAAGTGATGAGGAAGAAGAAGGTCGACGCCGCGAGATGGTTTGGGGAGCAGATAAAGGGCTTTGTCTTTCTTTCTTTACTTGTTTTATTTTTTTTTTGTAAATTTTGTAATGTAAAATAATCACACGTGATGCACACACGCACATACCGCACACCCTCGCACATACGACCCTCGGATCTCCAACGGATATCATCACACGGTCAACATCACGCATACCCACAGTAACTCATGCACCTCGCTCACATAGGATCCATCCGCCTGATTAATCTTTTTATTAAATTATTAACCTCAATTATTTTATAAACTAACTAATTAATCCTTTTTTAATCACTTAACTAATGATTTTTTTTTAAATCAACCTAATTAATAATTATTAATATCTATTCTAATCACCCTTTTTAATTGAACTGCATTTCATTTATTTAATCTCTTAATTAACTTTTCTTTTAATTAACTAATAATAAATCTGTTTGTTAATCTTTTCTTAAATAAATAGTAACTCTTAATTAACCTTTGCAAAAAGGTAAATCAATCTTTTAATTAAATTCTATTTCTAATATCTTGGCAATTGTTTAAATAAGCATCTTCCTTTTAATTAATTAATTTGATAATTCTTGAGTGAACTTTTTTATAAAACTTTTCTTAATCAATCCACACTTAAAATCAATCTTTCTAAGCAACATGATAATCACTCTTTTCTTAAATAATTAGAAAATATTTTATAACTTAACTTTACTCATTTAATAAAAATAATGATATAATAACTAAGTTTATTATAATAATAAAAACTTATTTTATAACTAAAGGAAATAGTAACTTGTTAATAGAATATTATCTTGTATCTGATAAACCTTTTTATAAACCCTTTTATTTAAAATCAAATCTCAGCCAAATAATATATTTTCTCATTAATACAAATTCGACTAAAATTAATCAACTTCGCCTAAAATCCAGTTGCGCACGCTTCTGTCTCTCAGCACCCATTCGATCATTCACAATTCACACACTCACTTAGCGCTTTCATGCGTTTGTGTATGGATTTATTTATACGCTTTTACGTTATTTGTTTTTTACCGTATTTATTTTATCACATTGTATAATGTCCAAAGGAAGAACTTGCGCGTAACGTAAAACTTGCACGTATGCATATCATTTACATCATAACCCCCGTTGATCCTTGATCCCATTCAAGTCGATCTCTTAAGTTAGATCCTACCCCATAAGGAGGACCTTTTATCTTTACAAGATAGAAACAAAAACAATCCAACTCAATACAATTATTCAAACACATTAGAGAATAAGATGTTAATCATCTTAAGTGAGATAAAACTTCTACCCCATAACAATTTGTTGCACCCTAAAATTTGCTCAACTTTATTCACTTGGTTTATGTTTCAATATCATTAGCATTTGCATATAGAGTCATGCACATAGCCTAATCATCTGCATAGCATAGCATAGCCAGTCATCCAATAGGGACCAAGCATCATTCTCATCCCTATGGGCCTATCAAGAGGTTACTATTCAAATTCAATCTCATTCAAGTCATCAGAAAGAATTGGAAAGCTAAGAAGTCAGTTGGGTCAAGCAGTGAATCTAGCTCCTATCTAAGGGTATCTGAAGATCATCAAAGAAGTTGTGAGTTGTGAATTGAGCATGGAGGGTATCTAGCCATTGTGGAAGACTTATAAAGTCATTTGGAGAAGGAGACAAGTCATTGATATGATCACAAGAGTTGCAGTTAAAGACAGTCAACTAGGGTTTCATCTGGGTCAACCCTGGGTCAACTCTAGGTCAAAGGATTGATTAAAAGGCATTGAGGTCTATTGGAGAGATGTGGGGTTCATCATTTGACATAAAGAATAAGGATATGGTGATGTGTCAATAAGAAATCAAGAGAAATCAAGGAGAAGAGGAGTTTCTAAATTAGGGTTTCTGTGTAAAATCCCCTAATTTAGGTCAAATGTCCAAGCAATATAAGTCAAAATGCAAGCTTCAAATGGATCCTTGGTTAACATGAAACTTGTAGAGGATCTCAAGACCTTTAATTTTAGTGGTGGAAGACATCAAGGAGATTTATAGAACTCAAGTTATGGTCCTTGCAAGTTACAGGTCATCTGAGGTATCTGAAATTTTGTCTGTGAAAGTTACTTGTCTTCCAAGCAATTTTTACCCCTCAAGGAGATTTCAAATGAATTTCTGGTCAACATAAGAGTTGTTACTCATTGTCTTATCTTTATTTAATGGTATGGTATGCCTTCATATGATTTGTGGAACTCTACTTATGGTCTTGGTAAGCAAAGGGTATTTTGGTCATCTGAGAATTACAGGTCATTTCAAGCCTATGCCCAAAACTCATACAAGGAGGCTTCAAATGGAAAACTTCACAACATCAAACTTGCTCCAAATGACATTTTGAGTCTATAAAAGTGACCATGAAAGATTGGAAAGGTTCATAGCACAAGGTTTCAAAATTGGTGGATTTAATGAATGAAAAATGACCTAAAAATGAGACTTTTCATAATTTGGCCAAATGGGATGAAACTATAGGTTATTTTGATTGGAAAAAATGCTTTAGGAACATTGACAAAAGTAGAATTTTGAGTTTGGTTCAAGAATTGAAATTTATGCATGGTTACTTACAAAAGAAGTTACATAATCCAAATCCAAGGGAAAGTGTGCATGGGAAGGTTCTACAAACTTCTAGGGCTTTCTATTCTCATCTATATATTGAATGAAGTAACTCCATGCCATGGTTAGTGAATCATATTGATCAAAACACAAGTTATACACAATTCTTCCATTTTTGCAAAATCTCTCAAACTCTCTCAAATCTCTATCAATTTCAATTTTTCTTGATTTGATCATCATCAATATCTTCCATAGATCACATTCACATCAGAATTTGGTAGAATTGGAGAAGAACTCGTGCCATACAAGTTAATCATCCAAGGAGCAAGATTTTGGTGATTGCAAGATTCAAGAACTTGGAGCAAGATCCATTGCATACAGAACTCATAATCAAGTTCCCTGATCCATTTCCACTCATTGCAAGCATTGGATCAAGAGAATTCAGCACCTGTTTTCACCATTTACACCAGGTTGGTAATCCATTCGATTTGATTGATTTAGTTAGAATTATAGAGAATTGTTAGCATAGAACTGTTAGGATAGGTTAGATGATTGATTTTGGTGAGTTTGAAGAAGTTTCATGAAGGTTGATCATGGTGTACCAAAACTGTTGGAGCTTATAACTCATGGAATATGGCACGATAATACTCATTAATTAGTTTAGAATAATCAGCATGAAATGTAGATTAGGCTAGGAAGAAGATTGGAAAGAATTGAAGTGGTTGATGACAGGTGATAATGGTGGAACCGAGTTATTGCACCTATCGGGTTTGATTTGTGTTTGAGTTTTAGGAGAAATGGTTGGCATGGCTGTGTAGAGGGGAAGGAGTAGATCAAGTTTGCTTTTCATATTGAGTGATTTCATGGTGAATGGAGGGAGAACAGAATGCTGGAAAACTCGTGCATGGTGATGAAGTTTCAGAAACCCTAGGGTTTCTAAGGTTGAAGACAACCCCAGATCCACACGATCCTGTTTTGACCTTGACTGGGTTCTTAATTTGACGGTCACGTTTTAAAAGAAATTTGGAGGGAGAGACTCAGCCTCAACGCACCGTTTCATTAATGTTTCAGACTGGGCTTTGAATATTGCTTGCTAATGCCACCCCTCAAACCAAGCCCAATCCCAATTCAACTAAATAATTTGCTAACTGCACCGTTCAGGGTTTTTAATTTTTGTTAGGTTTTCTGACTTGCATTGGGCCCAGAAGCGCTTGCTATGCGCGCCCCCCAGTCTGGGCCCATCTCATTCTTTTAACTGACTTTCATTAATTTCTGCACCCCATTCCAATTAATTCCATTTTATTTTTCTTAATTCATTTCAGTTCTTTGAAAATTCATAAAAAATAGAAAAATGCATGATTTTAATTGGTTCTTTTTGCATATTATTCATAATTTTGTTAAGAAAAATATCACATAAAAAATTTCTAACTTCATTTTATTTTCATATTTTTTGTATATTTTTCTTTTAAGTAGGATTAAATAATGCTTAATGTGATGCATGATTTTGTTAATTTTGGTTTGATCAAATGCTTTTACATTTTTAATCCATTCTTTTTAGGTTGATTAGTATAGAATGTTAGCTTGTATATAAAATTTAGTTCATATTTTTAGAACTTAGTCTTAGGTGATTTGTGTAGGTGTGAATAACATGATCAAAACTAGGGTTTAGGAGATAACATAGGAGAATTAAATCATTTCCCTTAGGAGTTGTAGTTTGAATCTTTGGGGTATGGGACTATAGGGATTATGGGTAGTTAATAGTTCCCTTAGAAATTATTAGGATCCCCCTACTGCTATTAGTACTGTCTATATTTGCTTGACTGTGTGGTGTGCCCTCTCTAGGGTTATTTCATTTGTCTGTATGGGGTATTGGGTTTGCTTGGGGATTGGGAGAGCTGAAGCCTGTGATTATGAAGCCATTGGAGATCAAAGAGACTGAAGACCAACTTCCAGAGTTGATGAGGAGAGTATCTTGCTAGCAGCTGTTGAGGAGTATAGGGTTTAGGAGCTAGGCAGAGCTCTAGAGTAGTAAACTTAATTCTCAAAACATGGAAGGTCTTGATTGCCTCCATCCCTCTCTGTGATGCAGAGTCTCTATAAGACAGTCACCCTCTTCCTTTAGAAGGCTTGGTGATAGTGTCTAAGAGATAGAACTCTTGAGAGAATTATTCTATGTGTTGTTAGCAGTCTGTTTGCCACCTTTGGTGGTCAACTAATTGCTTAACACCCAGTTCACTCTTGTGATTGATTCCTCAGCTTGGAGATTAAGACTTGAAGAAAAGCCAATGCAGATTGAAGACTGATAACAAAGACCTTGCTTGAAGGCTGTGGGGATGGAGACTGGGGCTTGCTTGAAGCTTGTAGCTGTTTGGAGATGACTTGAAGGCAGATGTTGATGCAGAGCTGCTGTGGCTGTTTATTTTTGCTGTGTTTCATTTCTGATGTATTGATTGGTTTTCCCTGACTGTATTGTTTGCTGTTTAACCTGTTGGGTTGAAAGTGAATCTTGTTCACTTTTGCCTATTGTTTCCTAGGTTCGAGGTTGAGTGGGACTCCCTTGCCTCGCTTGTATTGCTGCATCCATGCATTTTACCGCTTTATTATATATCTATTGTTTCTGTTTCCGTCTATTCCCTTAGGATCTCTGTTTCTCTCTATGCAAGAGAGGAGCATGATAGACACTAGGTCTTCACCCATGCATGATAACATTAGTTTAGTTTGATTCCCTTTGCAACCGTAGGTTAGAGTTCTGTCTCTTCTTTCTCAAAACAAACAGAAAAACACAATAAAAATTTCAAACACAATAAAAGACACTTTTTCCGTAAAAGAATGTGAACTCATCAAGACGTCATTTTTGTCCGCTGGGACTGTTAATCAGAAAAACCTTTTTCAGAAGGAATAAAAGCAATCAAAACAGACAGACTGGTGTCGTACGTGGCCCGAACTACGTTTGCTCTGATCTTTCATGCTGTATGAAAGTACGTAGGCATAGGATGCGATATCCTAGCGAGCAACCTTCCCCTCCTTTCCGGTAGGTAGGCGAACTATGTTGACTCTGATTTCTCGTTCCAGACGGGAATACGTAGGCATAAAGTGCGATACTTTGCCGAGTCATTTTCTTTTCTTTTAACCCCTGACCTGTAGAGTAGATAGGAATAACAATCCATACCCGAAAACAAGCGTGGATCCCGTCGAGTACGACGGACGTGAGGGGTGCTAATACCTTCCCATTGCGTAACCGACTCCCGAATCCAGGTTTTGGTTGCGATGACCATTCCTTTCCCGTCTTTGCAGTAGGTTTACTTCGAGCGTTTCCTTTCCCTCCGTTGGGATAAATAACGCACGGTGGCGACTCTTCTGTTCAGCCGGTGCCGATTTTCGCAGTAGCGACAGCTGGCGACTCTGCTGGGGATCCAATGTCCCCTGGCTGCTAAGGACTGCGATAGTTCCTTATGCATTTGGGATCCAACGTCCCTTAAGAGAGTCAATCCTAGCGCTTGTTTTCCCGTCGAGGATTTTGTATGGATTTATATTTCTGACCTTTATTTTCAGCATTATATTATTGATTATTATTGCTGTATTGGGGTGTGCCGGGTGATTCCATGATTGAGAGATAAGCCGGACCTGGGCTTGAGTGCACCTAGACTTAGAGTAGAGATTAGTGGGCGCGCACGTGCTTTGCATGTCCTAGTGTCCCGTGAAATCTACACTCAGACGAGGTTCTTCTGGTTGGCCTCCTGTCCTGCCCTTTGGGTGGCTCGGGTTGCTGGTTAATTGGATTGTCGACTCTGGGGACCGATCATTTGGAAGTTAGCTAAGTGAGGCCTCTTCAGGATTTGATGATGCCACTCCTTCTGGGAATTGTATCATCAACCCTGAAAGTCTGTGACGCCAACGACCGCATAGGATGCCATACCTTTGTCAGTTGCTAGGACATCCACCTGCGAGAGGGCTTGGGGTTATGCAGGTAACTAGACCTTCAGATACCGGTTATTTCTTGATCAGAGATCCTGGGTATTTATAGAGAGTTCTGAGGTCTGTCAGAGACCAGTTGGAGAGTTCTGAGGTCTGTCAGAGACCAGTCGGAGATATGTTATGAGGTCTGCCAGAGACCGGTCAGAGTTATGTTATGAGGTCTATCAGAGACCGGTGTTGGAGCTTTGTTTTAGGTCAATCTGAGACCAGGGTTTGAGGACTTCTGGAGAGTCTACCTGAGACTTCTTGATATGGTTCAGGCTTCTCCGCTACGGCATTTGGTCCCTGTTGCATGTTACTTGCATTGCATTGTTTGCATAATCATTATCATTGCATCCCATTAACGTGTGTCTGTGCTGCAGGTGCATTTGCATATCCCCCAGTTCTAGTGTCTGGACTGCTGAGTATCGATCATGGCTGGTTTGAGGATGACAGTTGCGTACAAGCTACCTATTCCTGATATTACTCCACTCCTGGGTCTGATTTCTCTTGCTGACGAGGATGTCCGTAGAAGCTTCAGGCAGAGTTACGAACGGCTGTTGAGTTTGGTTCGCAAATCCACTGATGATGAATTGAATGGGTTGTACACCTTGATGCAATTCTATGACCCGACTTTGAGATGTTTCACATTTGCTGACTTTATTTTGGGGCCGAACATGGAGGAGTATGTAGAGTTTACTGAGCTGCCGGTGCAGAATGCAGTTCCTTTTATTCACTCTGCCGCTGAGCCCAAGTTGGAGGATTTAGCTAAGGCCCTGCACATGAATGCTTCCGAGCTGTTGATGACTTCTTGGCGAGGGGTCCCGAGTTTCTCTCTCCAGTTTCTGGTTGGTAAGGCTCAAGAGTACGCCAAGAATGGGTGTTGGGTGGTCTTTAACGCTATTTTGGCCCTATGCATTTATGGGATAGTGCTGTTTCCCAATTTCCCAAACTTCGTGGACATGGATGCATTTCATCTGTTCGCTGCTGGCAACCCGGTGCCTACACTGATCGGGGACTTCTATCATTCAATGCACTACAGAAATGAGAACAGGAGAGGCAAAAATGTCTCTTGTTGCGTGCCTTTGCTGCATATGTGGTTCAAGAGCCATCTTCCCCTGAAGGGACCTTTTGTGGACAGTGCAGCTACATCCGACTGGCCAGAGCGTATGATGAGGCTATCTTCTGAAGACATTGAGTGGTTTGATCGAGACTTGCTGGGGTCCGAGCTTATTTTCAGTTGTTCTGGGTACCCTAATGTCCCGTTGATAGGAAGAAAAGGGTGTATCAATTACAACCCTTCTCTGTTTGTTCGCCAGTTTGGATATGCGCTGAAGAACCCACCTTAGGAGGAGGAAGTACAGGAATCTCTGTACTTCACCGGTGATTTGAAGGGAGAGTTATTAGCCAAGCTGCAGCATGCCTGGACGCGTATTAACAGAAGAGGGAAGCCGCTGTTATGGAAGAATGATTGCCAGGCATATGCACCCTACAAAGTATGGATCCGAGAAAGAGCAAGACAGTTATTAATGCCATACCCAGCTGCACCAGTCCCTGTGCATATTCCGGTGGAAGAGCCAACTACTGTTTCTAGGGAGGCCTACGAGCAAGTTGTGAAAGAAAAAGAAACCTTAATGAAGATCAATGAAGGGTTAGAGCAAGAGCTAGCTCAGATACGCAGTGAGAAAAACAAGGCCGTGTATGCTTTCCAACAGCAGATTGAGCTGGTAAACAGGCTAGGGGCTGAGTTGACTGAGGAGAAAAAGAAGCGCGAACGTCTGGGGCAAGAGTTCAGAAGCTCCCATGACATGCTGGAGTCCAAAAAGAAAGCCCTCGACGCAGCACACCGAGAAATCTCTTCTTGTAACAAGACTTGGAATGCTACGCTAACCAACAATAAAAAGAGGGAAGATAAGTTGAAGCAGCAAATTTCCGACCTCGAAGAGCAGTTGAAGGCTAGCGTCAAGAAGTATGAAGAAGAAGTGATGACCAGGTACAGTCTCCAGAATGCACTGAACAAGGCCATCGAAGGCAGGAACGAAGCCGTGTCTCAGAAGCGGAAGTTAGAGGATCGCTTCGGAGAAGGGGCATGGGAGGAAACTGCTGGAGACGTGCGACGTGTGCTCAAACGAAGAAACCAACTTGTTGAAGGGCTGCTTACCCGACCAGGTCATCCATAGACCAAGAAGTTACTAGAAGAGTACCGGGCTTATGGGAGTACTTGACTGTTGCATGTATTAACTTGTATGCTTTATTTGCATAGTGCTGACCATCACCAGGATTGTTGGTTGAGGTCATGCCTTCTTATTGTACTCAGTGATATTGTATTCTTGGCTTATTGGATTTCTCTGCAATATATGAGGCTTTCTATGATTCGGCTCCGATCTTTGTATTGCTAGCACTGTCACTGCACTGGCACCTTCACACTAGAATCGGGGAATGAATTTCCCTAATGCACAGGCACACATATTGCATTGCATTCATATTCATATTGCATTACAGGTAATCATTGGATGGTATCTTATTTCCTGCTTTGCACCAGGTCTTTTCAGGATTGAAGATCAGCGACCGCACCGCTACTCCACTCGCACCAACTGTCGAAGAATCATGGATCAAATGCAGAACGAGATGCAAGATATGCGCGAGAAGTTGGCACTCTTCATGCAGACCATGGAGACTATTGCAAAGGGACAGGAGAATTTGCAAGCTATGGTGCAGCCTCTGTTGGTCAGAAATGTTGGGCATGGGAATGAGGATCATCAGTCTGTGCGAGTCGACACTGTTCATGGGGATGGTACTCCCACACCAGTGGCTCCACCTGTAGTCAATATACCTGCTGTCAATATCAACAACGGTACTGCCGCTGGGAACGATAACGTTGGAATTGGGAACGAGACTGCTGTCCATAACGTTAGGCTTGGTGATGTCAACTTGGGTGATAATATGGGAGGCAACGGCTTCGGTAATGCTGGATTCGGGTTCAATGATCAGGGATTCGATAATGCTGGGAAATATGGTTTCAATGCTCAAGGCTTTGGGCAGGACGGTTATGGCGTGACTAATCAGGGTTACGGAGGATGCGGAAATGGAAATGGCGTTGGGTTAATGGCTTTTGGACCTGCTGGAGTTGTTCCGGGATACGGTAACAGGGGGCGAGGCCCGGTGATGAATCAAATTAGAGCTGGCCGTAATAATGGATACGATGGGTATGGAGTTGGAAATGGTAACTGGAAGGAAGACCAGCAAGAGGACGCTTTCTCCGGTGGAGATTTCGAAGGACCTATGGATGACTCCCAGAGGATCAGAATGCTAGAAGAGCAGATGAGGGGGGTCGTGAACCAAAGTGTTGTGGGCTTAGATATGTCAACAATGGGTCTGGTACCTGGCTTGAGGGTGCCAATCAAATTCAAAGCTCCCACATTTGATAAGTATAAAGGGGACACCTGTCCGAAAGTGCACGTGTGGTCATATTACAGAAGGATGTCTGCGTATTCAACTGATGAGAGAATGCTAATGCATTTCTTTCAAGATAGCTTGTCAGGCCCTTCCCTAGAGTGGTATATGGGATTGGAGCCAACTAATATAAAGACATGGAAGCAGCTGGCAGAGGCATTTGTAGCTCACTATAAATATAACAGCGATTTGGCACCCAACCGGGTCCAATTGCAAGGGTTGTCTCAGAAGAAGGGTGAGAGCTTTAAAGAGTATGCGCAAAGATGGCGCAACATGGCTGCTAGGGTCCGTCCTCCTTTAGAAGACAAGGAAATGAATGACATGTTCATAGGAACATTCACCGGCATGTTTTATGACAAGTTGTTTCACACATCTTTGGCCAGTTTCTCAGACTTAATTCTGATGGGAGAAAAGATTGAAAGCAACATTAAGCAGGGAAGATTCCAAGCTGAGGAATCTACTGCATCTGGCAGTAACAGAAAGATTTTTGGTGGGCGCCGTCAGGGCGATGCGAGCGCAGTGTTTGGGGGCCGAGGCAGAGGTCGAAACCAGTATCATCAGCCGCAGCAGGTGGCGAGTGTTACTATTCCGTTTCAGCAACAACCAATGCAACAACAGCAACAGCAACAGCAGCCACAACAGGGGGCACAACCCGCCGCAGGCAGATCACAGGGGCAAGTGGACCCCCAACTACGAAGGGCCATACGTTTTCAGAAAAGTCTTCTCAGGAGGAGATTTATTGTTGTCCACCATGGACGGTGAAGACTTTACGTCGCCTGTGAATTCGGACGCAGTTAAAAAATACTTTGCTTGAAATTGACCCGCTGGACAGAAAAAAGAGAGTCCAGGCAAAAATGGGACATCCTGGCGAACCAAAAACAGAATGAAAGGTTCGGGCAAAAATTAGGGATAAAATGGAAAAAATGTACACCCGCGAAGTTGAAAACCTACACTGGGCGGCTTCGGCAAAAAAGGGTATCCCGGTGAACTGAAAACCCGTAAAGGCGGTTCACGCAAAAGTTAGGGATTTTGAAAAGCAAATGACTGCGGTCCGAATTTGATACTGCATTGAGCATTGGTGCGGGAGAATATAGTCAAGGGGTCGATTATCGGATACAATCTCTTCGGAAGTGTGGATACCGGGAAAGCATTAGAGTCGGACGAGTCATAGGAGGATCAGTTCGTGATGTTCATCTGCATCCCGTTGCCGACATGTGTACAAATTTAATTTGTCAATATATTTATGCTTCTTGTGCATACTTGTATATTTGTTATGCGTAGCTTCCTCTTTTCAGGAGTTACATCCCGTGTACAAAAAACTCCGCCCATTCAATAAAATATGTTATTCAGTATTTGATGCTGGTTCTTTACTGTTTTGTGCATGATAAAACGCCTAAGTTTGATGAAACTAGCATGTGCATAACGCCGCTGGCCCTTGCCAACAATTGCTGAAACTTGAATTAACTGAAAATGATGTCACTAACGCTAACCTGAATAGATTTGGTTGCATAGACTTGTCTTGTCTTGTTTGTGTTGTTGCAGGGTTCGTAGCCGTATAAAGAAGACGATCAAAAGAGTGTAGTATGGACCAGAAGCTCGTAATGAAAGACTCGATCCCCACGCAGGTCACGTTCCCAAGATAGCAATGTTCTTCCCAAAGAAGGATCGAATTCCCGAGCTAGTCGTAGCTTATTCAAAGGACGTTCTCCAGCAAAGTCGCTTATCCTCAGCAGAATGTGGCGATCCCAAGATTGTAGGCTGTATTCAGACAGTGCATCTCAAGCAGAGTGTTTTAGCCTCGGAAGATTAAGATTTGTGAACTGTATTCAGACAGTTCACCTTCCCCTGCAGGGTCATTTACTCTCCCCCAGCGGAGTCAGTTGATTTTCCCCAAGAGAATCGTTTCGTCTCCAGCGGAGTTCTCTTTTCAGCAAGGGTTTTCTTTCCTCCCAGTGGAAATCGAAGATTAAGACTCTCCCCGGCGGAGTTGGTTGTGTGTGTAACACGGTGGGAGAACTGACTTTAAACAATGTTGCGGATAGCAAGAGTCGCCACCGACTTTTATTTTATCCATAAGGAAAGGTTATAAAAGAACAGGAAAGACCTTAGAGAATATTTTGGGTCCGGGGGGTAGGTTATGAAAAGGGAAGGTGTTAGCACCCTTTTCATCCATGGTTATCCATGGGCTCTTAGGTACTTAAGCTCACTTTTGAATTGTTTTGAAAGTGTAGTGTGTGAATAGCAAAAAATTTCAGAATAGTTTAATAATAATCCGTGTATGGATGTGAAAAAACTTGTTTGAAAATTTTGTTGGAAATTTGTTTAAGTGTGAAAAAGTTTTGAAGTGAGCAAGTATCTAGGAGTAGCCTACCCTAATGTTTAAAGGTCTTTCTTATTCTTCATTCTTTCCTTTAGTAAGACTATCCCTACTATAATGGAGTAGGTAGTCCTTACTTTGGATGTTAAGGGATATGTGAGGGACAATTTGATTTTTGAAGGCCATTGTGGGATGTAATAAGCACATATAAGGGACCATCATCATTTTTCGAAAGGGACTCGATTCGTAAAGGCAACCATAAGGGACTTTGATGATTTTTCTATTTGAGGGACTTGCTTTATACACCCCACTTAACCATTATTCGTAGGCAACTTGAGGGATATCCTTAGGAAGTGAGACGGCGATTAAAATCGACTTACGTGTGTGACGTGTTTATTTTAATTATCTTTATTTAAAAGTGATCTAAATTTATTTTAATATTACATGCATGTTGTTAACCATAATAATAATTAAATAATTAAACAACTTTACATCCAAGAAACAATTACAAAATAATAAGCAAAATAATTAAATAGCAAAGATAAATAAAATATAAATAAGCAATAATAAATAATAAAGGGGGTTAATTCTAAGTTTACTCGGCAAGACATCGCATCTTGTGCCTACGTATCCTTACGGGAGTGGAATCAGAGTAATCGTAGTTCCCCTCAATAGGGAGGTTAGAAACTTCTTGACTGTGGTCAAGGTCTCAAGGGGAATAAACGCATCTTAAGGACACGCTTACGTGGAGTGTAGAAACTCCAAATCTCTACGTTGAAATGTTAAGTTGTAATTAGGATTAAATTAGGGATTCCACGGCGGGAAACCCTAAAATGAGCGCGGCGGCTCTTTGACCTAATGCTAAGGGTAAAATTGTAATTTTGCCTGTGGCGAGGCATTTGTGAAAATTAGGGTTTGTAGTTATTTTTTTAAAAAGATTAACTAATTATAATAAAACTGTTTAGTTATTAAAAAAAGGTTTGATTTAATTGGATTAAAAGACTATTAACTAATATGGCTTATTAGAAGATTAACTAAATAGATAAAACAAAAACTGGTTAGATTGTTTAAACGGTTAATTAACTGATTTATAAAATGTTGTTGGTTTATTTAGAAAAGTTAATTAATCTATTAATTAAATCAAAAAAAAAGAAAAAAACTAAATGGGTGATTAAAGGAGGTTAAGTGTGGTTAGTGGCGATTAACAGTGATTAGCAGTGATAATCGTGGTGAGTGTGTGTAAGGAAAGGATCAGACTGCAAATACAAAGACAGGAATGAAATGCAGAGAAAGAAACCCTAGGCCCCTTTCGTTCCCATCATCACTCCCAGTCTCCTTGCCCAGAATCGCCCCCTTACGCCTCAACTCCACCTTTCGTCCTCCTTCGATCACTATTTCTTACCGTCTTTTGAACCTGAAAGCAAACTAAAAGCATCAATAGATCAATAATATGAATAAGGATAGAGAGTTACCGAAGGTTGATGATAGCGGTAGCGTTAGAGATGGCGGAGTGGATTTGCGGCAGCCGGAGGTGACGAAAATGGATGCTTCGTCAGTGGGACTCGCAGCGGTACGCGGTGGCTTCGTCAACAGGAGAGATAAGTGCTTCTTCTAAATCTGTTAGGTTTACGAACATAAATTTTATGGTCATTTTCGGTTCCCCTTCTCTTCATCTCTTAAGCCTTCTTTTATAGGCTTCAGATTGAAAAATGCCTTGATTGAATTTGATTGTTGTCTTGAATATCGATTTGGATTTTCCAAATTGGGACAAATCAGATTTGAAAACTTTCCCCTTTCGTTGATTGTAGTAATAATCCGTTAATGAAAAATTCCAATCTTGTGATATTATTGTATCAATCGATTAATGTCTTGATTCAGTATTGGATTTGATTTGGTCTTGAATCGAATCTTTTCCCTGAGTAGATATTCCCTGATGATTTTGCTAACTCTGAATTCGTGACTTGGGAGGTGCAGATAGTGATGATTTTGGGCCAAGGAAGAATTAACAACCCAGAAAAATTGCATCTGATACATTTTGGTGACGGCTCTCACGAAAATGTTGGTGATGAGGAGTAACAACTTCAAAAGCTTTTCTTGCAGGGTATGTTGTATTTTCCACTTCAATCTCTACTCCTATCGTTTTTCTTTTGTCTGACTGATATGTATCCAATCATTGTTTCCTTTTCATGCTTGATGATGGTGTTTGGAGTAACGTATTGTGCTCGTCATTGTTCTCGTCCTGGTCATCTTTCCCTACGCTAATTGATCGAAACAGACTGCGAAGGGGGTCGGGGACTATGGAAGCAGAGAGAGCAATGTGTCTATGGGAGTCTTCAACGATGCAGGTGCATCACCGACCCTTGTAACAATCTCTAGCTTAATGTTTGCGTGAAATTAATTCTTACTTTGACACCATAATTTCCATCAGAGTTTTAGGACATTGTTGCCACCCACATCCCAACAACAGCGCTACAACGTGATTCTGTTATTATCTTGCAGGCATTGTCTTCTATTGCAGCTGTGGTCGGTGCTTCAAGCTCCAACGTTTTGACACAAGGCGACGTGTTACAATGGCGGTAAAGCATTCACAGTCTGAGGGGAGAAACAGGAGTTGGTTGCTGAAGAGGCGAGTTGGTTTAGTAGTGCAACTGATCTTGACACGCTCAGAAGTCTCTCTGGAGGTAAGTTAACAGCATCCACTATGGTTCCCCAAGAATGATTTGTGTATATTCTTGTTAGTAAAATTGAGTATACATTCTACTGATGCAGGGAGGTTATGACCTGCCAATTCATCTCAAGACCGTCTTCAGTGAGCCATGTCGTGAGCGTTTTAGGGGTGCTCTAGGTTTGGTAAAGCTGTGATTCAAAATAGTATAGGAGGTAGTTATCGTCTGTCCAACTTCCAAGTCATTTAATCCATTGTTGTTGATCGAATTTATGTAGGAAACAGACAGCAGCCCCATGTATAGCTTGCGTCTCACCCCAGATCCAAAGCCTCTATGCCAACACGCGGTGTAAGTAAATTTGGTATGTCTATAGCTATGGAACCGATGCGTACTAAAGCGATCTCGTACTCGATACCAATCTGAACTTGCTGAACTTGAAGAGCTGAAACAAGAATGTCACGACCAAAACAAAGACCAAAAGCTACGCCCAATGATTCCGGTATTTTAAAACCTCCTTGCTAAGTAATCTCCTTGTTGATTTCTTACCCAAATGGATTTCTTTGAGAACCAATCCAGCTGTAACAGGGCTTGCTCTTTTATGTTAAGAATTGGTATATGTTATAGTTAACATGTTGTATTATCAAGTACGCTTCTGACAATGCTATGACCTTATGCCCAGCTTCATAGGAGAATAAAGCAGGATGCAATCCTCGTATGTGAGCTCTTCCTCACAAGCTTTTGGCTCACTTACGCATGAAGTCTACGCGCCCTTTTCCTTTGTAATTTACTTAGTTTTGTTAGCAGGTTTATGTAGGAAAAGAACCTCAATATGCTGATGTGGTATGCGCACGACTCACTTAGCCTCAACACAGATGGCTGTTTTAAGATGTTGGACCAACAATGTCTACCTCAGAAGACGCCTTCTTTGGCTCCTAGTCTTCAAAAAAAGAACCGTTCAAAGGACCTTGGCGTTGTAATGCGAAATAAAGTGGTGATCTGAGCTCGCTTGCGAATAATAATTTAATCCCAGCAATAATTTTGTTATTGGAAACTTGTAAAACCACTTTGTGCATAGCTTAGTGCACGAGCTTCTTACCGCTCTTACAAACCTGTGTTGTATTTTCTCAACTTGAAAGGAATTGTATTATTGTCTTAGAATAATTGAAACTGTCTTTGATACTTGGAAATTTCCCTCTAAAAACTTCTTGCGATACCACATGCCAACTTTGAAGGTATAAACAATGTCAGCTGACTTTGAATGTCCTTGGGAGCACGGTGAGCTAGAGAGTAAGGTGGATCCCAACTTTAAAACTTCTTGTTAAATGTGATAACCCCATTTTATGAACAAAACTAGCCTCTCTGGTTATAAACTTGAATTTTTCATGTATAACTTTAAATTTGTAAATTCCCAAAATTCGAGTATCAAATCAGATTCCAGGTAAAACAAGTCTCCCAAAATTCGAGTATCAAATCAGATTCCAGGTAAAACAAGTCAAACTCTGCCACCACAACCCAAATAATATCACTTGATTATATTTCCAAAATGCTGAACTTCGCACACGTATGAATGAACCTTGAATCTTGAACTCACATTATATTGCACCAGAAGGCTACATAAAACCTAATCAGAGACGATTCTGCACACATCCGTTAGTCCAAATAAATACAGGTGTAGGAAGATAAAACATAATAGAACGCATAAGGAGGTGGGATCTTAAAGTCAAAAATTAGGGTGCGACAGATGCCCCTATTTAAGTTACTTCTATCCGGAGATATGGAGATAGAAATCTTCGTCTCGACGAGATAGGAGGGACTTAAATACAAACATTGCACAAATTTTTGGCCTTAAGGAACCACCGAACGCAAATGATATGTGATGATATGAGAATGCAAGACGGAGGTCCTGTGGAGGAAAGGCGCCACAGGGGGGAAACTAGACACAACACACGGGAAGAACAGGCTTGTCAACGGGAGACTCCACGGGAATAGGAAACAACCACCAAAGGGGAATCTCCAGAAGTATAAAAGTGTAGCGCATACACCAAGAACATGGTGATTTGACAACAGGTGTGAGAAATTGGTAATCAAAGGATAGATTTACTACCATAATGTAGTGGTCAGTGTGAACCTTGTGAACCTTCTTGGAACACAAAGTCTTGTATTGTGAGGGCAAATTTTGGGGTGCAACAGCTGCCCCTGTTCAATTTTCTGAAACCTGAGGGGTTAGATTGGTATATTTGCCAGTCGTAACCTGGAAGGTTGAAGGGGATTGAACACAAAAGCCCAAAAATTTGCACTCACCAGTGCATGGAGTGATATTGATGGTTGGTTGAACATGATTGAGTGGGCTTAAAGATGCCACTAGGGGAAAGTTCTTCAGTAGTATAATGAGAACTGTCAGGAGTCTGGAGTAATACTGATGTAACAGCATGTCTTCATGAGGATAGAGCAATCAATAATGATAACCCTAAAGCAGTCTTGAAGTGATAAATCTGACCTCAGGAGGATAGAGCAATCAATAGCTCTAAAGCAGTCTTGAAGTAATAATGGCTTCAGGAGGATAGAGCAATCAATAGCTCTAAAGCAGTCTTGAAATAATAATGTGATATGTCTTCAGGAGGATAGAGCAATCAATAGCTCTAAAGCAGTCTTGAAGTAATGATTTCAGGAGGATAGAGCAATGGATAGCTCTAAAGCAGTCTTGAAATAATAATGTGATATGTCTTCAGGAGGATAGAGCAATCAATAGCTCTAAAGCAGTCTTGAAGTGATGATTTCAGGAGGATAGAGCAATGGATAGCTCTAAAGCAGTCTTGAAATAATAATGTAATTTCAGGAGGATAGAGCAATGGATAACTCTAAAGCAGTCTTGAAATAATTAGATGGCTTCAGGAGGATAGAGCAATGAATAGCTCTAAAGCAGTCTTGAAGTAGTAATATGACCTCATGAGGATAGAGCAATGAATAGCTCTAAAGTGGTCTTGAAGTAATAGGATGATTTCAGGAGGATAGAGCAATCAGTAGCTCTAAAGCAGTCTTGAAGTCATGAGAGGCTATCAGGAGGATAAAATAACCCTGAGGTTACAATAAAGCAGTCCCAAAGTAATAAGAAGCTCATCAGGAGGATAAAGTAACCCTGAGGTTACAATAAAGCAGTCCCAAAGATCATAAGCTTGTTTGTTGGATAATTAACCTGAAAACAAGGTAGCATTCTGTATAACAACATTAGTTTATGCTTTATGTATGCATGTATGACATGATGCACTTAGGTAATGTACTATAGACATATATGTTATGGTATGATGTAAATGATGTATGTATGCTATGACACTGCTGGAAGTGTCTGGATATCCTTGTATAACAACTGCTGGCCAAGGAAAATAAATCCCGATTCGTTGTTGAAGAATATATAACCCTCCGTCTGCTGGGGATAACAAGGTATAGATAACCTTCGTTTTCGTTTGATAGTAGGATAAGTATAACATCCCGTCTTCGTTCATCGTGCCCTTATTGGAAAGTAATTTCCCGTATATCCGTATGAGGATAAAAGAGATGGATATAAATTCCAGGGGAGATTAGACTTTGTGAAAATGGATTAGTCCTACTGATGGTTTGTAACTGTCTTGTAAAGATGAACCGGCGAAGCTTCGTTGAAATCCTTCCCTCGTTCGTCCTTAGTAAATACTATTACTGCATTTTCATGCATTTCTGGTAAACATCAATCATATTAAAAGCATACATGCATTTCTGGTAAACATCAATCATATTCAAAGGCATACATACATTCAAACACAACCAATGGACGTTTCGCTTATGTAAATAGGGTAAAAGTAAATCTGGATTCAAAAGATGGAATTTATTTATATCAAAAGCGACCCATACACGGGTAAGTTTGTACAAGGAGACATAAACCCTAGTAAGAGAATTTTGTCATGAAGTTTTACAAAAAGAATCAGCTATGTGGGAAATAATCCTATTGAGTTTCAATTCTACTATTGCCACTCAAGTATCTCATCTTCTTGCTGTTGAGACGGAAACGATTGGATTGAGCTTTATCTGTTTGAGCTTGAGTAAGTAGTACAACTGGTTGCAGTTTCATGAGTGATCCAAACGAGACATAGTCATACGCTTTAATCCCTAACTTTTGCCTGGATTGCCCTTTCAGGTTTTCAATCCACCGGGATACCCTTTTTTGCCCAAGCCGCCTTTTCAGGTTTTCGACTTGCCGGGTGTACATCTTTTTATATATATATCCCTAATTTTTGCCCAAACCCTTTTGGTTTGCCGGGATGCCCTTATTTTTGCCTAGGCCTGTCAACCTAGCGGGTCTCTTTTTATGCGTAGTATTTTTTAACTATGTCTGCGTTTACAGGTTGTGGGAAGTCTTCACCATCCATTGTAGTCAGTATCATGGCACCTCCTGAGAACACTGTCTAGACTACAAATGGTCCCTCATATGTTGGAGTCCACTTGCCCCTAGGGTCACCCTGTGGTAATATGATACGCTTGATTACCAAGTCACCAACCTGATATACCTTTGGCTTAACCTTCTTATTAAAAGCTTTGATCATCCGTTTCTGGTACATCTGGCCATGACAAACTGCTGCTAACCTTTTCTCATCAATCAAATTTATCTGGTCAAGTCGAGTCTGAATCCACTCATCTTCATCCAAGCCTGCATCCTTCATAATTCTCAAGGAGGGGATCTGAACTTCAATAGGCAGAACTGCTTCCATACCATAGACTAAGGAGAATGGGGTTGCCCCTGTTGAAGTACGTATTGTAGTACGATAACCATGCAGAGCAAATGGTAACATCTCGTGCCAATCCTTGTAAGTAATAGTCATCTTCTGTACAATCTTCTTAATGTTCTTATTAGCAGCTTCAACTGCCCCATTCATCTTTGGACGATACGGAGAAGAGTTGTGATGCTTAATCTTGAACTGCGTACAGAGATCAGTAATCATAGTGTTGTTCAGATTAGAGCCATTGTCAGTGATAATCCTTTCAGGGGAACTAATCACAACACCAACACCATTACCATGTGCATTGGAGGCACCATCAAAAACCATAGTCCACCGGGATCCTTGTTCAGGTCCGTCATATTGTCCAGGTTCTTTGGTAACAGACATAATGTCTTCATCAGGGAACTCAAAATTCATTGACTGGTAATCATCTACTGCTTGATGAGCCAAATGATCAGCAACAACACTCCCCTTAATGGCCTTCTGAGTAGTATACTGTATATCATATTCCGTCAAGATCATTTGCCATCTTGCAATTCTTCCGGAGAGAGCAGGTTTCTCAAATATGTACTTGATTGGATCCATCTTCGAAATCAACAAGGTAGTATGGGTCAACATATACTGTCTTAGTCGGCGAGCAGCCCATGCCAAAGCGCAGCAAGTTTTCTCGAGCAGTGAGTATCTTGTTTCACAGTCGGTAAACTTTTTGCTAAGGTAGTATATTGCCTGCTCTTTTCGACCAGACTCGTCATGTTGCCCCAATACACACCCCATTGAGTTGTCTAATACTGTTAGATACATAATCAAGGGTCTTCCCTCAACTGGTGGCATTAAAATTGGAGGTTCTAGCAAATATCTCTTGATTTCATCAAAGGCAGTCTGGCACTCATCATTCCATCCCATCACCTGATCTTTCTTCAACAACTTGAAGATTGGCTCACAGATGGTAGTTAATTGGGAAATAAATCTTGCAATGTAGTTCAATCGTCCCAAGAAACCTCTAACCTCCTTCTCAGTACGGGGAGCTGGAATCTCTCGTATAGCTTTCACTTTTGCAGGATCCACTTCAATACTTTTTCCACTGACAATGAAACCCAGGAGCTTTCCAGATCTAACTCCAAAAGTACACTTGTTTGGATTTAATCTCAACCTGTATTTCTTCAACCTCTCAAACAACTTGTGCAGATGATCAAGATGTTGTTCTTCGTTCTGAGACCTGGCTATCATATCATCCACATATACCTCTATCTCATGATGAATCATATCATGAAACAAAGCCACCATAGCACGCTGATATGTTGCCCCTGCATTCTTCAAACCAAATGGCATTACCTTATAGCAAAAGGTGCCCCACTGTGTCACAAATGTAGTCTTCTCCATATCTTCAGGTGCCATCTTGATTTGATTGTAACCAGAGAAACCATCCATAAAAGAGAATACCTTATGCTGAGCAGTGTTGTCTACATCAGCCCCTATCTTGACCTCTTTTCTGTTTTCTTCAGTTCCCAGATTCACAACTTCGACTGGCTCTTCATGTGGCTGTATAGCTTTCTCTTCTTGTTGTAACAACCTAGCAAGCTCTACAGGTATTTCACAATCGTCCTCGTTTCCGTCTTCAGTTTGATAGATCGGATTCTCGAAATTGTAATTGGCAATAGTAGAACTGTTATCAACCGGATCCAGAGTGGATGAGGATTTGCATTTTAGTGACGTGGGTGTGTGTAAGAACACATAGCTGATAAAGCAAAAATAAAAGAAAAAGAAAGACAAGGAACACAATATTTACGAAAACGAAACGTCCACTGATTTTAATGAATGAAGTATGCAAATGAAAGGACAGCCCGTAGCAAGCACACCATTGTGCCCCGGGTAAGGCACATGGCTTGAAAGTTTTAATTGTTCCAGAAATTATAAATTTAAAAACACAACGCAGTAATAGTATTTACTCCTGACTAAAGGAGATAGGGATAACATCTTCAGCTGTCCAATTATTGAGTCCCGCACCCACAGTAGGAAAAATCCATGCCTCCAAGTTGTAGTCTTCATCTTGATCTCACACAGCATTGATAACCCCTTGATTGGTGATACGAACAGCACGAGCACGACGAACAGCCTTCTGGGACTCTGCAGTGAAACCCAAACCAAACTTGTCAGACTTGTATGGCATATCAGGAAGCTGACCCCAAATAGTACAACCACCTTCTTCCACCACAGCTTTTGCATCATTGAGGGAGGCCATTGCCATTGTTGGAGGGTTTCTGATGACCACAGGAACCTTCTTCACAGCAGGAGGAGTCACACAATCCTTAACAGCCCAGGGAACCACTTCAAATGACTGACATGGAGTTTCAATGTATTCACCTTCTACTTCCAGATACTTGAAAGTGTTTACATGGCTGACAAAGTATTCTTCCTCTCCAAAGACAGTAACAACTTTTCCATTCACCGGATATCTCAACTTTTGATGTAATGTGGAGGTCACCGCACCTGCCCCATGGATCCAGGGACGACCAAGCAGACATGAGTACGAAGGACGAATATCCATCACATAGAATGTAGCAGTAAACACCTGAGAGCCAACCTTGATTGGAAGATCAATTTCCCCATGCACTACTCTTCTAGAACCATCAAAAGCCTTTACCACAATATTACTGGGCTTCAATACCGTATCTTCAGGACTCAGCTTGTTCAGGACTTCCTTAGGCAACACATTCAGAGAGGAACCATTGTCTATCAGCACATGAGACAGGGTAGTGCCCCTGCATTCAATTGAAATATGCAAGGCCCTGTTATGATCCCTCTTGGCAGGGGTCAAGTCAGCATCAGAAAATCCTAACCCGTTGTCATAGGTCAGGTGAGCGACACAATTCTCAAACTGGTTCACAGAAATTGCACCGGGTACATGAGCCATCTTTAGAAACTTGATCAATGACTTGGCATGAGCCTCAGAACATAATAACAGGGAGAGCATAGAAATCTTTGAGGGAGTATGCCCCAGCTGATCAACAATATCATAATCACTCTTGCGAATGATTTTCAATACTTCTTCCATCTGCTTAGAGAGGTCATCAGCAGCTGGCACATCAGTAGATACAGGCTCAATAGGACCCTTGCCCCGAGCATCAGTGGTGGAAGTAACAGCAGGGGTAACTGCACTCTTAGAAGCAACTGGAGGAGAGAAGACTCTTCCACTACGAGTGATCTTGCTAGATCCAGCAATATTATCAATGTCAACAGGCATATCAGGTAAAGGCTCCTGCTTGACACCATGGATGTAAACATCAGACCCATAGTGCCATGGCACAGCTTTGTCAGATGTATAAGGAATAGGACCAGGAGTGGTAATGATCAGAGGAGCTACTCTGGCTTCAGTGACAACTTTCACAGGACCTTCAGCAGTAATCTTGATTGGGCCCTGATGAGTGATTTTAATGGGACCCTTTGAAGTGATTCTTAGTGGTACTTTGTCAACCATATCAACCTCTTCAATCTTCTTACCCTGAGTCAGATGATCTACCATACTTTCTACAGATGCTGGTCTTCTTTCAAACACTATAGTATACTTATCCATGAGACGTTGAATCCCATCTCTCAAAATGAAGCAACTATCCGGCTTATAGGTACAATACAAACAATCTTCACGACAACCTGGAAAGATCCCAGCTTGTACTAACCTCTTTTTGATAACAGACAATGGTGTGCTCAACTCCATAACCGAATAGACATGCAGATCTTCATCAATATCTTCATCAATGGCGTTGACAGTCTTCTCGTGATTTGGCATTGGAGCTGTAATCACATTTGGAGTACCTGGTGGATCAAACTCAATTTCTCCAGCATCAATCATATCTTGAATTTTTTTCTTCAAGACCCAGCAGTTATTAGTATCATGTCCTGGACAGTTTGAATGATATGCACATCGTGCATTGGGATTGTACTTGGGAGAGGTAACATTGGGATTCTGAGGGGCCTCCCTCAGGGTAATAAGTTCAGCTTTCAACAAGTGTTGCAATGCCTGAGCCATTGACATGTTGATCTTCGTGAACTGTCTTCTAGCCCTCTGTTGGTTGCCTTGAGGCTGCTCTGTTGTTGCAGGAGTTGGATTTGAAATATGAACTGCACTAACAGACTGATGCCTTCTGTTACGATCGGGCTGACCATACACAGCATTAGATTCTCTCTTCCTAGTGGGAGGCTTCTTTGCAACACCTGATGAAGAAGTGCCCACTTGGATCTTACCACTCTTGATACCATTCTCTACTCGCTCTCCTGTCATGATCAACTCGGTGAAGCCAGATGATGAGCTTCCAATGAGATGACTGTAAAACGGACCATTCAGCGTACACATGAACATATCAACCAACTCCCTATCAGTCAAAGGGGGTTGAACTCTTCCAGCTAAGTCTCTCCACTTCTGAGCATACTCCTTAAAGCTTTCTTTGGCACCCATAGACATGCTCTGAAGCTGCATGCGAGTGGGGGCTAAGTCAGCATTGTATTGATACTGCTTGTAGAAAGCTTCAGCAAGGTCATTCCAATCTCTGATGTTGACACTCTCCAACTGATAATACCACTCTAGCTGAGCTCCAGATAAACTCTCTTGAAAGAAATGGATCCACAACTTTTTATCAGCAGTGTGGGGTTGAATTCTTCTGACATAAGACCTCAGATGCAATTTGGGACAAGAGACCCCATCGTAGACAACAAATGTAGGAACTTTGAATCCAATGGGTATGACCACCCCAGATATCAAGCTCAAATCCTCAAAATCCAGCCCAGATGATTTCTGTAATTCCATAGCATCCATTCTATCCACCAGCATCTTGAATTTGTCTTCGTTAGGCTCATGGTAGTAGTTAGCCTCAGAATCAGAGTCCCCCATAGTGTTGTGGAGACTGCCTCTCTCCTGCTCAGATTCTTCAGATTCATAGTCTTCAACATGTTCCTTGGTCTTGACAGGACCTTTGAACCTTCTTCCCATGTTGAGCAACCCAGCAGACCTTCTAGCCTTCTTAGTCTTCTTGGCCAGCAGTGTCTTCAATTCATCCTGCCCCTTAGATAGGTTCAGGATCAGCTCTTGGAACTGTGCATTCTGTGCCTGGAGATCCTTAACTGATTGTTCAAGAGCCATTGCTGAAATAAACAGCGAGAAGATGAGAAACCTGTACACAATTATAAACCTGTGATGCAATGATATGGGAATGCATATGCAATGTTTTCAAGGACCGCAGGATTTAAATTTGCTTAAACAAACAAGAAAGTAACTTTTTATTAGTAATAACTTGTTTTGCCTTTTAGGCTTACAAAAATGAAAACGAAATAAGTACAAAAGATGGGGTTTTAAGTCTCCCATGGACGCTTCCTCTTTGTGTTGAGGTATGAGTTGAGGTTTCATTTCTCATGAAGTAGCTTTGTTAGCTCTTGGATCCTTGCTTGGCTTGCTTTATAATGAGCCTCGAAAGTATCCCTTTGCTCTTTCAGTTGGATCCATGATCTCTGCAAGTCTTCCATATCAGTAGGCATGTCTGGGTGAAGGATGGTATAAGCTGTGTCTCCTTCAGCAACAGGTTCCATGGTAACTGGTAGGATGGCAGGATATGGCATCATGAGTGTCTGAGCACGAGATCGTACCCATCTGAGATAAGCCTCCATAGGAATAGTGTACTTAGGCCCTAGTGTCTTGCTGTCAATCCTGTTTACCTTTCCCCAAGCTCGTATGAATCTCTGACGGTAACCCTGAAGATCGTTGTCGTAGTCAAACACAATGCCCTGAATCAACATGTCATGTGGACCATCGCTCCGGGCGTAACCAAACTGTCGTAAAGCTAGAGATGGGTTGTAGGTGATGCCTCCTCTTATGCCTAGAAGTGGCACATTAGGAAACTCCCCACAACGGTCAATGATGGTGACATTCTCCATAGATCTGGAGCACCAATGGATGTCTGAGTGAGAAAGTGACATGATCCTCTTGGACCATCTGAAACCTTGCTCATTCTTCATTACTGAGCGAGGAAGGTGAGAAATAAACCACCTAGAAAGTAAAGGTATGCAGCACATCAAAGTTCCTCTTGCCCTTGTAGTACGGGTGTGAAGAGAATGTAGGATGTCTCCAAGCAAGGTAGGCACTGGATTGTGACTCAGGAATATGTTGATGGCATGAACGTCTATGAACTGATCAGGATTGGGGAACAACACTAAGCCATAAATCAATAAGGCTAAGATCTCCTCAAAAGCATCGTAGCTCATAGCCTTCAAGAACATTTGAGCTTTATCCACTAATACCTTGGCAAGAATACCTTTAACTCCACTCCTCGTCTCTAGAACAATGTCAGACTTCTTCAGATGTAGAGCTGCAGCAATAACTTTTGGTTTAAGCTCCTTCTCTAAGCCTGTGAATGGCTTCTGATCAAGAACAGGTATACCCAGAAGCTTGGAGAACTCCTCCATGGTTGGAACCAGCTGATAATCAGGAAATGTAAAGCAACGGTGCTTAGGGTCAAAGAACTGAAACAGCACACTCATCATGTCTTCACTGAACCCTGAAGTAACTAGATCCAATAAGTGACCATGTCTCTTGTTGAACTGGGAATGATCAGGCACTAGGGAAACCAACTCCTTGAGCTTAGCAGGTATCCCTACAAAGTTGATCCTGATGGTGTTTCTACGAGCAGAAGCCATGACCTGCAACAAAGAACAAAGATAAATCCTTTGGTCCTTGAAATGGTTAGGGAAAATGATATGCTTATGATGCATGATGATGTCATGATGTCATGCTCAATCACAAACATGTGGCACACACAAACAAGTCACACCATAGCCCTAGGTTTAAAGGCTTGCATGAGGTTCAAAGGCAAGTACCCTCCCCTGAAGTTAGATGGTTCATCCTGTCCTACAAAAGTAACCAGGTTCTAAGGGATCTCAATATCATTGATCCTTCACAAGGGTGGTTGTTCAGAAGGCAACTTACTTGCCAACCAAAACCCTCCAAGTTTAAGATCTCAATGAGCGTAGTATCGAGTGTCAACCAACTTCAGTCTGCACTAAAGCCGGTTACCTCACTACTTTCTAAAGGCCAAGATGAGTTAACTAGGGTTCTAAAAGTCAGTTAGTGCATTGACAACATATGGCAGCCTCAATATTATCCTCAACTTGACTTAAGGAATATAAGCACCAACCAAGAAGTCGCACTAACTATGGCCACCAGATCAACCGTATCGATATACGTCGTACAGTTTCCTTGGTCTATTGCCATTTACCTAAGGTACACTAGATCCGGGTTAGGACCTTTCACACATAAGAGCACCCCAACAATATAATAATAAAGCAAACAAGGCAAACAATTTAAAGTGATCTTAATTCCTAAGGGTACCCCTCTTAAATAAATCCCCAGCAGAGTCGCCAGTTCTGTAACACGGTGGGAGAACTGACTTTAAACAATGTTGCGGATAGCAAGAGTCGCCACCGACTTTTATTTTATCCATAAGGAAAGGTTATAAAAGAACAGGAACGACCTTAGAGAATATTTTGGGTCCGGGGGGTAGGTTATGAAAAGGGAAGGTGTTAGCACCCTTTTCATCCATGGTTATCCATGGGCTCTTAGGTACTTAAGCTCACTTTTGAATTGTTTTGAAAGTGTAGTGTGTGAATAGCAAAAAATTTCAGAATAGTTTAATAATAATCCGTGTATGGATGTGAAAAAACTTGTTTGAAAATTTTGTTGGAAATTTGTTTAAGTGTGAAAAAGTTTTGAAGTGAGCAAGTATCTAGGAGTAGCCTACCCTAATGTTTAAAGGTCTTTCTTATTCTTCATTCTTTCCTTTAGTAAGACTATCCCTACTATAATGGAGTAGGTAGTCCTTACTTTGGATGTTAAGGGATATGTGAGGGACAATTTGATTTTTGAAGGCCATTGTGGGATGTAATAAGCACATATAAGGGACCATCATCATTTTTCGAAAGGGACTCGATTCGTAAAGGCAACCATAAGGGACTTTGATGATTTTTCTATTTGAGGGACTTGCTTTATACACCCCACTTAACCATTATTCGTAGGCAACTTGAGGGATATCCTTAGGAAGTGAGACGGCGATTAAAATCGACTTACGTGTGTGACGTGTTTATTTTAATTATCTTTATTTAAAAGTGATCTAAATTTATTTTAATATTACATGCATGTTGTTAACCATAATAATAATTAAATAATTAAACAACTTTACATCCAAGAAACAATTACAAAATAATAAGCAAAATAATTAAATAGCAAAGATAAATAAAATATAAATAAGCAATAATAAATAATAAAGGGGGTTAATTCTAAGTTTACTCGGCAAGACATCGCATCTTGTGCCTACGTATCCTTACGGGAGTGGAATCAGAGTAATCGTAGTTCCCCTCAATAGGGAGGTTAGAAACTTCTTGACTGTGGTCAAGGTCTCAAGGGGAATAAACGCATCTTAAGGACACGCTTACGTGGAGTGTAGAAACTCCAAATCTCTACGTTGAAATGTTAAGTTGTAATTAGGATTAAATTAGGGATTCCACGGCGGGAAACCCTAAAATGAGCGCGGCGGCTCTTTGACCTAATGCTAAGGGTAAAATTGTAATTTTGCCTGTGGCGAGGCATTTGTGAAAATTAGGGTTTGTAGTTATTTTTTTAAAAAGATTAACTAATTATAATAAAACTGTTTAGTTATTAAAAAAAGGTTTGATTTAATTGGATTAAAAGACTATTAACTAATATGGCTTATTAGAAGATTAACTAAATAGATAAAACAAAAACTGGTTAGATTGTTTAAACGGTTAATTAACTGATTTATAAAATGTTGTTGGTTTATTTAGAAAAGTTAATTAATCTATTAATTAAATCAAAAAAAAAGAAAAAAAACTAAATGGGTGATTAAAGGAGGTTAAGTGTGGTTAGTGGCGATTAACAGTGATTAGCAGTGATAATCGTGGTGAGTGTGTGTAAGGAAAGGATCAGACTGCAAATACAAAGACAGGAATGAAATGCAGAGAAAGAAACCCTAGGCCCCTTTCGTTCCCATCATCACTCCCAGTCTCCTTGCCCAGAATCGCCCCTTTACGCCTCAACTCCACCTTTCGTCCTCCTTCGATCACTATTTCTTACCGTCTTTTGAACCTGAAAGCAAACTAAAAGCATCAATAGATCAATAATATGAATAAGGATAGAGAGTTACCGAAGGTTGATGATAGCGGTAGCGTTAGAGATGGCGGAGTGGATTTGCGGCAGCCGGAGGTGACGAAAATGGATGCTTCGTCAGTGGGACTCGCAGCGGTACGCGGTGGCTTCGTCAACAGGAGAGATAAGTGCTTCTTCTAAATCTGTTAGGTTTACGAACGTAAATTTTATGGTGATTTTCGGTTCCCCTTCTCTTCATCTCTTAAGCCTTCTTTTATAGGCTTCAGATTGAAAAATGCCTTGATTGAATTTGATTGTTGTCTTGAATATCGATTTGGATTTTCCAAATTGGGACAAATCAGATTTGAAAACTTTCCCCTTTCGTTGATTGTAGTAATAATCCGTTAATGAAAAATTCCAATCTTGTGATATTATTGTATCAATCGATTAATGTCTTGATTCAGTATTGGATTTGATTTGGTCTTGAATCGAATCTTTTCCCTGAGTAGATATTCCCTGATGATTTTGCTAACTCTGAATTCGTGACTTGGGAGGTGCAGATAGTGATGATTTTGGGCCAAGGAAGAATTAACAACCCAGAAAAATTGCATCTGATACATTTTGGTGACGGCTCTCACGAAAATGTTGGTGATGAGGAGTAACAACTTCAAAAGCTTTTCTTGCAGGGTATGTTGTATTTTCCACTTCAATCTCTACTCCTATCGTTTTTCTTTTGTCTGACTGATATGTATCCAATCATTGTTTCCTTTTCATGCTTGATGATGGTGTTTGGAGTAACGTATTGTGCTCGTCATTGTTCTCGTCCTGGTCATCTTTCCCTACGCTAATTGATCGAAACAGACTGCGAAGGGGGTCGGGGACTATGGAAGCAGAGAGAGCAATGTGTCTATGGGAGTCTTCAACGATGCAGGTGCATCACCGACCCTTGTAACAATCTCTAGCTTAATGTTTGCGTGAAATTAATTCTTACTTTGACACCATAATTTCCATCAGAGTTTTAGGACATTGTTGCCACCCACATCCCAACAACAGCGCTACAACGTGATTCTGTTATTATCTTGCAGGCATTGTCTTCTATTGCAGCTGTGGTCGGTGCTTCAAGCTCCAACGTTTTGACACAAGGCGACGTGTTACAATGGCGGTAAAGCATTCACAGTCTGAGGGGAGAAACAGGAGTTGGTTGCTGAAGAGGCGAGTTGGTTTAGTAGTGCAACTGATCTTGACACGCTCAGAAGTCTCTCTGGAGGTAAGTTAACAGCATCCACTATGGTTCCCCAAGAATGATTTGTGTATATTCTTGTTAGTAAAATTGAGTATACATTCTACTGATGCAGGGAGGTTATGACCTGCCAATTCATCTCAAGACCGTCTTCAGTGAGCCATGTCGTGAGCGTTTTAGGGGTGCTCTAGGTTTGGTAAAGCTGTGATTCAAAATAGTATAGGAGGTAGTTATCGTCTGTCCAACTTCCAAGTCATTTAATCCATTGTTGTTGATCAAATTTATGTAGGAAACAGACAGCAGCCCCATGTATAGCTTGCGTCTCACCCCAGATCCAAAGCCTCTATGCCAACACGCGGTGTAAGTAAATTTGGTATGTCTATAGCTATGGAACCGATGCGTACTAAAGCGATCTCGTACTCGATACCAATCTGAACTTGCTGAACTTGAAGAGCTGAAACAAGAATGTCACGACCAAAACAAAGACCAAAAGCTACGCCCAATGATTCCGGTATTTTAAAACCTCCTTGCTAAGTAATCTCCTTGTTGATTTCTTACCCAAATGGATTTCTTTGAGAACCAATCCAGCTGTAACAGGGCTTGCTCTTTTATGTTAAGAATTGGTATATGTTATAGTTAACATGTTGTATTATCAAGTACGCTTCTGACAATGCTATGACCTTATGCCCAGCTTCATAGGAGAATAAAGCAGGATGCAATCCTCGTATGTGAGCTCTTCCTCACAAGCTTTTGGCTCACTTACGCATGAAGTCTACGCGCCCTTTTCCTTTGTAATTTACTTAGTTTTGTTAGCAGGTTTATGTAGGAAAAGAACCTCAATATGCTGATGTGGTATGCGCACGACTCACTTAGCCTCAACACAGATGGCTGTTTTAAGATGTTGGACCAACAATGTCTACCTCAGAAGACGCCTTCTTTGGCTCCTAGTCTTCAAAAAAAGAACCGTTCAAAGGACCTTGGCGTTGTAATGCGAAATAAAGTGGTGATCTGAGCTCGCTTGCGAATAATAATTTAATCCCAGCAATAATTTTGTTATTGGAAACTTGTAAAACCACTTTGTGCATAGCTTAGTGCACGAGCTTCTTACCGCTCTTACAAACCTGTGTTGTATTTTCTCAACTTGAAAGGAATTGTATTATTGTCTTAGAATAATTGAAACTGTCTTTGATACTTGGAAATTTCCCTCTAAAAACTTCTTGCGATACCACATGCCAACTTTGAAGGTATAAACAATGTCAGCTGACTTTGAATGTCCTTGGGAGCACGGTGAGCTAGAGAGTAAGGTGGATCCCAACTTTAAAACTTCTTGTTAAATGTGATAACCCCATTTTATGAACAAAACTAGCCTCTCTGGTTATAAACTTGAATTTTTCATGTATAACTTTAAATTTGTAAATTCCCAAAATTCGAGTATCAAATCAGATTCCAGGTAAAACAAGTCTCCCAAAATTCGAGTATCAAATCAGATTCCAGGTAAAACAAGTCAAACTCTGCCACCACAACCCAAATAATATCACTTGATTATATTTCCAAAATGCTGAACTTCGCACACGTATGAATGAACCTTGAATCTTGAACTCACATTATATTGCACCAGAAGGCTACATAAAACCTAATCAGAGACGATTCTGCACACATCCGTTAGTCCAAATAAATACAGGTGTAGGAAGATAAAACATAATAGAACGCATAAGGAGGTGGGATCTTAAAGTCAAAAATTAGGGTGCGACAGATGCCCCTATTTAAGTTACTTCTATCCGGAGATATGGAGATAGAAATCTTCGTCTCGACGAGATAGGAGGGACTTAAATACAAACATTGCACAAATTTTTGGCCTTAAGGAACCACCGAACGCAAATGATATGTGATGATATGAGAATGCAAGACGGAGGTCCTGTGGAGGAAAGGCGCCACAGGGGGGAAACTAGACACAACACACGGGAAGAGCAGGCTTGTCAACGGGAGACTCCACGGGAATAGGAAACAACCACCAAAGGGGAATCTCCAGAAGTATAAAAGTGTAGCGCATACACCAAGAACATGGTGATTTGACAACAGGTGTGAGAAATTGGTAATCAAAGGATAGATTTACTACCATAATGTAGTGGTCAGTGTGAACCTTGTGAACCTTCTTGGAACACAAAGTCTTGTATTGTGAGGGCAAATTTTGGGGTGCAACAGTGTGCCTTGGCATTTATTTTGCCAGGATACCGTGTGATATCCGTTCACTCTCCAGCAGAAGTCCAATCATACCGGGCGCATCTGCTATTCTCCAGCAGAGTTATATTCCCCAGCAGGGTGTTACTTCAATGAGGTGCTGGGGTTAAGCTCCCAATTTCCCAGCTGAGTCGACTGCACTCTTCCAGCATTTATTTTGCTGGAATAATTCTGTAGCACCTGGCTATCCCCAGCGGAGTTGGCGTTGTCTTCAGCATTTATTTTGCTGAGGCAGTTCCTGTATCCCGGCAGTTCGAGTCTGCATTTGCATTGGCATATAGTGTCATACTTGCACCCCCCAAATTAAAAACGTGCAGCATTCCCATGTCGAATGGGGCATTGCGTCATTGTCAAACATATGCATTTTTGAAGCATAAACCAGGTTGGCTAACCGTTTGTTTCAAGTATTGTTATCTTGCAGGGTGAGGGAGTTCTTGCTCCAATAAAGCACTAAACATTCGAGGTCTCGACGTGAGACATTCAATGATAGTGTCAGCTTTGACATTATTCCCCACAGAGTTATCATGATGAAGTTCTCTTTATCTCCGAGCAGAGTTATTTGTGTAAATTTCTCTTATTTTCCCCGCCAGAGTCAGCAGGAAAAGTCTCTCCTCAAGCAGAGTTATTTGTCATCAAAGGGTTTCATGAATCAGAATTTCAGAGGCTACCGCCCGCTATCCGAGCAGGTGTCCGGTAGTTTGGTTTCCAAATATCCCCAGTAGAGTCCGCTTCAAAGTCGCTGTCACGTCAGTGCTAAGAAATTTGTGGGTTGGGACCAATGGAGGAATGAGTCCTGACGTGGACAATTTTATTGACGGGTTTACTTCATGCTAGAGAAGTGGGGGTCCTAACGTGGACAGTTTTATTTCCCCGCGTTGACAATATGTGTTAGTCCTAACGTGGACATATTTGATTTCTCCGTATTGATTGAATGTGAAGTCCTGACGTGGACAAAATTGATTACTCTTCGTGTTGGTGTCCTGACGTGGACCATTTATTTCCAGCAGTTATCATCCTTCGCAATGGTGAAATGTGCGTGCTGACGTGGACAAGTTTATAGTTCTTCGTGACGACAAGGTACGAGAGTCCTAACGTGGACAAATTTATCCTTCTTCGTGTTGTTGGCGAAGTGTGTGCCCTGATGGGGACGAGTTTTATTTCCCCAGCAAGTCGAAGACGCGCGAGTCCTGACGTGGACAAGTTTTTCTTCAGCAGGTCGAGAGGTGAGTCCTGACGTGGACAGATTTATCTTCCTTCATGTTGACGCAGCATGAGTCCTTACATGGACAAATCAGGACGATATGTAAGTCCTGACATGGACAAGTCAAGACAAGATGGGAGTCCTTACGTGGACAAATCGGAAAGATTGTATTCCTTACGTGGAAAGATGTGATTCCTTACGTGGAAAAATTGTATTCCTTACGTGGAAAGATTGGAGTCCTTACGTGGACAAAGCAAGAAGAGAGTCATTCCTAACGTGGAAAGGTGGGTCCTAACATGGACGATGTAGTCCTAACGTGGACAAGTTAGTTCCGTACGTGGAAAGATAGATTGATTCCTTACGTGGAAAGATGGATTGATTCCTTACGTGGAAAGAAGACGGATTCCTTACGTGGAAAGATTGGAGTCCTTACATGGACAAATCAAGATAAGATTGTGATTCCTTACGCGGAACGAAGGTGGTTTCCTAACGGGGAAAAAGATTGATTCCTTACGTGGAAAGATTATATTCCTTACGTGGAAAGATTGGGGTCCTTACGTGGACAGATTAAGATGAGTTGTAGTCCTTACGAGGAAAAGAAGAGCTGATTCTTTACGAGGAAAGAAGAGTTATTCCTAACGTGGAAAGATTTTATTCCTGACGTGGAACAGTGTAGTTCTGAAGCGGACATATCCAGACAAAGTCTTAGTCCTAACGTGGACGGTGTTATTCCTAACGTGGAAGAGTTTATTCCTAACATGGACGATTTAGCCCTGACGTGGACAGTTCATTCCTATGTTGATAGGATCCCCTCGTGCTGATGAAATGCAGACGAGTCATCCCCAGCGAAGTCGCCGAGATTTTTTGTGTTGACGGCAGGTGGAGTCCTGACGTGGACAAGTTTTAGTTGAGACTTCTTCGTGTTGACAAAACAGGAGTCCTAACATGGACAAGTTTATTAGATGATAGAATCTTGTTCAGGCTGATGAAAATAATCCCCAGCACGGTCGCGAATGGATCAGTTGGTTGCGGTAGCAGTTAGATTCAGTTGATGAATGTCGTTCCCCAAGCAGTGGCGCAGTTTATTTCTGCGGTTGGCAAATTTCCGGGTTCTTAGTATTCAACCGTCTCGTACCTAGAATGTTTGAAGGCCGTTCGCTCTTCACCCAATCGGGTCCAAGTCGCTTGAATAGGGGCAGCTGTTGCACCCTAAAATTTGCTCAACCTTATTCACTTGGTTTATGTTTCAATATCATTAGCATTTGCATATAGAGTCATGCACATAGCCTAATCATCTGCATAGCATAGCATAACCAGTCATCCAACAGGGACCAAGCATCATTCTCATCCCTATGGGCCTATCAAGAGGTTACTATTCAAATTCAATCTCATTCAAGTCATCAGAAAGAATTGGAAAGCTAAGAAGTCAGTTGGGTCAAGCAGTGAATCTAGCTCCTATCTAAGGGTATCTGAAGATCATCAAAGAAGTTGTGAGTTGTGAATTGAGCATGGAGGGTATCTATCCATTGTGGAATACTTAGAAAGTCATTTGGAGAAGGAGACAAGTCATTGATATGATCACAAGAGTTGCAGTTGAAGACAGTCAACTAGGGTTTCATCTGGGTCAACCCTGGGTCAACTCTAGGTCAAAGGATTGATTAAAAGGCATTGAGGTCTATTGGAGAGATGTGGGGTTCATAATTTGACATGAAGAATAAGGATATGGTGATGTGTCAAGAAGAAATCAAGAGAAATCAAGGAGAAGAGGAGTTTCTAAATTAGGGTTTCTGTGTAAAATCCCCTAATTTAGGTCAAATTTCCAAGCAATATAAGTCAAAATGCAAGCTTCAAATGGATCCTTGGTTAACATGAAACTTGTAGAGGATCTCAATACCTTTAATTTGATTGGTGGAAGACATCAAGGAGATTTATAGAACTCAAGTTATGGTCCTTGCAAGTTACAGGTCATCTGAGGTATCTGAAATTTTGTCTGTGAAAGTTACTTGTCTTCCAAGCAATTTTTACCCCTCAAGGAGATTTCAAATGAATTTCTGGTAAACATAAGAGTTGTTCCTCATTGTCTTATCTTTCTAGAATGGTATGGTATGCCTTCATATGATTTGTGGAACTCTACTTATGGTCTTGGAAAGCAAAGGGTATTTTGGTCATCTGAGAATTACAGGTCATTTCAAGCCTATGCCCAAAACTCATACAAGGAAGCTTCAAATGGAAAACTTCACAACATCAAACTTGCTCCAAATTACATTTTGAGTCTAGAAAAGTGACCATGAAAGATTGGAAAGGTTCATAGCACAAGGTTTCAAAATTGGTGGATTTAATGAATGAAAAATGACCTAAAAATGAGACTTTTCATAATTTGGCCAAATGGGATGAAATTATAGGTCATTTTGATTGGAAAAAATGCTTTAAGAACATTGGCAAAAGTAGAATTTTGAGTTTGGTTCAAGAATTGAAAGTTATGCATGGTTACTTACAAAAGAAGTTACATAATCCAAATCCAAGGGAAAGTGTGCATGGGAAGGTTCTACAAACTTCTAGGGCTTTCTATTCTCATCTATATATTGAATGAAGTAACTCCATGCCATGGTTGGTGAATCATATTGATCAAAACACAAGTTATACACAATTCTTCCATTTTTGCAAAATCTCTCAAACTCTCTCAAATCTCTATCAATTTCAATTTTTCTTGATTTGATCATCATCAATATCTTCCATAGATCACATTCACATCAGAATTTGGTAGAATTGGAGAAGAACTCGTGCCATACAAGTTAATCATCCAAGGAGCAAGATTTTGGTGATTGCAAGATTCAAGAACTTGGAGCAAGATCCATTGCATACAGAACTCATAATCAAGTTCCCTGATCCATTTCCACTCATTGCAAGCATTGGATCAAGAGAATTCAGCACCTGTTTTCACCATTTACACCAGGTTGGTAATCCATTCGATTTGATTGATTTAGTTAGAATTATAGAGAATTGTTAGCATAGAACTGTTAGGATAGGTTAGATGATTGATTTTGGTGAGTTTGAAGAAGTTTCATGAAGGTTGATCATGGTGTACCAAAACTGTTGGAGCTTATAACTCATGGAATATGGCACGATAATCCTCATTAATTAGTTTAGAATAATCAGCATGAAATGTAGATTAGGCTAGGAAGAAGATTGGAAAGAATTGAAGTGGTTGATGACAGGTGATAATGGTGGAACCGAGTTATTGCACCTATCGGGTTTGATTTGTGTTTGAGTTTTAGGAGAAATGGTTGGCATGGCTGTGTAGAGGGGAAGGAGTAGATCAAGTTTGCTTTTCATATCGAGTGATTTCATGGTGAATGGAGGGAGAACAGAATGCTGGAAAACTCGTGCATGGTGATGAAGTTTCAGAAACCCTAGGGTTTCTAAGGTTGAAGACAACCCCAGAGCCACACGATCCTGTTTTGACCTTGACTGGGTTCTTAATCTGACGGTCACGTTTTAAAAGAAATTTGGAGGGAGAGACTCAGCCTCAACGCACCGTTTCATTAATGTTTCAGACTGGGCTTTGAATATTGCTTGCTAATGCCACCCCTCAAACCAAGCCCAATCCCAATTCAACTAAATAATTTGCTAACTGCACCGTTCAGGGTTTTTAATTTTTGTTAGGTTTTCTGACTTGCATTGGGCCCAGACGCGGTTGCTATGCGCGCCCCCCAGTCTGGGCCCATCTCATTCTTTTAACTGACTTTCATTAATTTCTGCACCTCATTCCAATTAATTCCATTTTATTTTTCTTAATTCATTTCAGTTCTTTGAAAATTCATAAAAAAATAGAAAAATGCATGATTTTAATTGGTTCTTTTTGCATATTATTCATAATTTTGTTAAGAAAAATATCACATAAAAAATTTCTAACTTCATTTTATTTTCATATTTTTTGTATATTTTTCTTTTAAGTAGGATTAAATAATGCTTAATGTGATGCATGATTTTGTTAATTTTGGTTTGATCAAATGCTTTTACATTTTTAATCCATTCTTTTTAGGTTGATTAGTATAGAATGTTAGCTTGTATATAAAATTTAGTTCATATTTTTAGAACTTAGTCTTAGGTGATTTGTGTAGGTGTGAATAACATGATCAAAACTAGGGTTTAGGAGATAACATAGGAGAATTAAATCATTTCCCTTAGGAGTTGTAGTTTGAATCTTTGGGGTATGGGACTATAGGGATTATGGGTAGTTAATAGTTCCCTTAGAAATTATTAGGATCCCCCTACTGCTATTAGTACTGTCTATATTTACTTGACTGTGTGGTGTGCCCTCTCTAGGGTTATTTCATTTGTCTGTATGGGGTATTGGGTTTGCTTGGGGATTGGGAGAGCTGAAGCCTGTGATGATGAAGCTGTAACCCGGTGAACTGACTTTAAACAATGTTGCGGATAGCAAGAGTCGCCACCGACTTTTATTTTATCCATAAGGAAAGGTTATAAAAGAACAGGAAAGACCTTAGAGAATATTTTGGGTCCGGGGGGTAGGTTATGAAAAGGGAAGGTATTAGCATCCTTTTCATCCATGGTTATCCATGGGCTCTTAGGTACTTAAGCTCACTTTTGAATTGTTTTGAAATTGTAGTGTGTGAATAGAAAATTTTCAGAATAGTTAATAAATAATCCATGTAAGGATGTGTTAAGAACTTGTTTGAAAACTTGTTGAAAATTTGTTTAAGTGCGAAACAATTTTGAAGTGAGCAAGCACCTAGGAGTAACCTACCCTAATGTTTAAAGGTCTTTCTTATTCTTCATTCTTTCCTTTAGTAAGACTATCCCTACTATAATGGAGTAGGTAGTCCTTACTTTGGATGTTAAGGGGTATGTGAGGGACAATTTGACTTTGAAGGCCATTGTGGGATGTAATAAGCACATATAAGGGACCATCATCATTTTTCGAAAGGGACTTGATTCGTAAAGGCAACCATAAGGGACTTTGATGATTTTTTTATTTGAGGGACTTGCTTTATACACCCCACTTAACCATTATTCGTAGGCAACTTGAGGGATATCCTTAGGAAGTGAGACGGCGATTAAAATCGACTTACGTGTGTGACGTGTTTATTTTAATTATCTTTATTTAAAAGTGATCTAAATTTATTTTAATATTACATACATGTTGTTACACTCCCTAATTACTAACCATAATAATAATTAAATAATTAAACAACTTTACATCCAAGAAACAATTACAAAATAATAAGCAAAATAATTAAATAGCAAAGATAAATAAAATATAAATAAGCAATAATAAATAATAAAGGGGGTTAATTCTAAGTTTACTCGGCAAGACATCGCATCTTGTGCCTACGTATCCTTACGGGAGTGGAATCAGAGTAATCGTAGTTCCCCTCAATAGGGAGGTTAGAAACTTCTTGACTATGGTCAAGGTCTCAAGGGGAATAAACGCATCTTAAGGACACGCTTACGTGGAGTGTAGAAACTCCAAATCTCTACGTTGAAATGTTAAGTTGTAATTAGGGTTAAATTAGGGATTCCACGGCGGGAAACCCTAAAATGAGCGCGGCGGCTCTTTGACCTAATGCTAAGGGTAAAATTGTAATTTTGCCTGCGGCGAGGCATTTGTGAAAATTAGGGTTTGTAGTTTGTAGTTTTGAGGATTTGAAATTGAATGTGTGAAGTTTTACGGACTATTGGCGCGGCGGCCAAACAGTTAGACCTAACCTTCGGATGTGTGCAATGTGACAGAAATAATGGTAAACGCGTGAGATAATTGAATCATGCAAACAGAGAGATAATGTCATAATTTAAACCATGCAAGCAGAAATTTAAAGGCAGAATTTAAAGAGCGATTGTTAAGTTCGCGAGGTTACATGAGAGGAGCAGATACAATATGATAATGAAATTTGAATTGAACAATAATAAAATAAAATAAATAACGGTTCTAATTATTATTTTAAAAAAAGATTTTAGTTATTGTTTTAAATTTATCTAAAAAAAAGTTTTTCTTAAAAATAATAGGTTTTCATATTAATTTGGAAAAGATGTTAATGTTATTTATTTTAAAAAACAGATTTTTATATTATAACAAGTTTTAATAAATTAGTGATAACAATAATAATAATAATGGTAATAATAATGATAATAATGATAATAATAATAATAATAAATAATAATAATAATAATAATAATAATAATAATAATAATAAAGCAATAATGAATTTTAAATGTGCCAAATAACCCAACAATGTTGCTAACGCAGAAATGCGCTCATCGCAACCAGATCTAAATCGGACGAAACAAAATTTATCGCAAAGAAAAAGAAATTAAGCAAAAAATAGTATTATTGTTCACACAAAAATGCGATCATCGCAACCAGATCGAACTAACACAAATGTCACGCGTCATGCACACAAATGTGCAAACATCGTATCGACATAATTCGATCAAAAATCTTATATATATAAACTCTAACAATTTAAAAATTATATATATATAAACGTAACAGTAATAGATAAAGAAAAAGAAATAACGGTAATAGATGAAGAAAAAGAAATAACGGTAAAAGATGAAGAAAAAGAAACAACAGTAATAGATGAAGGAAAAGAAATAACGGTAAACGATGAAGAAAAAGAAACAATAGTAATGGATGAAGAAGAAAACTAAATAACGGCAAACGGCACTCACTCCTCTTAGGTTTTTTTCATTCTCTCCTCTTTTCCAACAAGGCAACACATGTATATATAGGGAACAAATTAGGGTTAACACCAAATTGTCAATAATGTCCCTAAAGCCCATTTTAAGGCCCAAACTAAATAATTAGTTAAGAGAAAATAAAATTTAAATAATTTAAAATAATTAAAATAAAAAAAATAAAAACTAATAATCCTATTGATTCCTAAAATAAAAAATATTATAAAAAGAACAAAAATTTTTTCAATATTTTTTTATTTTATGATTTTTTGGATATTTTTATGAATAATTTAGAAAAAAGTGAAAAAAATAATATTTTAAAAAATGATTTAATTAAAATACGAAAATAATAATTAAATAATAATAAAAAACTATTTTTGTTATTTTTTTAATGAAAGATAGAAAAATTTAGAGTAAAAATAATAAAAAACAAAAAAAAAAGTGACAAAGGTGAGATTCGAACTCTCAACCTCTCACACTCATAACTCCTTACACATGTCCTCCTGCCAATTGGGCCATTTTTACTTTTTAGAAAAAAAAATGCATGCCATATGATATTTACCTGCAAAAAGTCAAACGACTACACAAATTTGTTAGTAATTGATTAAATGCAATGAAATGCGACGACAAATCTTAGGGCAAAATTTGGGGTATTACAGTTATTATGATAATATTTCTCACCCAACCTCTCTTTGATGTTGGCAAAAAAAAAAAAATCATGAAGTTTGACTTTGGTTTGACCACAGTTGACCTCAGTTTGACCTTTTAACTGCATTGACTGCTTTTGACTTATCTGATCATCTGACTGAGCAAACTTTTGAGAAAAGTCTTGAAACTTGACATGGGGGTTCTTATACACATATAAGATGTTATGAAGCTCACTTGAAGTCTTGGAAGTCCATTTAGCCTGATTAAAGTCAAAACCCTAGTTTTGGATGCACTGCTTAGGAGGTGCATTGTCTGAGGGAATTGTCAACTCTTCTGACCAATTATGAATTTTGTGAACCTTGTGAACCTTCTTGGAACACAAAGTCTTGTATTGTGAGGGCAAATTTTGGGGTGCAACAGCTGCCCCTGTTCAATTTTCTGAAACCTGAGGGGTTAGATTGGTATATTTGCCAGTCGTAACCTGGAAGGTTGAAGGGGATTGAACACAAAAGCCCAAAAATTTGCACTCACCAGTGCATGGAGTGATATTGATGGTTGGTTGAACATGATTGAGTGGGCTTAAAGATGCCACTAGGGGAAAGTTCTTCAGTAGTATAATGAGAACTGTCAGGAGTCTGGAGTAATACTGATGTAACAGCATGTCTTCATGAGGATAGAGCAATCAATAATGATAACCCTAAAGCAGTCTTGAAGTGATAAATCTGACCTCAGGAGGATAGAGCAATCAATAGCTCTAAAGCAGTCTTGAAGTAATAATGGCTTCAGGAGGATAGAGCAATCAATAGCTCTAAAGCAGTCTTGAAGTAATAGAATGGCTTCAGTAGGATAGAGCAATCAACAGCTCTAAAGCAGTCTTGAAATAATAATGTGATATGTCTTCAGGAGGATAGAGCAATCAATAGCTCTAAAGCAGTCTTGAAGTAATGATTTCAGGAGGATAGAGCAATGGATAACTCTAAAGCAGTCTTGAAATAATAATGTAATTTCAGGAGGATAGAGCAATGGATAACTCTAAAGCAGTCTTGAAATAATTAGATGGCTTCAGGAGGATAGAGCAATGAATAGCTCTAAAGCAGTCTTGAAATAATAATGTGACCTCATGAGGATAGAGCAATGAATAGCTCTAAAGCAGTCTTGAAGTAATAGGATGATTTCAGGAGGATAGAGCAATCAGTAGCTCTAAAGCAGTCTTGAAGTCATGAGAGGCTATCAGGAGGATAAAATAACCCTGAGGTTACAATAAAGCAGTCCCAAAGTAATAAGAAGCTCATCAGGAGGGTAAAGTAACCCTGAGGTTACAATAAAGCTGTCCCAAAGATCATAAGCTTGTTTGTTGGATAATTAACCTGAAAACAAGGTAGCATTCTGTATAACAACATTAGTTTATGCTTTAGGTATGCATGTATGACATGATGCACTTAGGTAATGTACTATAGACATATATGTTATGGTATGATGTAAATGATGTATGTATGCTATGACACTGCTGGAAGTGTCTGGATATCCTTGTATAACAACTGCTGGCCAAGGAAAATAAATCCCGATTCGTTGTTGAAGAATATATAACCCTCCGTCTGCTGGGGATAACAAGGTATAGATAACCTCCCGTTTTCGTTTGATAGTAGGATAAGTATAACATCCCGTCTTCGTTCATCGTGCCCTTATTGGAAAGTAATTTCCCGTATATCCGTATGAGGATAAAAGAGATGGATATAAATTCCAGGGGAGATTAGACTTTGTGAAAATGGATTATTCCTACTGATGGTTTGTAACTGCCTTGTAAAGATGAACCGGCGAAGCTTCGTTGAAATCCTTCCCTCGTTCGTCCTTAGTAAATACTATTACTGCATTTTCATGCATTTCTGGTAAACATCAATCATATTAAAAGCATACATGCGTTTCTGGTAAACATCAATCATATTCAAAGGCATACATACATTCAAACACAACCAATGGACGTTTCGCTTATGTAAATAGGGTAAAAGTAAATCTGGATTCAAAAGATGGAATTTATTTATATCAAGAGTGACCCATACACGGATAAGTTTGTACAAGGAGACATAAACCCTAGTAAGAGAATTTTGTCATGAAGTTTTACAAAAAGAATCAGCTATGTGGGAAATAATCCTATTGAGTTTCAATTCTACTATTGCCACTCAAGTATCTCATCTTCTTGCTGTTGAGACGGAAACGATTGGATCTGTTTGAGCTTGAGTAAGTAGTACAACTGGTTGCAGTTTTATGAGTGATCCAAACGAGACATAGTCATACGCTTTAATCCCTAACTTTTGCCTGGATTGCCCTTTCAGGTTTTCAATCCACCGGGATACCCTTTTTTGCCCAAGCCGCCTTTTCAGGTTTTCGACTTGCCGGGTGTACATCTTTTTATATATATATCCCTAATTTTTGCCCAAACCCTTTTGGTTTGCCGGGATGCCCTTATTTTTGCCTAGGCCTGTCAACCTAGCGGGTCTCTTTTTATGCGTAGTATTTTTTAACTATGTCTGCGTTTACAGGTTGTGGAAAGTCTTCACCATCCATTGTAGTCAGTATCATGGCACCTCCTGAGAACACTGTCTTGACTACAAATGGTCCCTCATATGTTGGAGTCCACTTGCCCCTAGGATCACCCTGTGGTAATATGATACGCTTGATTACCAAGTCACCAGCCTGATATACCTTTGGCTTAACCTTCTTGTTAAAAGCTTTGATCATCCGTTTCTGGTACATCTGGCCATGACAAACTGCTGCTAACCTTTTCTCATCAATCAAATTTATCTGGTCAAGTCGAGTCTGAATCCACTCATCTTCATCCAAGCCTGCATCCTTCATAATTCTCAAGGAGGGGATCTGAACTTCAATAGGCAGAACTGCTTCCATACCATAGACTAAGGAGAATGGGGTTGCCCCTGTTGAAGTACGTATTGTAGTACGATAACCATGCAGAGCAAATGGTAACATCTCGTGCCAATCCTTGTAAGTAACAGTCATCTTCTGTACAATCTTCTTAATGTTCTTATTAGCAGCTTCAACTGCCCCATTCATCTTTGGACGATACGGAGAAGAGTTGTGATGCTTAATCTTGAACTGCGTACAGAGATCAGTAATCATAGTGTTGTTCAGATTAGAGCCATTGTCAGTGATAATCCTTTCAGGGGAACTAATCACAACACCAACACCATTACCATGTGCATTGGAGGCACCATCAAAAACCATAGTCCATCGGGATCCTTGTTCAGGTCCGTCATATTGTCCAGGTTCTTTGGTAACAGACATAATGTCTTCATCAGGGAACTCAAAATTCATTGACTGGTAATCATCTACTGCTTGATGAGCCAAATGATCAGCGACAACACTCCCCTTAATGGCCTTCTGAGTAGTATACTGTATATCATATTCCGTCAAGATCATTTGCCATCTTGCAATTCTTCCGGAGAGAGCAGGTTTCTCAAATATGTACTTGATTGGATCCATCTTCGAAATCAACAAGGTAGTATGGGTCAACATATACTGTCTTAGTCGGCGAGCAGCCCATGCCAAAGCGCAGCAAGTTTTCTCGAGCAGTGAGTATCTTGTTTCACAGTCGGTAAACTTTTTGCTAAGGTAGTATATTGCCTGCTCTTTTCGACCAGACTCGTCATGTTGCCCCAATACACACCCCATTGAGTTGTCTAATACTGTTAAATACATAATCAAGGGTCTTCCATCAACTGGTGGCATTAAAATTGGAGGTTCTAGCAAATATCTCTTGATTTCATCAAAGGCAGTCTGGCACTCATCATTCCATTCCATCACCTGATCTTTCTTCAACAACTTGAAGATTGGCTCACAGATGGTAGTTAATTGGGAAATAAATCTTGCAATGTAGTTCAATCGTCCCAAGAAACCTCTAACCTCCTTCTCAGTACGGGGAGCTGGCATCTCTCGTATAGCTTTCACTTTTGCAGGATCCACTTCAATACCTTTTCCACTGACAATGAAACCCAGGAGCTTTCCAGATCTAACTCCAAAAGTACACTTGTTTGGATTTAATCTCAACCTGTATTTCTTCAACCTCTCAAACAACTTGTGCAGATGATCAAGATGTTGTTCTTCATTCTGAGACCTGGCTATCATATCATCCACATATACCTCTATCTCATGATGAATCATATCATGAAACAAAGCCACCATAGCACGCTGATATGTTGCCCCCGCATTCTTCAAACCAAATGGCATTACCTTATAGCAAAAGGTGCCCCACTGTGTCACAAATGTAGTCTTCTCCATATCTTCAGGTGCCATCTTGATTTGATTGTAACCAGAGAAACCATCCATAAAAGAGAATACCTTATGCTGAGCAGTGTTGTCTACCAGAATATCAATATGAGGAAGTGGAAAGTCATCTTTAGGGCTAGCCTTGTTCAGATCTCTGTAGTCTACACACATACGTACCTTACCATCTTTCTTAGGAACTGGTACCACATTTGCAACCCACTGAGGATAAGAAGTTACGGCCAAGAACCCTGCATTGAACTGTTTCATTACCTCTGCTTTGATCTTTTCTGACATTTCAGGACGCATACGACGAACCTTCTGCTTCTTTGGACGACAATCTTCTTTCACTGGCAAACGGTGAACCACAATGTATGTATCCAACCCTGGCATATCTTCATAAGACCAAGCAAAGATCTCCACATAGTCACGTAGCATCTGAATCAACCTGCTCTTGACACTGTCCTCTGAATCAGCCCCTATCTTGACCTCTTTTCTGTTTTCTTCAGTTCCCAGATTCACAACTTCGACTGGCTCTTCATGTGGCTGTATAGCTTTCTCTTCTTGTTGTAACAACCTAGCAAGCTCTACAGGTATTTCACAATCGTCCTCGTTTCCGTCTTCAGTTTGATAGATCGGATTCTCGAAATTGTAATTGGCAATAGTAGAACTGTTATCAACTGGATCCAGAGTGGATGAGGATCTGCATTTTAGTGACGTGGGTGTGTGTAAGAACACATAGCTGATAAAGCAAAAATAAAAGAAAAAGAAAGACAAGGAACACAATATTTACGAAAACGAAACGTCCACTGATTTTATTGAATGAAGTATGCAAATGAAATGACAACCCGTAACAAGCACACCATTGTGCCCCGGGTAAGGCACATGGCTTGAAAGTTTTAATTGTTCCAGAAATTATAAATTTAAAAACATAACACAGTAATAGTATTTACTCCTGACTAAAGGAGATAGGGATAACATCTTCAGCTGTCCAATTATTGAGTCCAGCACCCACAGTAGGAAAAATCCATGCCTCCAAGTTGTAGTCTTCATCTTGATCTCCCACAGCATTGATAACCCCTTGATTGGTGATACGAACAGCACGAGCACGACGAACAGCCTTCTGGGACTCTGCAGTGAAACCCAAACCAAACTTGTCAGACTTGTATGGCATATCAGGAAGCTGACCCCAAATAGTACAACCACCTTCTTCCACCATAGCTTTTGCATCATTGAGGGAGGCCATTGCCATTGTTGGAGGGTTTCTGATGACCACAGGAACCTTCTTCACAGCAGGAGGAGTCACACAATCCTTAACAGCCCAGGGAACCACTTCAAATGACTGACATGGAGTTTCAATGTATTCACCTTCTACTTCCAGATACTTGAAAGTGTTTACATGGCTGACAAAGTATTCTTCCTCTCCAAAGACAGTAACAACTTTTCCATTCACCGGATATCTCAACTTTTGATGTAATGTGGAGGTCACAGCACCTGCCCCATGGATCCAGGGACGACCAAGCAGACATGAGTCCGAAGGACGAATATCCATCACATAGAATGTAGCGGTAAACACTTGAGAGCCAACCTTGATTGGAAGATCAATTTCCCCATGCACTACTCTTCTAGAACCATCAAAAGCCTTTACCACAATATTACTGGGCTTCAATACCGTATCTTTAGGACTCAGCTTGTTCAGGACTTCCTTAGGCAACACATTCAGAGAGGAACCATTGTCTATCAGCACATGAGACAGGGTAGTCCCCCTGCATTCAATTGAAATATGCAAGGCCCTGTTATGATCCCTCTTGGCAGGGGTCAAGTCAGCATCAGAAAATCCTAACCCGTTGTCATAGGTCAGGTGAGCAACACAATTCTCAAACTGGTCCACAGAAATTGCACTGGATACATGAGCCATCTTTAGAAACTTGATCAATGACTTGGTATGAGCCTCAGAACATAATAACAGGGAGAGCATAGAAATCTTTGAGGGAGTATGCCCCAGCTGATCAACAATAGCATAATCACTCTTGCGAATGATTTTCAATACTTCTTCCATCTGCTTAGAGAGGTCATCAGCAGCTGGCACATCAGTAGATACAGGCTCGATAACAGGACCCATGCCCCGAGCATCATGGTGGAAGTAACAGCAGGAGTAACTGCACTCTTAGAAGCAACTGGAGGAGAGAAGACTCTTCCACTACGAGTGATCTTGCTAGATCCGGCAATATTATCAATGTCAACAGGCATATCAGGTAAAGGCTCCTGTTTGACACCATGGATATAAACATCAGACCCATAGTGCCAAGGCACAGCTTTGTCAGATGTATAAGGAATAGGACCATGAGTGGTAATGATCAGAGGAGCTACTCTGGCTTCAGCGACAACTTTCACAGGACCTTCAGCAGTAATCTTGATTGGGCCCTGATGAGTGATTCTTAGTGGTACTTTGTCAACCATATCAACCTCTTCAATCTTCTTACCCTGAGTCAGATGATCTACCATACTTTCTACAGATGCTGGTCTTCTTTCAAACACTATAGTATACTTATCCATGAGACGTTGAATCCCATCTCTCAAAATGAAGCAACTATCCGGCTTATAGGTACAATACAAACAATCTTCACGACAACCTGGAAAGATCCCAGCTTGTACTAACCTCTTTTTGATAACAGACAATGGTGTGCTCAACTCCATAACCGAATAGACATGCAGATCTTCATCAATATCTTCATCAATGGCGTTGACAGTCTTCTCGTGATTTGGCATTGGAGCTGTAATCACATTTGGAGTACCTGGTGGATCAAACTCAATTTCTCCAGCATCAATCATATCTTGAATTTTGTTCTTCAAGACCCAGCAGTTAGTAGTATCATGTCCTGGACAGTTTGAATGATATGCACATCGTGCATTGGGATTGTACTTGGGAGATGTAACATTGGGATTCTGAGGAGCCTCCCTCAGGGTAATAAGTTCAGCCTTCAACAAATGTTGTAATGCCTGAGCCATTGACATGTTGATCTTCGTGAACTGTCTTCTAGCCCTCTGTTGGTTGCCCTGAGGCTGCTCTGTTGTTGCAGGAGTTGGATTTGAAATATGAACTACACTCACAGACTGATGTCTTCTGTTACGATCAGGCTGACCATAAACAGCATTAGATTCTTTCTTCCCAGTGGGAGGCTTCTTTGCATCACCTGATGAAGAAGTGCCCACTTGGATCTTACCACTCTTGATACCATTCTCTACTCGCTCTCCTGTCATGATCAACTCAGTGAAGCCAGATGATGAGCTTCCAATGAGATGACTGTAAAACGGACCATTCAGCGTACACATGAACATATCAACCAACTCCCTATCAGTCAAAGGGGGTTGAACTCTTCCAGCTAAGTCTCTCCACTTCTGAGCATACTCCTTAAAGCTTTCTTTGGCACCCATAAACATGCTTTGAAGCTGCATGCGAGTGGGGGCTAAGTCAGCATTGTATTGATACTGCTTGTAGAAAGCTTCAGCAAGGTCATTCCAATCTCTGATGTTGACACTCTCCAACTGATAATACCACTCTAGCTGAGCTCCAGATAAACTCTCTTGAAAGAAATGGATCCACAACTTTTTATCAGCAGTGTGGGGTTGAATTCTTCTGACATAAGACCTCAGATGCAATTTGGGACAAGAGACCCCATCATAGACAACAAATGTAGGAACTTTGAATCCAATGGGTATGACCACCCCAGATATCAAGCTTAAATCCTCAAAATCCAACCCAGATGATTTCTGTAATTCCATAGCATCCATTCTATCCACCAGCATCTTGAATTTGTCTTCGTTAGGCTCATGGTAGTAGTTAGCCTCAGAATCAGAGTCCCCCATAGTGTTGTGGAGACTGCCTCTCTCCTGCTCAGATTCTTCAGATTCATAGTCTTCAACATGTTCCTTGGTCTTGACAGGACCTTTGAACCTTCTTCCCATGTTGAGCAACCCAGCAGACCTTCTAGTCTTCTTAGTCTTCTTGGCCAGCAGTGTCTTCAATTCATCCTGCCCCTTGGATAGGTTCAGGATCAGCTCTTGGAACCGTGCATTCTGTGCCTGGAGATCCTTAACTGATTGTTCAAGAGCCATTGCTGAAATAAACAGCGAGAAGATGAGAAACCTGTGCACAATTATAAACCTGTGATGCAATGATATGGGAATGCATATGCAATGTTTTCAAGGACCGCAGGATTTAAATTTGCTTAAACAAACAAGAAAGTAACCTTTTATTAGTAATAACTTGTTTTGCCTTTTAGGCTTACAAAAAATGAAAACGAAATAAGTACAAAAGATGGGGTTTTAAGTCTCCCATGGACGTTTCCTCTTTGTGTTGAGGTATGAGTTGAGGTTTCGTTCCTCAAGAAGTAGCTTTGTTAGCTCTAGGATCCTTGCTTGGCTTGCTTTGTAATGAGCCTCGAAAGTATCCCTTTGCTCTTTCAGTTGGATCCATGATCTCTGCAAGTCTTCCATATCAGTAGGCATGTCTGGGTGAAGGATGGTATAAGCTGTGTCTCCTTCAGCAACAGGTTCCATGGTAACTGGTAGGATGGCAGGATATGGCATCATGAGTGTCTGAGCACGAAATCGTACCCATCTGAGATAAGCCTCCATAGGAATGGTGTACTTAGGCTCCAGTGTCTTGCTGTCAATCCTGTTTACCTTTCCCCAAGCTCGTATGAATCTCTGACGGTAACCCTGAAGATCGTTGTCGTAGTCAAACACGATGCCCTGAATCAACATGTCATGTGGACCATCGCTCCGGGCGTAACCAAACTGTCGTAAAGCTAGAGATGGGTTGTAGGTGATGCCTCCTCTTATGCCTAGAAGTGGCACATTAGGAAACTCCCCATAACGGTCAATGATGGTGACATTCTCCATAGATCTGGAGCACCAATGGATGTCTGAGTGAGAAAGTGACATGATCCTCTTGGACCATCTGAACCCTTGCTCATTCTTCATTACTGAGCGAGGAAGGTGAGAAATAAACCACCTAGAAAGTAAAGGTATGCAGCACATCAAAGTTCCTCTTGCCCTTGTAGTACGGGTGTGAAGAGAATGTAGGATGTCTCCAAGTAAGGTAGGCACTGGATTGTGACTCAGGAATATGTTGATGGCATGAACGTCTATGAACTGATCAGGATTGGGGAACAACACTAAGCCATAAATCAATAAGGCTAAGATCTCCTCAAAAGCATCGTAGCTCATAGCCTTCAAGAACATTTGAGCTTTATCCACTAATACCTTGGCAAGAATACCTTTAACTCCACTTCTCGTCTCTAGAACAATGTCAGACTTCTTCAGATGTAGAGCTGCAGCAATAACTTCTGGTTTAAGCTCCTTCTCTAAGCCTGTGAATGGCTTCTGATCAAGAACAGGTATACCCAGAAGTTTAGAGAACTCCTCCATGGTTGGAACCAGCTGATAATCAGGAAATGTAAAGCAATGGTGCTTAGGGTCAAAGAACTGAAACAGCACACTCATCATGTCTTCACTGAACCCTGAAGTAACTAGATCCAATAAGTGACCATGTCTCTTGTTGAACTGGGAATGATCAGGCACTAGGGAAACCAACTCCTTGAGCTTAGCAGGTATCCCTACAAAGTTGATCCTGATGGTGTTTCTACGAGCAGAAGCCATGACCTGCAACAAAGAACAAAGATAAATCCTTTGGTCCTTGAAATGGTTAGGGAAAATGATATGCTTATGATGCATGATGATGTCATGATGTCATGCTCAATCACAAACATGTGGCACACACAAACAAGTCACACCATAGCCCTAGGTTTAAAGGCTTGCATGAGGTTCAAAGGCAAGTACCCTCCCCTGAAGTTAGATGGTTCATCCTGTCCTACAAAAGTAACCAGGTTCTAAGGGATCTCAATATCATTGATCCTTCACAAGGGTGGTTGTTCAGAAGGCAACTTACTTGCCAACCAAAACCCTCCAAGTTTAAGATCTCAACGAGCGTAGTATCGAGTGTCAACCAACTTCAGTCTGCACCAAAGCCGGTTACCTCACTACTTTCTAAAGGCCAAGATGAGTTAACTAGGGTTCTAAAAGTCAGTTAGCGCATTGACAACATATGGCAGCCTCAATATTATCCTCAACTTGACTTAAGGAATATAAGCACCAACCAAGAAGTCGCACTAACTATGGCCACCAGATCAACCGTATCGATATACGTCGTACAGTTTCCTTGGTCTATTGCCATTTCCCTAAGGTACACTAGATCCGGGTTAGGACCTTTCACACATAAGAGCACCCCAACAATATAATAATAAAGCAAACAAGGCAAACAATTTAAAGTTATCTTAATTCCTAAGGGTACCCCTCTTAAATAGATCCCCAGCAGAGTCGCCAGTTCTGTAACCCGGTGAACTGACTTTAAACAATGTTGCGGATAGCAAGAGTCGCCACCGACTTTTATTTTATCCATAAGGAAAGGTTATAAAAGAACAGGAAAGACCTTAGAGAATATTTTGGGTCCGGGGGGTAGGTTATGAAAAGGGAAGGTATTAGCATCCTTTTCATCCATGGTTATCCATGGGCTCTTAGGTACTTAAGCTCACTTTTGAATTGTTTTGAAATTGTAGTGTGTGAATAGAAAATTTTCAGAATAGTTAATAAATAATCCATGTAAGGATGTGTTAAGAACTTGTTTGAAAACTTGTTGAAAATTTGTTTAAGTGCGAAACAATTTTGAAGTGAGCAAGCACCTAGGAGTAACCTACCCTAATGTTTAAAGGTCTTTCTTATTCTTCATTCTTTCCTTTAGTAAGACTATCCCTACTATAATGGAGTAGGTAGTCCTTACTTTGGATGTTAAGGGGTATGTGAGGGACAATTTGACTTTGAAGGCCATTGTGGGATGTAATAAGCACATATAAGGGACCATCATCATTTTTCGAAAGGGACTTGATTCGTAAAGGCAACCATAAGGGACTTTGATGATTTTTTTATTTGAGGGACTTGCTTTATACACCCCACTTAACCATTATTCGTAGGCAACTTGAGGGATATCCTTAGGAAGTGAGACGGCGATTAAAATCGACTTACGTGTGTGACGTGTTTATTTTAATTATCTTTATTTAAAAGTGATCTAAATTTATTTTAATATTACATACATGTTGTTACACTCCCTAATTACTAACCATAATAATAATTAAATAATTAAACAACTTTACATCCAAGAAACAATTACAAAATAATAAGCAAAATAATTAAATAGCAAAGATAAATAAAATATAAATAAGCAATAATAAATAATAAAGGGGGTTAATTCTAAGTTTACTCGGCAAGACATCGCATCTTGTGCCTACGTATCCTTACGGGAGTGGAATCAGAGTAATCGTAGTTCCCCTCAATAGGGAGGTTAGAAACTTCTTGACTGTGGTCAAGGTCTCAAGGGGAATAAACGCATCTTAAGGACACGCTTACGTGGAGTGTAGAAACTCCAAATCTCTACGTTGAAATGTTAAGTTGTAATTAGGTTTAAATTAGGGATTCCACGGCGGGAAACCCTAAAATGAGCGCGGCGGCTCTTTGACCTAATGTTAAGGGTAAAATTGTAATTTTGCCTGCGGCGAGGCATTTGTGAAAATTAGGGTTTGTAGTTTGTAGTTTTGAGGATTTGAAATTGAATGTGTGAAGTTTTACGGACTATTGGCGCGGCGGCCAAACAGTTAGACCTAACCTTCGGATGTGTGCAATGTGACAGAAATAATGGTAAACGCGTGAGATAATTGAATCATGCAAACAGAGAGATAATGTCATAATTTAAACCATGCAAGCAGAAATCTAAAGGCAGAATTTAAAGAGCGATTGTTAAGTTCGCGAGGTTACATGAGAGGAGCAGATACAATATGATAATGAAATTTGAATTGAACAATAATAAAATAAAATAAATAACGGTTCTAATTATTATTTTAAAAAAAGATTTTAGTTATTGTTTTAAATTTATCTAAAAAAAAGTTTTTCTTAAAAATAATAGGTTTTCATATTAATTTGGAAAAGATGTTAATGTTATTTATTTTAAAAAACAGATTTTTATATTATAACAAGTTTTAATAAATTAGTGATAACAATAATAATAATAATGGTAATAATAATGATAATAATGATAATAATAATAAATAATGATAATAATAATAATAATAATAATAATAATAATAATAATAATAATAATAATAATAAAGCAATAATGAATTTTAAATGTGCCAAATAACCCAACAATGTTGCTAACGCAGAAATGCGCTCATCGCAACCAGATCTAAATCGGACGAAACAAAATTTATCGCAAAGAAAAAGAAATTAAGCAAAAAATAGTATTATTGCTCACACAAAAATGCGATCATCGCAACCAGATCGAACTAACACAAATGTCACGCGTCATGCACACAAATGTGCAAACATCGTATCGACATAATTCGATCAAAAATCTTATATATATAAACTCTAACAATTTAAAAATTATATATATATAAACGTAACAGTAATAGATAAAGAAAAAGAAATAACGGTAATAGATGAAGAAAAAGAAATAACGGTAAAAGATGAAGAAAAAGAAACAACAGTAATAGATGAAGGAAAAGAAATAACGGTAAACGATGAAGAAAAAGAAACAATAGTAATGGATGAAGAAGAAAACCAAATAACGGCAAACGGCACTCACTCCTCTTAGGTTTTTTTCATTCTCTCCTCTTTTTCAACAAGGCAACACATGTATATATAGGGAACAAATTAGGGTTAACACCAAATTGTCAATAATGTCCCTAAAGCCCATTTTAAGGCCCAAACTAAATAATTAGTTAAGAGAAAATAAAATTTAAATAATTTAAAATAATTAAAATAAAAAAAATAAAAACTAATAATCCTATTGATTCCTAAAATAAAAAATATTATAAAAAGAACAAAATTTTTTTCAATATTTTTTTATTTTATGATTTTTTGGATATTTTTATGAATAATTTAGAAAAAAGTGAAAAAAATAATATTTTAAAAAATGATTTAATTAAAATACGAAAATAATAATTAAATAATAATAAAAAACTATTTTTGTTATTTTTTTAATGAAAGATAGAAAAATTTAGAGTAAAAATAATAAAAAACAAAAAAAAAAGTGACAAAGGTGAGATTCGAACTCTCAACCTCTCACACTCATAACTCCTTACACATGTCCTCCTGCCAATTGTGCCATTTTTACTTTTTAGAAAAAAAAAATGCATGCCATATGATATTTACCTGCAAAAAGTCAAACGACTACACAAATTTGTTAGTAATTGATTAAATGCAATGAAATGCGACGACAAATCTTAGGGCAAAATTTGGGGTATTACAGTTATTATGATAATATTTCTCACCCAACCTCTCTTTGATATTGGCAAAAAAAAAATCATGAAGTTTGACTTTGGTTTGACCACAGTTGACCTCAGTTTGACCTTTTAACTGCATTGACTGCTTTTGACTTATCTGATCATCTGACTGAGCAAACTTTTGAGAAAAGTCTTGAAACTTGACATGGGGGTTCTTATACACATATAAGATGTTATGAAGCTCACTTGAAGTCTTGGAAGTCCATTTAGCCTGATTAAAGTCAAAACCCTAGTTTTGGATGCACTGCTTAGGAGGTGCATTGTCTGAGGGAATTGTCAACTCTTCTGACCAATTATGAATTTTGTGAACCTTGTGAACCTTCTTGGAACACAAAGTCTTGTATTGTGAGGGCAAATTTTGGGGTGCAACAGAAGCCATTGGAGATCAAAGAGACTGAAGACCAACTTCCAGAGTTGATGAGGAGAGTATCTTGCTAGCAGCTATTGAGGAGTATAGGGTTTAGGAGCTAGGCAGAGCTCTAGAGTAGTAAACTTAATTCTCAAAACATGGAAGGTCTTGATTGCCTCCATCCCTCTCTGTGATGCAGAGTCTCTCTAAGACAGTCACCCTCTTCCTTTGGAAGGCTTGGTGATAGTGTCTAAGAGATAGAACTCTTGAGAGAATTATTTTATGTGTTGTTAGCAGTCTGTTTGCCACCTTTGGTGGTCAACTAATTGCTTAACACCCAGTTCATTCTTGTGATTGATTCCTCAGCTTAGAGATTAAGACTTGAAGAAAAGCCAATGCAGATTGAAGACTGATAACAAAGACCTTGCTTGAAGGCTGTGGGGATGGAGACTGGGGCTTGCTTGAAGCTTGTAGCTGTTTGGAGATGACTTAAAGGCAGATGTTGATGCAGAGCTGCTGTGGCTGTTTATTTTTGCTGTGTTTCATTTCTGATGTATTGATTGGTTTTCCCTGACTGTATTGTTTGCTGTTTAACCTATTGGGTTGAAAGTGAATCTTGTTCACTTTTGCCTATTATTTCCTAGGTTCGAGGTTGAGTGGGACTCCCTTGCCTCGCTTGTATTGCTGCATCCATGCATTTTACCTCTTTATTATATATCTATTGTTTCTGTTTCCGTCTATTCCCTTAGGATCTCTGTTTCTCTCTGTGCAAGAGAGGAGCATGATAGACACTAGGTCTTCACCCATGCATGACAACATTAGGTTAGTTTGATTCCCTTCGCAACCGTAGGTTAGAGTTTTGTCTCTTCTTTCTCAAAACAAACAGAAAAACACAATAAAAATTTCAAACACAATAAAAGACACTTTTTCCGTTAAAGAATGTGAACTCATCAAGACGTCATTTTTGTCCGCTGGGACTGTTAATCAGAAAAACCTTTTTCAGAAGGAATAAAAGCAATCAAAACAGACAGACTGGTGTAGTACGTGGCCTGAACTACGTTTGCTCTGATCTTTCATGCTGTATGAAAGTACGTAGGCATAGGATGCGATATCCTAGCGAGCAACCTTCCCCTCCTTTCCAGTAGGTAGGCGAACTACGTTGACTCTGATTTCTCGTTCCAGACGGGAATACGTAGGCATAAAGTGCGATACTTTGCCGAGTCATTTTCTTTTCTTTTAACCCCTGGCCTGTAGAGTAGATAGGAATAACAATCGATACCCGAAAACAAGCGTGGATCCCGTCGAGTACGACGGACGTGAGGGGTGCTAATACCTTCCCCTTGCGTAACCGACTCCCGAATCCAGGTTTTGGTTGCGATGACCATTCCTTTCCCGTCTTTGTGGTAGGCTTACTTCGAGCGTTTCCTTTCCCTCCATTGGGATAAATAACGCACGGTGGTGACTCTTCTGTTCAGCCGGCGCCGATTTTCGCAGTAGCGACACAATTCAATCAATATGTAGGGACTTTTCTGCTTAAGAGAGATAGAGGCGTACTTGTTGACAATCCGAGTACTTGATCCCTTCTCTTAAGACGATGCAAAGACTATTTTCCTACAAAGTTGTGGTGGTCAAATTAAGTAATCTCCCTTAAAATGATAACTCGTCTTTTCTCCTATAATCAATCAACCAACTACCCTTATCCCGTAGGAACTTTGACCATAGTCAAAGAACTTCCTCAAACCCTTTAGGGGAACTACAAATACTCTGATTCCATTCCCGTCAGAATATGTAGGCACAAGATGCAACGTCTTGGCGAGTATACTTAGAATTAAACCACTAGGTCTTTCATCCTTTAAGCAGATAATCCTTAGCAATAAACAAACATAAAACAAGAGGTTCCTGTAGAGTACTACAGAAACTTAGGATGCTAGCACCTTCCCTAAGTTTAACCAACCCCCGAACCTATAACTCTCTAGCTTTTGCATATGTATTACATTGCGGGTAATTCGATCTTTTTCCATTCCTTTGGACAAATAAAAGACCGGTTGTAATGAATTTAGATTCAAGCTAATCAATAGCTTGGTATCCAATTTTCACCGCGACAAAAATGACGACTTTACTAGGGACTCTCTTCAGTGGGTTTCCCTAACTTGTTTATTATGCTTGTTATATATTTGCTTAATTGCTTATTTGTATATTTGTTTTATTGCTTTTTGGGATGATATCCTTGAGTGGTGAGACAAAGTCCTACACCCGGACTCGAGTGAAATTATGATAGGATGGTGAGATATTCGACGAGGCTTATAGGGAGTGAGTCCCGACCAAGTTGACTCGAGAATCACCGCTCAGTTGAGACCCTTTCTAAAATGGTTCATTTGAACGAGTATAGTCGTGAAAACTTTTACTATTTTTGATTGGAATCCATGATACTGAGGACCGTAGTTACCTTTAACCCCACTTTGGCCTTTATTAGGACGTAGTGCGAGGACTATGAGGGACTAGTCCCGAAATAGTTGCTACGTGATGCTACACTCAAAAGAGGTTCTCTTGAGAATATTATTAACCACCGAGTCAGTCGGGAAATTGATAATATTCGAAAGATGGACTAATGACTTTGGGAACTTTTTTATAACCTTGTTCTGCAGGTACAATCCACCTTTAGTCCATGTCCCTTGGGAATGGGTATACCCTTTGGCTCCATGCTCATTGCCAACCTAGGACCTTCTTATTTGTTTATCATTTGTGTCCTGGTGTGCTTACTTGTGTTTGTTGCATCCATATAGCATCATACTGCATTGGACTTCATGGAATTCACCTTTTTTTATGAACATTGTAGGACACTATGGATCCCAATAGAAGAAATACTTTGAAATATACTTTTAAGAGTCCCAAATTGGATGACCTAAGGAAGTTGGGAGCTTTGATTAAAGACCAAGAAAGATTTAGGAGCAAATATGGGAAGCTACTACCTTTATTGAGTCGTGAAGTGAATGAGAAACTCCTTTTTGCCCTACTACAATTCTATGACCCGGTTTATCATTGTTTTACTTTCCCGGATTATCAGTTATTTCCTACCCTAGAAGAATACTCTTATTTGGTTGGTCTACCTATCTTGGAAGAGTCTCCTTTCCCTTTTTAAGAAGGCAACCTTAAGGAGCAAGACATTGATAAGATCCTCTACCTAAAAGTATCTAACATCAAGGAAAATATGGTTACCAAAGGTGGGACTTTCGATTTGACTACAGATTTCCTAATCAAGAAAGTTCGATATTATGCTGATTACACGAACAGGGTTTCGTTCGAAACAATTTTTGCCCTACTCGTTTATGGGGTGTTTCTATTCCCAAGTTTTGAAGGGTTCGTCGACCTCAATGCCATCAAGATCTTCATGAAGAAAAACCCGGTTCCCACTTTATTGGATAACACCTACCATTCTGTGCATCTCCGAAACTTTCATGGTGGAGGGATGATTACCTGCTGTGTGCCCTTACTGTACAAGTGGTTTATTTTGCACTTGCCTAAATATGTTTCTTTTTGGAATCTTAATAGCGGACGTTGGTCAGAAAGGATTATGGCTTTGACTCATTCAAACATCAATTGGTATAGCCGTGAGTATGATGGGATTTTAATCATTGACAGCTGCAGAGATTTTGCTAACATACCCTTGTTTGGCTTTGATGGAGGGATTAGTTATAGCCCTGTTTTAGCTCGTCGACAATTGGGATATCCGTTGAAGGAACCACCTAAGAGTGTTCAAGTGGAGAGCATCTTCTTCAAGGATAACAAAGAGCTTCAAGAGAAGATTGTGGATGCATGGGGGCATTTGCATAAGAAGGGTAGAGACAGTTTGGGGAAGCCTAACTGTGTGTCTCTAGAACCATATCTTCAATGGGTTAGAAACAGAGCAATCAAGATAAGGATGCCCTACCCTCGTCAAGATCCTATACCTCCAAGAGAAGAACCCGTTTATGTCTTTATGTCTGAAGCTGAGAAATTAGAGGTCGCATTGAGGAAGTCACAGCATGAGTCTGAAGTATGGAAAAACAAGTATTTTGTGGTTGTTGCAGAGAATGTTGAACTTTGGAAACAGAATGATGAGCTTTGAGAACAATTACAGTCAAAGAATGAAGACCTACCTCCTTGCAGGAAGAGAAGAGCTTAGGAGGATTTATTTTCCTTCAAATCTCAGTCTACACCTTGAAAATTAACTGTGGACAGGTTTACCCTCGAAGGTCCAGGTGGAAGAGCAGCTCAAGCGGCGGAATTTGAAACTTCCTTAGGGCTTTCATTAGCTTTTATTAAGCTATTTATTTGGGACTTTTAAAGGAATAATCATTTGTAATCCGTTTCAAAATTTATAAAACATTTTCCTTTACCACAATGTCCATAAATATCAGAATTCCATGAAGTCCTTCTCATCTTGCATTGCATTCTTTTTCTTTGTTCACTTCAAGAAACTCAATTCCGTTTTACAGGTGTTGTAACGATGGATATCAAAAGAGAAACATTGAAGTACAATTTTTAGAGTCCTAAAATTGAAAGCTTAAGAGAGCTAGCAGATCTTATTGATAACTGTCACGCTTTCTCGTCAGAATATGGAGGAGTGTTCTATTTCCTCAAGCTCAAAAGGGTTGATGGGTTGTTGGAGACCCTTGTTCAGTTCTATTATCCGCTGTATCATTGTTTCACCTTTCCAGATTACCAGCTGATGCCAACTCTGGAAGAGTATTCCGAATTTTTGAGGATACCCGTAACTACCCGGCCCGTGTTTACTGGATTGGAGGACACCCCTAGCAACCAGGAAATTGCAGATGCTACCCGACTCAGCCTAGCAGATGTTCAAGCTCATTTAACCACCAAGGAAGGAGTCCTTGGGTTTCCGACTGACTTCTTAATTGGGAAAGTCCGTTACCATGCTGAGAGAAAAGAAGTCCCGATAATGGAAGCTACCTTTTCCTTGTTAGTCTATGGGATTTCATGGTTCCCAAAGATTGATGATTTTGTTGACATGGATGCAATTAAGCTATTTATCCTCAAGAATCCAGTTCCTACCTTGCTAGCTGACACGTACCATTCAATCCACTCGCGGAATGCTGAAGGAGGAGACATATTGTCTGCTGTACCGCCTTGCTGTATTCATGGTTTATTGCTCGCCTAACTTGGCATCCATCTATCTGGGAGCAGATCGAGGCACCCCGCTGGTCTGAAATAGTCATGGACCTTACCCACTCTGATATTGTGTGGTATGACCCTGCGTATGGAGGTGTTAAGATGATCAATAGCTGTGGAGACTTCCCCAATGTACCTCTTATTGGGACGAAGGGATGCATCAGTTACAACCCCGTTTTGGCTCGCAGACAATTGGGGTACCCCATGAACGAAGTACCTGACCAAACTCTGTTGGAAGGAGTCTTTTTCAAGAAAGGAGAAAATCCATATTTGAAGGCGAGAATAATACGAGCATGGGATTGCATCAACATGGGAGGAACAACTGCTTTAGGATTCCCTAATTGTGTTGCCTCTGAAGACTATTTACATTGGGTGCGAGAGAGGGCTCTCGACCTCAAGATGCCTTTCCCTTTTCACGAACCTATGGTGTTGACCTTTCGTTATCCTGATTAGTTTGATGTGAGTGAGATACATCAGTTGAAGACTGCCTTGGACGAGGCTCAGAAGCTGAAGACCACTTGGAGAAACAAGTATTTCACCCTTAAGGTAGAGAAAGAGAAATCTCAGAAACTGCCAAAAGTCGAATCCGCAAGAAAAAGAAAGGCGCGAGAGGATTTATTTTCCTCTCGAACTGTCACCAGTGATGATCTTCCCCCAACTACTATGGTTTGGAAAGAGTATGTAGGTCAACTCATCAGTGAGAAGGCAAAACTGCAGGAACGTGTCAATCAGCTTGTAGAAGAGCTTCGCGTGCAGAAAGAGCATAAGGAGTAGATCTCTAAGTTTTCTTTTGCTTTTGTTTCAATGTAATAAACTCTTAAAGGAGTACTTTGCTTTGTAATGCTTCTCGAATATCAATAATAAAATAAGTTTTCAATTATCCAACATTATAATACTGAAAAAACGCTTTGAGTTTCTTGAAGTTTCATACTGCATTTGCATTTTTTGCATCGGCATAGCATCATTTGCATTCCAGGGTCTCACTCTTGCTTCATCTCCACAGACAAGCTGAATCATCAATACAATACTCGCGCCAATCAACCTCAAAAGATGGATCAACTTGAAAAAGAGAACAAGGTGCTCCGTGACGAGGTTGCAATTTTGAAAGAAAGTTTGGAGAGACTAAATGGTTTAGTTGAAGCTTTGTCCAACCAGTCTGCGCTCAACAATCAGGATGTTCCAAGGACTATTATCTCCAAAGTTGTGTCAGCACCAATCCCAGTGGTGTCTACTGTTGTTGAAGTGACCTACAGCATGCCGCCAGGTTTTCCATGGGGGATGCCTCCTCATTTCACTCCTGCTGGCTATCGCCCACCTGTTCCTGAGGTCCCTACCATGACCACTGCTCAAGTCGTCCCTGCAACTGCTGCCGTAATGACCACTGCACCGCCACATGTGAATGCTGCTCCGTATATTCTAGACGAGCCAATTTTCCATGGGTCTCCGAGTGAGAATGTAGGATTTGAAGAAAGGATGGATGGTTTTCAAGACCAATTTTCTAAAATTCAAAAAGAATTAAAAGCTCTTCGTGGAAGGGATTTGTTTGGAAAGAGTGCTTCTGACTTATGTTTGGTTCCGAATGTCAAGGTTCCGCCAAAATTCAAGGTTCCTGATTTTGAGAAGTACAAAGGGAATACTTGCCCTCAGAGTCATCTCATCATGTATGCCAGAAAGATGTCTACATAAACTGACAATGATCAATTGCTCATCCATTATTTCCAGGATAGTTTGACAGGCGATGCACTCAAATGGTATATGGGGTTGGATAGTGTGAAGATTCGAACTTTCAATGATCTAGGTGGGGCCTTCATCAAGCAGTATAAATATAATGTAGACATGGCTCCTGACCAAGATCAGTTTAGGGCCATAATGCAGAAAGACAAAGAGAACTTCAAGGAATATGCTCAACGTTGGCGCGAGTTAGCCGCGCAGGTCACGCCGCCATTGGAGGAAAGGGAAATGACCAAGATTTTTTTGAAGACCCTTGGTCTTTTCTTTTATGAGAAAATGGTAGCAAGTGCACCCAGCGACTTCACTGAAATGGTGAATATGGGAATGCGTTTGGAGGAGGGAGTCCGAGAAGGAAGATTGGTCAAAGAAGAGAATGCTCCTAGCGGCGCTAAGAAGTATGGGAGTGGTTTTATGAAGAAAAAGGAGAAGGAAGTGAATGTTGTACTAGAAGGAAGACTCAAAAAAAGGTATTCACCATCATATCAGGTTGCAGCAGTATCGCCAGTATTCAACGCTCCAGCCTATCAGCCACAGCCACAACAAAATCACCAATCGCCTCAACAGAATCGGCCATTCAACAATCAGGGTCACGTATACAGGAAGATAAACTTTGATCCCATCCCTATGAAGTATGCTGATTTGTTCCTAGCCTTGATCCAAAAGGGTCACATTCAGACAAAAGCTTCACCCGAGGTTCCCAAGAACCCCCTCCTTACTATAGAGCTGACAGATTTTGCCCTTACCATCAGGGAGCTCAAGGTCATGATATTGAGATTTGTTTTGGTATGAAAGCAGATGTCCAGAGGCTCATTAAATGTGGAATATTATCCTTTAAGGATTCCAATCATAATGTGCAGGACAATCCATTGCCTCCGCATGGTTCACCCTCCGTAAACATGATTCAAAGTTACCCGGAAGAAAGTGATCAGGAAGTTTTGAATGGAAAGGCTGAAGAAGTATGTGTTATAGTGCCTCACTTCAAAGAAGTGGAGCATATTGAAATCACGTATGATAGTAGAAAACCGACCGTTACTCCCTTGGTAATCAATGTGCCAAGACCTATCCCTTACACTTCTAGTAAGGCTATCCCATACAGATATAACGCCACGATGTTAGAAAATGGAAAGGAGGTACCTTTACCTACTTTTCCTTCGGTTGTTAACATCGCGGACATCAGTAGAGTAACAAGAAGCGGCCAAGTTTACCCTTCAGTGCCTTCGAAAGACAAAGGAATCTCAGTAAAGCAACCGAGTTCAAAAGACCCAATTGTGGATCAATCTGGTGGATCCAACTTGTCCAAGCCGGACGAAGTGCTGAAAGTAATCAAAAGAAGTGAATATAAAGTTGCGGACCAGCTTTTGCAAACCCCATCTAAGATCTCTGTTCTGCAATTGCTAATGAGTTCTGAGGCACACAGGGAAGCGCTCCAAAAGATATTGGAGCAAGCATATGTCCAACAAGATGTTACAATGGAGCAGTTTGATAATATCATTGACAATATTACTTCATGCGATAATCTCGATTTTAATGAGTAAGACCTCCCAGAGGAAGGAAAGAAACATAATATGGCCTTGCATATTTTTGTGAATTGTGGGAATGATTCTTTGTCCAGTGTGTTGATTGATACGGGATCCTCTCTGAATATGATGCCTAGAACCACTTTATCCAAACTTTCTTATCAGGGATCGCCGATGAGGCCCAGTCATGTAATCGTCAAAGCTTTTGATGGATTTAGAAAAGCAGTAATTGGTGAAGTAGATCTGCTAATGAACATCGGTTTGCAGACCTTTATGATCACGTTCCAAGTCATGGACATTCGCGCCGCCTATAGCTGTTTGTTAGGGAGGCCGTGGATACATGAAGCTGGGGCAGTTACCTTCACCCTGCATCAGAAGCTGAAGTATGCTTTTGAAGGCAAAACGGTTACAATTTGTGGAGAGCGAGCTTTAGTGGTGAGTCATTTATCATTGTTTTCGTATGTTAAAGCTGAAGAAGAGGTTGGTTCGCAATTCCAGGCTTTATCTATTATAGGCGATAGTGCTCAGAAACCTAGAGTACCTATGTCATCATTTAAGGATGCGTAGCAGGTTGTGAGCAGTGGTCCTCAGACAGGTTGAGGCAAAATGTTGTTTTTTCCAGAGAACAAGAATAAGGAAGGTCTTTGTTTTTCCAGTGGGTCTGCTCAACAGGTCATTAGAAATCAAGAGTTCCCGCCGATCAACAAAGTGTTCCACAGTGGAGGGGTCATTCATCCTCCTCATATCAACGCAGTGTCTGAAGACGAGTCTGAAGGCTACATATCAGATGGTTCAACGAGTCTCTCCATCCCATTTGAAGATTATGAGCCCTATATGGAGGATCTGGGTTATGTCTCAGATGACTTTGATTATAGTTTTGGAGTCTATGCTGTTACTGAAGAAGATTTCGATGAAGATGTTCCAGACTTTGTGACTCCAGGAGTTTTGGTTAAAATCTGGAGTGTGGTTGAAGCCCCTGTTGTGATTCATATATCAAAGTAAAACATTTGTTTTTTAAGTTTTCGCTCTGCCCAAGGCGAAAATGTGTTGTGTGGGCTTACTTTTAATAATTCCCTTTGCTCTGCCCAAGGCAAAGGTGACCTTGTTGGGCATTTATTTGTTCGGATTTTGCTATCATCAATAAATATTTTGTTTCCATTTATGTGTTTTTTCTTTATTTTATTATTATTACTATGTTGGAAAATAATAATAAGTAGCATCTCGCGTACACACACTTTCCACTTTATAAAACTGAATAAAATAATATCACATGCGCAGATTTCTACACACATCACATCTCGGGAATAATGACCCACTTCCTTCGCCGAACTTCGAATTTCCTGTGTTTGAGGCCGAAGACGAAGAAGATGATATTCCAGAATAGATCTCTAGACTGCTTGAGAAAGAAGAGAAGGGTATCCAACGGCATCAAGAGCCAGTAGAGGTAATCAATTTGGGAATAGAAGAAATCCGTAGGGAAGTGAAAATTGGAGCTCTGCTCAAGCCGGATGTGAAGGAGCAGTTGATTAAGTTGCTTAAAGAGTTCATCAACGTATTTGCCTGGTCATATCAAGACATTCCTGGATTTGACACTGCCATAGTTGAACATCGTCTGCCGTTGAAGCCAGATTGTCCTCCAGTTAAACAAAAACTCAGAAGAACTCGGCCCGATATGGCTCTGAAAATCAAAGAAGAGGTACAGAAACAGATCGATGTAGGTTTTCTTATCACTGCCGAGTATTCGCTTTGGTTAGCCAACATTGTGCCTGTTCCAAAGAAGGATGGAAAAGTTCATATGTGTGTGGATTACAGGGATATGAACAAAGCCATTCCAAAGGATGATTTTCCATTACCTCACATCGACATTTTGGTCGACAGTACTGCAAGATATGAAATCTTCTCTTTTATGGATGGGTTTTCAGGGTACAATCAGATCAGAATGGCTCCCGAGGACAGAGAAAAGACGCTGTTCATCACCCCTGAGGCACCTTTTGCTATAGAGTTATGTCGTTTGGATTAAAGAATGTCGGGGCAACATATCAAAGGGCTGTGACTACTTTGTTCCATGATATGATGCACAAAGAGATTGAAGTTTATGTGGACGATATGATAGCTAAGTCAAAGACTGAAGATGATCATGTCAAGCATTTGTTGGAGCTGTTTGGTCGATTGAGAGAATACAAGCTCCGTCTGAATCCCAACAAGTGCATGTTTGGAGTACGATCAAGGAAATTATTGGGTTTCATTGTCAGCTAGGGGGGTATTGAAGTAGATCCTGATAAGGTGAAGGTTATTTAGAAAATGCCCGCTCCGTCTACAGTGAAACAAGTCAGAGGATTTTTGGGACGTTTGAACTACATTTCCCGGTTTATATCTAATATGACTGCTAAGTGTAAACTTATTTTCAAGCTTTTGAGGAAAGAACAAGGGTATGTTTGGACTGAAGATTGTCAAAAGGCTTTCGATAGTATCAAAGAGTATTTGCTTAAACCACCTATTCTGATACCGCCAGTGGAAGGGCGACCTTTGATCATGTATTTGACGGTGTTAGAAGACTCGATGGGTTGTGTACTCAGTCAGCGGGATGAAACAGGAAAACAAGACCATGTCACCTATTATTTGAGCAAGAAGTTTACCGATTGTGAATCTCGATACACTATGCTTGAGATGACTTGTTGTGCTTTAGCATGGGCCGCTAGACGTCTGCGACAGTACATGTTGAGTCATACTACTTGGTTAGTTTCGAAGATGGATCCCATCAAGTATATTTTCGAGAAACCCGCATTGAATGGAAGAATTGCTAGATGGCAGATGCTGTTATCAGAATATGACATCGAATACTGTAACACCCCCCCCCCCCCCTTTTTATACCCCCAAATAAACAATTAAATCATTTAGGCACCTAATAAAAATTCCATCAGAGTATAATTATAACATGGTATAAAAGAGGCGCATCACATTATCATCAAAACGAAACATGAATAATACCAGCTCATGAAGATATGTAACAAAAGGGGTAAATCTCAACTAAAAACAAAGCATAGCATTTAAAACTCACACATCAACATTTAGAATAAAGCGGAAACATCTAAACATTGAAATCACTTCATTAACATAAGCATCATATACACCGTTCAGATTGATTCAATTCATCAGTTGAGTTTACAAAACATTCATCAGCAGATACATACGCAGACGTATCACAAAAGAATCAAAACAATTCCTAACTACCCAGTGTTACATATCAGAGCCAACTGACCAAAAGAAATGAAGACTCGCTTCACAAAGGCTCCAGCAATCTAATCTCCAATGCCTCATAGAGCATTATAAAACAGCAGAAGGGTGAGAAACAATATCATAATACATAATGCATATATATATATATATATATATATATATATATATATATATATATATATATATATATATATATATATATATATATATATATATATATATATATATATATATATATATATATATATATATATATATATATATATATATATATATATATATATATATATATATATATATATATATATATATATATATATACACACACACACACACACACACATAACGTCCAAAAACGTCTTCCGTGTTCTCACCGCAACTCATCCCACTACACCATACATCGCAATGTATTCATAATAAATTACTTACAACTAGAGTACCAATCATATACAATATGCATCAACAATGTTTATATCAATTCATAAACATGCACACATATATATATATATATATATATATATATATATATATATATATATATATATATATATATATATATATATATATATATATATATATATATATATATATATATATATATATATATATATATATATATATATATATATATATATATATATATATATATATATATATTCACACATACATGTATCTTCAAGCTTTCCATTCATGCCAATTATCAACAATTTACATAAACATCTACATTCATGTTTATTCACCATACACCATGCATAAATGTCAACATGCAACTCATAGAGACCGACACACGACTCTATGCAGATGCAAATGCGGTACCATCTCATTTCAACAAGTTCAATTGAAGAACCAAAATAACCATCGCTCACACCCCACATGGGCACACGAGGTTCTGCAGATTCACCGAGCAATCAAATATAACCATCGTAACATACGAGGTTCTGCAAATCCACCGAGGGATCAATAAATAACCATCGCTCACACCCCCACAAGGGCACACGAGGTTCTGCAGATTCACCGAGGAATCAATCAACACAAGAATGCATACCATGATGCTTCACATGCAGCATGACTCATGACACTCTTGAAATGCATACATGTTTACAAACATACTCATACATTCATCACATTCGTCGCATACATTCATTATGCATTCAAATATATGTATCTCAAAGCATATATATATATATATATATATATATATATATATATATATATATATATATATATATATATATATATATATATATATATATATATATATATATATATATATATATATATATATATATATATATATATATATATATATATATATATATATATATATATATATATATATATATATATATATATATATATATATATATATATATATATATATATTCATCATCCATTCCAACCAATTTTCTTACATGGTTCACATTCACAATCAATCTCGCCATGCATTTCTATTCTATTCAAGTAAATGCACAAAATTGCCAAACGGCCACATTTCATACCTCACAAATTACAAACTAGGATTCACGCCATACGGCTACCCACAACCCATATAACAACATATAATTAGTCATCTCAGACAAAGAATGATCACAACTAAACCACACAACCCATCCACGAATGGAAAACACAAGAAAAGAAAACATGATGCTATGTTCGCTAACCTTCGCCTGGCGAAGCCTCTGGCGAACCTTCGCTACTTCGTTCGCCTGGCGAACTTGCCAGCGAAGACCACTGGGATTTATTCTGGAATTACTCGCTAGCACTCGCTAGCACACTCGCCTGGCGAACCTTCACCACACTTATTCGCTTGGCGAATTTGCCAGCGAAGACAGGGTGGTTGCTACAGACTTGGTTCGCTGCTGCTCGCTGGGCTTCGCCTGGCGAAGCTTCGCTGCCATTCGCCTGGCGAACCTGCGAACTCAGAACTCTCATGGTTGTCCAAAAAGCCCAAACCTCACAAATCGACCGATTTAACCCAAATCAGTTCCAGTAGCACAGCCCATTCATCGCCCGACTATACTACACCGTCTATTCCAAATTCTAACCGATAAAACTCAGTTTCTATAGATTAAATCAACTTCCGACCTAAAAATGGAAACATAGAAAACAATCCAACAAATCCAATCTAGCACATACATGATCATATACATTATTAAGATGATAAAACTTCTCACCCTTACCTGATTAATCGCAAGCTAAGGTTGATTCTTGATGATTCTAGGTTTTGTTCCACTTTCTCTTCTTTTCTCTCCTCCTCTTTTCTTTCTCTTGTTTTTCTTCTTAATGTTTCTATCTTTTTCTTTTCTCTCTATATCACATATTCTATTTCTTTCCTCCCAAATTCTTTCCACACACTTATCAATTAATTCCCACAAAATATCCACTTAATATTATCACTAATGCCCAAAATACCCTCCAACCTATTTTTACCCGAAATTCTCATAGTCGGCAAAAATAGCCCAATATGTAAACATAACATATTATCACACAAATTCCACATAAATAAAATAATCATTTAAATAAATCAAATAAGGACTCAATAAAAATGGGAATTCAGAATCGGGGCGTTACAACTCTCCCCCACTTTAGAAATTTTCGTCCTCGAAAGTATTACCTGATCCAAACAGTTCTGGATGCGACTCACGCATCTTACTCTCCAATTCCCAAGTCATATTGCCTTCCGCAGCACCTCCCCATGCCACTTTCACAAGTGCGATATCCTTACCTCTGAGTCTCTTAACTTCACGGTCCAAAATCCTAACCGGTAAAACGTCAACTGTAAGATTATCCCTTACTTCCACATCATCCATCGGAATCACATGTGACGGATCCGGAACATACTTCCGAAGTTGCGAAACATGAAACACATCGTGCAAATTCGAAAGGTTGGGAGGCAACGCTACACGGTAACCCACAACACCAACTCGTGCAGTAATCTGATACGGACCGATGAAACGAGAAGTCAACTTCTTCGACTTCAAAGCACGACCCACACCCGTAACCGGTGTAACCCTCAAAAACACATGATCGCCTTCTTGAAACTCAAGATCCTTTCTTCTCTTATCATGATAACTCTTTTACCTACTCTGAGAAACTCTCATCTTTTCCCGAATGAACTTCACCTTCTCCGTCGTTTGTTGTACCATCTCCGGTCCAACTACCGACTTCTCTCCGGTTTCATGCCAACCCAAAGGTGTTCGACATCTCCAACCATACAAAGCCTCAAATGGTGCCATACTGTCGCGGTGAAATTTGGATACCAAACTATTGATTAGTTTGAATCTTTAATTCATTTTGCAACCGAACTTTGATTTGTCCAAAGGAAGGGATAAAGATCGAAATTCCCACGATGCAATGCAAATGAAAGCTTAGAGAGTTTAGGTTCGGGGGTTGGTTAAACTTAGGAAAGGTACTAGCATCCTAAGTTTCTGTAGTATCCTACAGGAACCTCTTGTTTTATGTTGTTTATTGCTAAGGTTTATTTGCTTAAGGGTTTAAAAGACCTAGGAGTTTATTTCTAAGTATACTCGATAAGATGTCGCATCTTATGCCTACATATCCTTACGGGAGTGGAATCAGAGTATCTGTAGTTCCCCTAAAGGGTTTGAGGAGTTCTTTGACTGTGGTCAAAGTTCCTACGGGTTTAGGGTAGTTGTTTGATTGATTTTAGGAGAAGAGATGTGTCTTCATTTTAAGGGAGACATGACTGCCACAAGGTTGTAGGAAGATAGTCTTTGCATCGTCTTAAGAAAAGGACTTACGTACTCGGATAGGGATCGACGAGGTACACCTTTATCTCTCTTAAGGCAAAGTTCCTACGGTATTGACTGTATTATTGTGGGGTGGAGATTCTATCTCACTTAAGATGATTTGGCATCTTTCTCTAATGTGTTTGAATAATTTATCGTTTTGAATTGTTTTGTTTGTTTTTGTCTATGTTGTAAAATAAAGAACAGTCCTTCCTATGGGGTAGGATCTATCCTAAACATCAACTTGAATGGGATCAAGGATCATGTGGGGAGGATGATGCAAACGGGATGCATACGCACAATTGTTTAAGTTATGCGTAGGTTCTTCCTTTGGAAGAAATGCGATGCGGAAATGTAAATGACGATACTGTAAATGCAGAAACATTAAATTACTGTAAGATAAATTGCAAGGAAAGTAAACCATACACATACGCATGAAAGCGCTGAGGTGTAGGTGCAAGTGTCGTGAAGTGGGTGTGCACGATTGATTTTGTATTTACGACATTGATTGATTTTAGGCGAATATTGGATTAGTTTTAGGCGGATTGATTTTAAAAGTGGGTTGAATTATTTTTATAAGAAAATTATATTAGAGGATGAATTGGTTACTTAATTAGTTTTGATAAAAGTTGAATTTATTGGTTGAAATTGATTTTAAAAAAGTTATTTGTTTTTAAGAAAAGTGTTGAATTAGAAAATAATTTTAATGATATTGGATTGCTTAAGTTGGATAGAAATAGTTCTAGTAAATAAATTATTTATTAAATAAATTAGTTATGAAGAGGTTTTATTATTAAGCAGATGTTAGGTTGGATTAAATTATAAATAATAGGTTTTATTATAAACTATTATAAATATAAAATGATTAACAAGAATATTTGGTGAAATGATTCAAATAGATAAGTGAGAAGTTGATTAATTAAAAGATTAACAAAAAAAAATGTTTTGTTATTATGAAAAATTAGTTTAAATTATTTAAATTAAAAAGGTTAATTATTTAGATAAAATGGTAGCTTAAAGGTTTTATTAAGTAAATGGTTTTAATGGTTAGTTAGGCGGATGATTAAAGGTTAGCGTATGTGGGTGTATAGTACGTGTGTGTGTGTGTGTGTGTGTGTGTGTGTGTGTGTGTGTGTGTGTGTGTGTGTGTGTGCAGAAAAAACAATTAACAGATTACAAAATAAGACAAAAGGTAACAAAGGAACCCTAGGTCCCCCTTCCTCCCCCCCCCCCTCCCCCAATCGCGACGACTTCCCCCTCTCTCACTCTCCTCGATCGCGAACCATTTTCCTTCTTCCGATTCTTCCATGATCCTCCTGTCTGTACCTGAAACACAACTCAAAAGATTAAATCTTTCTATAATTTTAACATGCACGGATCTTTACTGAAAGTGGGCGGTAGCATCCGGAGATGATGGGAACAGATGCCCCGTTGGCTGAGCTTGCGGTGGCTCTGGCTGAGGCTCCGTCGGTTTGTACTTGCGATGGCTAGCGGTGGCTTCATCGGCTACGAGATAAGCTTCTTTTCCCTCAATCTCGTAGGTTTTCGGATGTAGGGTTTTCTGTGTGAATGTCGTGGATTCCCCGAATGTTGTTGATTTCCTTCCAATTTATAGGCCTCTGAGTAGAAGATTTTTGATTAATTGGTATTAAAGCTTTCCGTTTTTGGGTGATTTGGATTTGAAAACTTTCCTTCTTCGGATGATTGCGTTTAATTGTGTTGATGAAAATCCGATTGTGTGATTTGATTTGAGGAATATTCACTTGATGCTGAGGGGATCTGAATGGGATATTTCCTGTACGGGGTATATTCTTTACTAATCCAGACCTTTCGTTTTTCGCAGGTGTGGAAAGCAGGGGGTTATGGGCCAAAGGAAATAGTAGCCCAAAATGGTTTTGATTAGGGAAGTTCTAGTCTTTCTTCTTCCTGTGTTGATTTTGTAATTTTTCCTCGTTGATGGCGGCTTCTCGTTATCCTCCTGGCTACTCGAGCCTTGCCCAGTGATGAATCAAACCTGAGGGCTAAGACCCTTATATCTTTGCTCACGAATTCTGAATTATCTTTCATGGTCAATACGTTGTCACAGGTGATGAATCGAGGCCATTGATGTTGCTCTGTTGTTAGTTGATGTGCCTGTTTGTGGCTGACCGTAGCCTTGTGGAAAGTTAATTGTAGCCTGAAGTTTGAAGTCGCTCGTGGCTTTGACTGTTATGACTTGGAGCAATTTTATGGAACTCTGTCTGTTATGTCCGATGATGGGTGATCTGAGGACTACACTTGTCTTGACTCAACTATCGAGCTTTACCTTATTTTGCGCTACCGCTGTTGATAATGTTCAGTGTCCTGCTATTACGGATGTTGAACTGGCGTTATCACTGTTGTTGCGGATATCGGGTTGATATTACTGATGCTGTTGCAACTGGTGTACTTGTTGTTGGCGTTCTTTGTTACCACATACTACTCTTGCTTTTGCTGCTGTAGAACTGTCATGGTTATTGTTGCTTGTAGGTGATGTTATTGATGTTGTTATACTGCGCTGTTATGGTTTGCAGAAGATGACTTGATATTGTTTTGCTTCTTCTTTCAGGATGTCGTTAGAAGTTCAGCGGCTGCCGGTTATTGTGTTGTCGTCGAGAAGGGTTTAAAGTGGCAGTGATGGCTTACAGGTCTGAGCCATGAGGGAAATAAGAACACCCCTGCTGCCTTAACGGAGTTGTGTTTTGCATTGCATTGGACCATTGGGACTTAATTGCTTTGCTTATTGCTGCTGCTCTTTTCTGCTGTTTGCTATTTGTTTACAGGTGATGAAGTGTTGATGCTTGTGTTTGATATGCTCGTTGCTTATAACTGGCATGGTTGCGCTGCTGTTGTTGGTAGCAGTCTGAAGCTTGCTTCTCATAGCTTGTTGTGAACTTGTGCTGAGATACCTGGTTCTGTTATTGTTTTCAATTTCTCTGGGGCAAAATCTTGAGCTGCTAGAAACACTGACTTTCCTCTTCTTCTTTCAGGGGCAAATCGAGTCTAGAGGCTGCCGGTCTTGTGCCATCAGCGAGAAAGGACATAACGGTGATGATGACTTATGTCTGAACCAAGTGGGATTATTTGCGGCGTTCTGAGATGTGTTAGAACTGTTCAGAAAGTCGATGTTGCCTGTCCGGATTTGCAATAGCTTCGATGCTCGGTAGGATGTTGGCGGCGACCCCTGTTGTCACCCTTCCGGCTGCTTGAAGCCTCGCCCGATGATGAGCTTAAACTGAGGGCTGAGCTTAAAATTAATTTCTTTAGCCTTCACTTTGCTTTTCCAATGGTATTTGCTTAATGAGTTGCTTTGACAGGTGGGAAAGGATTGCGGATTCAATGCTCCCAAAATAATCAACTGATGACGACGATTCCTTTGGGTGCAGGGACGTTGAAAGCGGTAGCTGGAGTTGTTGGTGAGTATTAATGGAGTATCCTTCATGTGTTGCAGGTTTAGACGGTGTGGCAGAATTTCAGGGTGAATGCTATTGGAGTGCGATGCTGCGGGATTTAGAACTGATGTGTTGTTGTAACTTGTAGTTTTTCATTTGGAACATTCTCATAATCCGTCTTTTGTAACATTTTGAGGTGTTTAGTAATTTGCGGACATACATACCAAAGGCTTCTCCTTGCTTTTATAGTCATATGTGATGTTTAGTATCAACTTGAAAACATATGTAATACTGCAACTTCGAAAGTATTTTATGATATGAGCAAATTTTCTTCCCTCGAGATCGTACTCATAATTACATTCTCGTAACCTTGTATCTTGGCGTACGGTAAATTTGTATAATGTAGTTTTTGTGTAGTGCAACCTCGTATCATGTTCTTTTGCAAAGCACATTTTATAAAAAAAAAGTTCCTCTTTATGGCTTTAACTTCCAAGTAGAATTAGTGGCCGTTAATCATCAAGTAACTTAAACTCCATGTGAATGATCTTTTATCTCCAATAATTTGTCGTGCCTTTGTAGTAGCCGGTTAAGAAGTCTTGAGTTGGTGACATTCCATAAGCGTTGATCAAATTCGACAAGTATTTTTGTATGCTTTGTCTTTCATTGTTTTAAATTGGTGATTTTGAAAAGAGCTCTTTTAGCCTTAGGATCAAACTTGAATAAGGACCAAATGACCTTGTTCGGAGGGATTGGGTTATTTGTGTCATCTCTGCTTGCGTCCTTAACACACATGCGCATACTTGTTAATTGTAATAAAATATACATGCATATATAGAAAAGGGCACACGTATGTATAAAGAAAAGGTGGGATCTTAAGGTCAAAAATTAGGGTGTGACAGATGCCCCTATTTAAGTTACTTCTATCCGGAGATATGAAGATGGAAATCTCCGTCTCGACGAGATAGGAGGGACTTAAATACAAACATTGCACCAATTTTTGCCGTAAGATGCCGCCGAATGCAAATGAGGTGCTGTGATATGAAGATGCCAGACACGGGGTCCTGTGAGGAGATGAGGTCACAGGGGATGAACCAGAAGCGACATGCCAAACGAAGGGGCAGCAGGCCTAACGAGGCGGGACTCCATGAGGACAGGAAACAATCACTAGTGGGACATCTCCAAAAGTATAGCAGTACCTCGTACACTAGGGATATGGTGATGGGAAAGAAGCTTGTAGTTGAAAGATATGCTTATCACTGTAATGGTGGTCGGTGACGATCCAAATGGATTTCTTGATCGAGTCTATAATTCAGTTTTATCTTGTATTTTCTTTCTCTTTTGTATGTCCTTTTTTGAAACTCAATTGGGAGTAAAGTGTATAAACTCCCTGAGCGTCTCAGTATGGGAATCATGAACTGGTCTCAGTCTCTGATGTAGAACCTCCCCGAGCGTCATGATATGGGAACCATGAGCTGGTCTCAGTCTCTGATGTAGAACCTCCCTGAGCGTCACGATATGGGAACCATGAGCTGGTCTCAGTCTCTGATGTAGAACCTCCCCGAGCGTCATGATATGGGAACCATGAGCTGGTCTCAGTCTCTGATGTAGAACCTCCCCGAGTGTCATGATATGGGAACCATGAGCTGGTCTCAGTCTCTGATGTAGAACCTCCCCGAGCGTCATGATATGGGAACCATGAGCTGGTCTCAGTCTCTGATGTAGAACCTCCCCGAGCGTCATGATATGGGAACCATGAGCTGGTCTCAGTCTCTGATGTAGAACCTCCCCGAGCGTCATGATATGGGAACCATGAGCTGGTCTTGGTTTCTACTCAAAATGTTGAAAATTTGTAGGTTGTAGAATCATTGTAGACTGTAGATGTCGTTGATGTAAATGTAAATTGTTGTTTGTAGAACTCTGTAGATTGTAGGATTTTGTAAATTGTAAATGTTGATGTAATCTGTAGATGTAATCTGTTGTTGTAGGACTGTAAATGTAATTTGTAGATGTAAAACTTGTAGTTGTGAATTGTAGGTTGCAAAACTTCACCGGGGATCTTCAGGAGAGATGTGAGCCGGTTAATTTGCAAAATATGTCTTCTTAAATAAAGAGAGATGTCTTGTAGTGTCTTCGGCAAACTTCTCTGATGGATTTACGAAGAGATGCCCTTTAGACTTGTGCAGCGAACTCACTGGGGATGGACAAACTGTCTTGAGGAGACTGTCGTTTGTCATCTTTGATAGAAAACCCGATCAAAACAAGTTGCTCAAATAAAGAGATTACCACTTGTTGTCTGGGTATAAAATGCTGTAACATTGCTGGAGAAGTATCTTGTCTCCAATTGTGATCTTCACATAGGTCCTCTCTGGGGAGCCAAGTGCAAAATAAATGCACGCTTAATCCATGTTCAGAAGCCTGAGATACCCGAAATGTGATAGTTAGAGACCGAAGTTCAATTTAGGAAAGTAACTGAAGAGAAACAGTCAAGCAAGACTCAACCATTGAGGTATGAACTCAGATGGGAATATACTAAAACAACCGTCTTCCACGAGGATCGAACTCTGTGGGGAAATAGAAATATTGTGCTTTTTCTGCTTAGGGATGACAATTCTACTTGGAAGGAGAAGACACAACCCAGTCCTTGGGGATAAACGCGACCAAAGTGACAGAACAAACAGACATAAAGATGCAAAATGCATATGCCATGCTATCTATTTATATGCTATGTGTATGCTGACGGATTGGGAGAAACGAAATAAACGTCTCAGACGAAAGGGTATTCAAGCAAAATCTCTGCAGATCCCTTATCACCTGCGAAGTCAGCACTTTGAACAGAGACAACCTTCGCGTCTGGATAGAATAAATATCCTCCTTCCCTGGAGAAGCATATAATATTGTTGTTGTTTTTTTCTCGGACGAAATGAACGTCCCCAGTCATCCGTTTGTTATTCATATATCAAGTAGAACATAAGGTTTTTGAAAAGGTTTAAATCAATTTGGATTTTGCTATACAAATTTATGATAGATGGAAAAACTTTTTATTGAATGGTGGTCAGCAGAAAAGTGTGACCCCGATGTTACAGTGTTGGAAAATAATAGTGACTACATAAAGGGAGTAATGACTTGTTTCTCTTAAACAAAATATTTCTTGACAGCATCCGTGTTAACAGGGCGAGTGATCTCTTCTCCGTCCATTGTTGCTAACATCAAAGCGCCTCCTGTCAAAACCTTCTTTACTACATATGGTCCATCATAATTCGGGGCCCATTTTCCTCTGACGTCGGTGAGGAAAGACTGAATCTTCTTAAGCACGAGTTCACCTTCTTTGAATGCGCGTGGTCGAACTTTCTTGTCAAATGCCTTCTTCATCTTCTGCTGATACAACCGCCCATGGCACAGCGCGGCCATCCTCTTTTCTTCGATTAAGTTCAACTGATCATATCTGTTTTGACACCACTCCGCTTCTGGTAACTTTTCCTCCACCAAAATTCTCATAGAAGGAATCTCAACTTCTATCGGGAGTACTGCTTCCATACCGTAGACAAGTGAAAATGGAGTTGCCCCAGCCGATGTGCGTACCATCGTACGATATCCATGTAAGGCGAATGGGAGCATTTCGTGCCAGTCCTTGTACGTAACAACCATTTTCTGAATGATCTTCTTGATATTTTTGTTGGCGGCTTCAACAGCCCCATTCATCTTTGGTCTGTAAGGGGAAGAGTTATGATGCTCAATCTTGAATTCTTCACACAACTCTTTCATCATCTTGTTGTTCAAATTGGAACCATTGTCTGTAATAATCCTGCTTGGCACACCATATCGGCAAATGAGCTGCTTCTTGATAAATTTGACAACCACATGTCGCGTTACATTAGCATAGGAAGCCGCCTCGATCCACTTAGTAAAATAATCAATGGCTACTAAGATGAATCGGTGTCCATTAGACGCTTTCGGCTCTATCATTCCGATTATATCAATTCCCCACATAGAGAATGGCCACAGTGATGAGATAACATTCAATAAAGTTAGAGGTACATGAATCTTATCTGCATAAATTTGACACTTGTGACACTTTCTAGCGAACTTGTAACAGTCTGATTCCATTATGATCCAATAATAACCAGCCCTTAAAAGCTTCTTAGCCATAGCATGTCTGTTGGCATGCGTGCCAAAAGATCCTTCGTGAATTTCTGTCATTAACATATCTGCTTCTTGCTTGTCAACACATCTCAGCAAGACCATGTCAAAATTCCGTTTATACAACACGTTGTTACTCAGAAGAAAGTTTCCATCCAAACTTCTCAAAGTTTTCTTGTCCTTGTTGGAAGCTCCCAATGGATATTCTTGAGTTCTAAGAAACACTTCGATGTCATAGTACCAGGGTTTGCCATCTTCAACTTCTTCGACAGCAAAGATGTAGGCAGGTCTATCAAGACGTTTTACTTCAATCCGAAGACACTCGTTCCAAAAGTTTACCACAATCATCGAGGCCAAAGTTTCTAGTGCGTCTGCCATTCTGTTCTCATCACGAGGGATATGATGAAACTCAACCCTATCAAAGAACGGTAATAGTCTTCTAGCGTAATCCCTGTATGGGACCAAATTATCATGTCGAGTTATCCATTCTCTAGTAATTTGATTGATCACCACCGCAGAATCACCAAACACATCTAAATTCTTAATTCTCAAATCGATTGCTTCTTCGAGACCCATAATACATGCCTCGTACTCAGCTTCATTATTAGTACATTGGAATGTTAATCTTGAGGTAAATGGGAAGTGAGTCCCTTGAGGAGTCACAATAACCGCACCTATCCCTTTTCCATGAGCGTTGACAGCCCCATCAAAAACTAAACCCCATTGAGAACCTGGCTCTGGCCCTTCACCATGTACGGGTTCTTCACAATCTTTCATCTTTAAGAATATAACATCTTCATCTGGAAAGTCGTCGTTTGAGGGTTGATGCTCCAGAATGGGTTGGTGAGCTAGATGATCGGCCAAAACACTTCCTCTAACAACTTTCTGAGTATGGTACTCGATATCGTATTCAGACAATAACATCTGCCATCTAGCAATTCTCCCAGTCAAAGCGGGTTTCTCAAAAATATACTTGATAGGATCCATCTTTGAAACTAACAAGTGGTGTGGTTCAACATATACTGGCGCAAACGCTTGGCGGCCCACGCTAGAGCACAACAAGTCTTCTCTAACATAATGTACCTTGTTTCACAATCAGTAAACTTCTTGCTCAAGTAATAAGTGACATGATCTTGCTTTCCTGTTTCGTCTCGCTGACCGAGTACACATCCCATTGAATCTTCTAAAACGGTCAAGTACATAATCAAAGGTCGTCCTTCAACTGGCGGTATCAGGATAGGTGGTTCAAGCAAATACTCTTTGATACTATCGAAAGCCTTTTGATAGTCCTCAGTCTAAACGTACCCTTGTTCTTTCCTCAGAAGCTTGAATATAGGTTTGCACGTAGTGGTCATGTTAGATATAAACCTGGAGATGTAGTTCAAACGTCCCAAGAATCCTCTGACTTGGTTCTTGGTGGCGGGACCTGGCATTTCCCTGATAGCTTTCACTTTGTCAGGGTCCACTTCAATCCCTCTTTGGCTGACAATAAAACCCAATAGTTCCCCTGATCGTACTCCAAATGTGCACTTGTTGGGGTTCAAACGAAGCTTGTATTCCCTCAAACGTCCAAACAACTTAGCCAGGTGTTTAACATGATCATCTTCGGTCTTCGACTTAGCTATCATATCATCCACATACACCTCAATCTCTTTGTGCATCATATCATGGAACAAAGTAGTCATAGCTCTCTGATATGTTGCCCCTGCATTCTTTAATCCAAACGGCATAACTTTGTAACAGAAGGTGCCCCAGGGCGTTATGAATGACGTCTTTTCTCTGTCCTCGGGAGCCATTATAATCTGGTTTTAACCTGAAAAACCATCCATGAAGGAGAAAACCTCATATCTTGCAGTACTGTCTACCAAAATGTCAATGTGAGGTAATGGAAAATCATCTTTCGGACTGGCTTTATTCAAATCCCTGTAGTCTACACACATGAGAACCTTACCATCCTTCTTCGGAATGGGTACAATGTTAGCTAACCATAGTGGATACTCGGCAGTGACAAGGAAACATGCATCAATTTGTTTATGTATCTCTTCCTTAATCTTTAGAGCCATGTTAGGTCGAGTCCTTCTGAGTTTCTGTTTTACCGGCGGGCATTCTGGCTTCAAAGGCAGGCGGTGTTCAACTATAGCCGTGTCCAATCCAGGCATATCCTGATATGACCATGCAAACACATCAACAAACTCTCCCAGCAGATCAATCAACTGTTTCTTCACATCGGGTTTGAGCAGAGCTCTAATTTTCACTTCTCTACGGATTTCTTCTGATCCCAAGTTGATTACTTCCACCGGCTCTTGATGAGGTTGGATAGCTTTCTCTTCCTTCTCAAGCAGTCTGGAAATTTCCTCTGGGATATCATCTTCTTCATCCTCAGCTTCATACACGGGAAACTCAAAATTCGAAGAAGGTAGCGGATCATTATTCCCAGGATGCAATTTATGTAGCAATCTGTGCAAGTGATGTGATTTTCGATCAGTTTTTTTTTTGTAAAGTGGAAAGTGTGTGTACGCGAGATACTACTTATTATTTTCCAACATCTGATATGTAGGACCTTGCAGAACCGTCTGATATGTAGCCCTCAAGTTCGTCCTCTGACACAACATTAATCTGAGGATGATGGACGACCCCTCCACTACGGAACACTTCACTGATCAGCGGAAACCCTTGATTCTTGGTGCCTTGTTGAGCGGAACTGCTGGTGAAACCGAGACCCTCCTTATTTTTGTTCTTTGGCAAAGACAACACCTTTCCCCACGTTGTTTGGTGACTACTGTTCACTACTCGCTGTGCGTCTTTGAATGATGACATGGATGCTTGAGACTTCTGGGCACCCTCATCCACAATGGACAAGGCTTGGAATTGCGTGCCAATTTCTTCCTCAACCTCGACATATGAGAATGATGACAAGTGACTTACCACCAAAGCTCTTTCTCCATAAACTGTAACTATTTTCCCCTCGAAAACATATTTCAGCTTCTGATGCAGGGTAGAAGTAACTGCCCCAGCTTCATGTATCCATGGCCTCCCTAGCAAACAGCTATAGGCGGCACGAATGTCCATGACCTGAAACGGGATCATGAAAGTCTGTAATCCAATAGTCATGGGCAAATTAACCTCACCAATTACTGTTTTCCTTGACCCATCGAAAGCTTTGACGATAACGTGACTTGGCCTCATCGGCGGTCCTTGGTACGACAGCTTTGATAGAGTAGTTCTAGGCATTACATTTAGAGACGATCTAGTATCAACCAGCACACTGGATAGAGAGTCGTTTCCACAGTTCACAGAAATATGTAGAGCCATGTTATGTTTCCTTCCTTCTTCTGGGAGATCGTCTTCATTGAAACCCAGATTATCACTCGAAGTAATACTGCCAATGATGTTATCAAATTGTTCCATAGTCACATCCTGATCGACATAGGCTTGTTCCAAAATCTTATGAAGTGCTTCTCTATGAGCCTCAGAACTCATCAGCAATTGTAGCACAGAAATTTTTGACGGGGTTTGCAGAAGCTGATCTGCAACCTTATACTCGCTTCTTTTGATTACTTTCAAACACTCATCTGAGTTGGATAAATTAAACCCACTAGATTGCCCCACTGTTGGGTCTTTTGAGCCTGATGGTTCGAACAAAACCTCTTTTTCTTTCGGTGGCACAGTCGGGTAGACTCGACCGCTTCTTGTCACTCTACTGACATCTGCAATATTAACTATTGAGGGTACAGTGGGCAAAGGCACTTCTTTCCCATCTTCCAACATAGTAGCATTATACCTGTATGGGATAGCCTTACTAGAGGTATAAGGGACAGGTCCAGGCACATTGATTACTAAAGGGGTAACAGTTGGCTTCTTGCTATTGTAAACAATCTCTATACGTTCCACTTCCTTAAAGTGGGGTACTATGACACAAACTTCTTCAGCCTTTCCATTTGAAACTTCTTGACCATCACTTTCCAAACAATCTTCAATCATATTGACAGAGGGCGAACCATGTGGTGGTAATGGATTTTTCTGTACATTAGGGTCAGAATCCCTAAAAGACAAGATTCCATTTTTAATGAGCCTCTGGACATCCATCTTCAAACCGAAACAACCCTCAATATCATGTCCTGGAGCACCCTGATGGTAAGGACAAAACTTGTCAGCTCTATAGGAAGGGGGAGGATTCGTGGGAGCCGGAGGTGGAGCTTTCGTCTGAATATGACCTTTTTTAATCAAAGCGGGGAACAGATCAGCATATGTCATTGGGATCGGATCAAAGTTTATTTTTCTATACACACGTCCTTGATTGCTGGATGGCCGATTCTGCTGAGGGTACTGTGGACTTTGCTAAAGTTGGGGTTGTTGAGCAACGGGAGACTGAGGTTGCTGATAGGGTTGCGAGGACTGTAGCTGATAAGCCGGAGCATTAAGCACTGGCGATACCGCTGTGACTTTGTGTGGTGGTATGTACCTTTTCCTGAATTGTCCCTTTTGAATAGCATTTACACCTTGCTCCTTTTTCTTCACAAAACCGCTCCCATACCTCTTAGGAGCATTCTCTTCTTTGGTCAATCTTCCTTCACGAACACCTTCTTCTAAGCGCATCCCCATATTGACCATTTCAGTAAAGTCACTGGTGCACTGGCTACCATCTTCTTATAAAAGAAAGGGCCCAAAGTCTTCAGAAAAATCTTAGTCATCTCTTTTTCTTCTAATGGTGGTGTGACTTGCGCGGCCAACTCGCGCCAACGTTGAGCATATTCTTTGAAATTCTCCTTATCTTTCTATGCCATTGCTCTCAACTGGTCTCGGTCTGGCGCCATGTCCACATTGTACTTGTACTGCCTGACAAAGGCTCCTCCCAGATCATTGAAAGTTCGAATCTTCGTATTATCTAGCCCCATATACCACTTGAGTGTTGCGCCTGTCAGACTGTCTTGAAAGTAGTGAATAAGTAATTGATCATTATCAGTTTGGGCAGACATCTTCCTGGCATACATAATGAGATGACTCTGAGGGCAAGTGTTCCCCTTGTACTTTTCAAAATCAGGGACCTTAAACTTCGGTGGGACTTTAACGTTAGGAACTAAGCACAACTCAGAAGCACTCTTACCAAATAAGTCCTTCCCACGAAGAGCTCTCAACTCCTTTTGTATTTCAGAAAACTGGTCTTGAAATCCGTCTATCTTCTCTTCTAAACCCACAGTTTCGGTTGGCGACCCATGTAAAATTGGTTCATCCAGAATATACGGGACAACGTTCACGTGCGAAGACGCGGTAGTCATCACAGCAGAAATTACATGAGCAGTTTGAACAGTGGTCACAACAGGGATCTCAGACACAGGCGGACGGTAACCGGCCGAAAAGAAATTAGGGGACAATCCCCACGGGAAACCTTGAGGCATACTGTAGGATACTTCAGCAACAAAAGACACCACTGGGATCGGTGTTGGCGTCACTTCGGATACAACAGTCCTTGGAACTTCTTGGTTGTTGATCGAGATTTGACTAGACAAGGCTTCCACTAGACCATTCAACTTCTCCAAACTTTCTTTCATACTTGCAACTTCATCACGGAGCACTCTGTTCTCTTGCTCTAGTTGATCCATCTTCTGGCGTTGACTAGCTCGAGTGTTGTACCAGTGATTCAGCTTGTTCTGCGGAGATGAAGCAAGAGTGAGACCCTGGAATGCAAACGATGCTATGCTTATGCAAAATGCAAATGAGTGTGAAACTTTCAAGAAACTCACATTATTTCGGTATTGTAACCTTGGAGAAAATTTATTTTATTTTGATGATCGAAGCATTACAAAACGGAGTACTCTTTTAAGAGTTTATTACATTGAATCAAAAGCGAAAGAGAAACTCGGAGATTTACTCCTTATGCTCCTTCTGTGTGCGAAGTTCTCCTTCTAGCTGACTGATGCGTTCTTGCAATTCGGCATTCTCTCTGATGAGTTGGTCGGCACATTCCTTCCAAGCCACCGTATCTGGGGGAAGATCGTCACTGGTGACAGCTCTTGAAGAGGTGTGAGAGGAAAATAAATCCTCTCGCGCCTTTCTTTTCCTTGCAAGTTCTACTTCTGGCAGCCTCTGGGATTTCTCCTTCTCTACCTTGAGTGTGAAAAACTTGTTCCTCCAAGCGGCCTTCAGTTTCCGAGCTTCATCCAAAGCAGCCTTCAACTGATCTACTTCTCTCACGTCGAACCAATCCGGATCGTGAAAAGCCAATACCATAGGTTCATGGAAAGGGAACGACATCTTGAGATCGAGAGCTCTTGCTCGCACCCAATGTAGGTATTCTTCAGAGGCAGCACATTTGGGGTATCCTAAAGCAGCCTTTCCTTCCTTGTTGATGTATCTCCATTCATAGATTATGACGGTCTTCAGGTCTGGGTCTTCTCCTTCCTTGAGAAAGATTCCTTCTAACAGAGTCTGATCAGGTACTTCAATCATGGGATGCCCAAATTGGAGGCGGGCCAGAGCAGGATTGTAACTTATGCATCCTTCTCTTGCAATGAGCGGTATGTTAGTAAATCCTCCGATGCTATGGATCATACATATACCCCCATACGTAGGATCGTACCACACAATGTCAGAGTGAGTAAGGGCCATAACTATCTCAGACCAATGAGGTGACTCCTCCTCTTCCCAAATAGACGGGTGCCGAGTTAGGCGAGCAATGAACCATGAATACAACAGAGCGATACAACAAACGATATGTCCCCCTCCTTCAGCATTCTTCGAGTGGATTGAATAGTATGTGTCAGCGAGCAAGGTGGGAACGGGATTCTTGAGTATGAACAGTTTAATTGCATCCATGTCAACAAAATCGTCGATCTTTGGGAACCAGAAAATCCCATAAACCAACAGAGCAAAGGTGGCTTCCATGATAAGGACTTCCTTTCTTTCAGCATGGTAGCGAACTTTTTCAATCAAAAAGTCAGCAGGGAATCCAAGGACTCCTTCCTCGGTGGTTAGGTGCACTTGAACATCTGTCAAATTGAGATGAGTAGCGTTGGCAATTTCTTGATGACTGGGTGCGTCTTCCTGGCCGGTGAATATGAGACGGGCCGTTACAGGCATTCTCAGGAAATCAGAATACTCTTCTAGTGTTGGCATCAACTGGTAATCCGGGAAAGTGAAGCAGTGGTACAACGGATCATAAAATTGAACAAGGGTCTCCAACAACCCCTCTTTCATCTTGAGTTCGAGAAAACGGAAGACTTCCCCATATTCTGCTGCGAAGGCGTAACGATTCTCGATGAGATCTGCTAGTTCACTCAAGCTTTCAATGTTAGGACTCTGAAAAGTGTACTCCAACGCTTCTCTTTTGAAATCCATGGTTACAATACCTGAGAAATAAAATTGAGTTTCTTGAGTAAAGAATGCAATGCAAGATGAGTAGGACTTCATGGGATCCCCAACTATTTATAAGCATTGTGATAAAAGAAAACGTTTTTTTTATTAATTTCAAAACGGAATACAAATAATTGCTTTTAAAAGTCCCAAATAAAAGCTAAATAAAATCTAGTAAAGACACTAAAGAAGTTTCGAATTCTGCTGCTTGAGCTGCTCTTCTAGCTGCGTCTTCTCACGGATAAGGTTGTCCACAATCAGTTTCCAAATAGTGCATTGCGGGTCGGAGAAAAATAAATCCTCCATGACCTTCCTTTTCTTACAGGGGATTAGCTCTTCATCCTTCAACTGTAGTTGTTTCTGAAGTTCGTCAATTTCTGCGACGGACACTAGATACTTGTTCTTCCAGGACTCTAACTCATGTTGCGACTTCTTCAAAGCAACTTCTAACTTCTCGGTTTCAGACATGAAAACGTAAGTGGGCTCCCTTTTTGGAGGTATAGGGTCTTGGCGAGAGTAAGGCATCTTCAGCTTGATCGCCCTATTCCTTACCCACTGGAGATATGGTTCCATAGACACACAGTTGGGCCTTCCCAAACTATTCCTATCTTTCTTATGCAAATGCTTCCAAGCTTCCACGATCTTCTCTCGGAGTTCTTGATTATCCTCGAAGAAGACACTCTCAACTTGTATGCTCTTAGGTGGTTCCTTCAATGGATATCCCAACTGTCGGCGGGCTAAAATCAGATTGTAACTGACCCCTCCATCGAAGCTGAGTAATGGTACATCAGCAAAATCTCTACATCCATCAACAATCAAAATTCCATCATACTCGCGGCTATACCAATCGATGTCAGCATGAGTCAAAGCCATAATCTTTTCTGACCAACGCTTATCATTGAGGTGCCAAAAGGAAACATATTTGGGCAAGTGGGTAAGGAACCATCTGTATAATAAAGGCACACAATACGTGATCATTCCTCCACCACGAAGGTTTCGGAGATGTATAGAGTGGTAGGTATTACCTAATAGAGTCGGCACTGAATTGTTCTTCATGAAGATCTTAGTTGCGTTAAGGTCCACAAACCCCTCAAAACTTGGAAATAGAAATACCCCATAGACAAGTAAGGCGAAGATTGTCTCGAATGGAGCCTTGTTCGTAAAATCAGTATAAAATGAAGCTTTTTCAAATAAGAAATTGATAGTCAAACCAAAAGTCCCATTTTTAACAGCCATGTTGTCCTTAACATCGGATACCTTGAGATAAAGGGCCTTAGCGATGTCTCTTTCTTCGGGATCCTTTTCTAAGAAAGGAAAAGGGGATTCTTCTAGAATGGGTAACCCTACCAAAAAAGAGTACTCTTCCAAAGTGGGCAACAACTGATAATCTGGAAAAGTAAAGCAGTGATACATCGGATCGTAGAACTGTAACAGAGCGGAAAGTAGGTCTTCATTTGCCTTACGTCTCAACAAAGATAGTAACTTCCCATATTTACTCTTGAACTTCTCTTGGTCTTCAATCAAAGCTCCCAACTCCCTAAGGTCATCCAATTTGGGACTCTTAAAAGTATATTTTAGAGTATTTCGTCTATCCATGATGTCCTACAATGTTCATAAATAAAGGGTAAATCCCATGAAGTCCAATGTCGTATGATGCTATATGAATGCAACAAACACAAGTAAGCACATAAGGGCACACAAAGATAAACAAACAAAGGTCCTAGGTTTGCAACGAACATGGAGCCAATGGTATACCCATTCCCAAAGGATAAGGACTAAAGGTGGATGGTACCTGCAGAATTGGGTTCTAAAAAGGGTCCCAAAGTCATTAGTCCATGTATCAGATATTATCAATTTCTCAACTAACTCGAGGATTAATAATATTCTCAAGAGAACTTCTTTTGAGTGTAGCTTCGCGTAGCACTATTTCGGGACTTACTCCCTCATAGCCTTGCACTACATCCTAATAAAGGCCAAAGTGGGATTAAAGGTAACTGCGGTCCTTAGTATCATGGGCTCCAATTGAAAGTAGTAAAAGTTTTCACGACTAAACTCGTTCAACCGAACCATTTTCAAAAGGGTCTCAACTAAGCGGGATTCTCGAATCAACTTAGTCGGGACTCACTCCCTATAAGCCTCATCGAATATATCACCATCCTATCATAATTTCTCTCAAGCCCGGGTGTAGGACTTTGTCTCACCACTCAAGGATAATAACCCAAAAGAAATAAAGAACACAAATAAACAAGTAAGCAAATATTAGCAAATATATAAAACATAAGAGCAAGTTAGGGAAACCCACTGAGAGGTCCCCAGTGAAGTCGCCATTTCTGTCGCGGTGAAATTTGGATACCAAACTATTGATTAGTTTGAATCTTTAATTCATTTTGCAACCGAACTTTGATTTGTCCAAAGGAAGGGATAAAGATCGAAATTCCCATGATGCAATGCAAATGCAAGCTTAGAGAGTTTAGGTTCGGGGGTTGGTTAAACTTAGGGAAGGTACTAGCATCCTAAGTTTCTGTAGTATCCTACAAGAACCTCTTGTTTTATGTTGTTTATTGCTAAGGTTTATTTGCTTAAGGGTTTAAAAGACCTAGGGGTTTATTTCTAAGTATACTCGATAAGATGTCGCATCTTATGCCTACATATCCTTACGGGAGTGGAATCAGAGTATCTGTAGTTCCCCTAAAGGGTTTGAGGAGTTCTTTGACTGTGGTCAAAGTTCCTACGGGTTTAGGGTAGTTGTTTGATTGATTTTAGGAGAAGAGATGTGTCTTCATTTTAAGGGAGACATGACTGCCACAAGGTTGTAGGAAGATAGTATTTGCATCGTCTTAAGAAAAGGACTTACGTACTCGGATAGGGATCGACGAGGTACACCTTTATCTCTCTTAAGGCAAAGTTCCTACGGTATTGACTGTATTGTTGTGGGGTGGAGATTCTATCTCACTTAAGATGATTTAGCATCTTTCTCTAATGTGTTTGAATAATTATCGTTTTGAATTGTTTTGTTTGTTTTTGTCTATGTTGTAAAATAAAGAACAGTCCTTCCTATGGGGTAGGATCTATCCTAAAGATCAACTTGAATGGGATCAAGGATCATGTGGGGAGGATGATGCAAACGGGATGCATACGCACAATTGTTTAAGTTATGCACAGGTTCTTCCTTTGGATGGAATGCGATACGGAAATGTAAATGACGACACTGTAAATGCAGAAACATTAAATTACTGTAAGATAAATTGCAAGGAAAGTAAACCATACACATACGCATGAAAGCGCTGAGGTGTAGGTGCAAGTGTCGTGAAGTGGGTGTGCACGATTGATTTTGTATTTACGATGTTGATTGATTTTAGGCGAATATTGGATTGGTTTTAAGTGGATTGATTTTAAAAGTGGGTTGAATTATTTTTATAAGAAAATTATATTAGAGGATGAATTGGTTACTTAATTAGTTTTGATAAAAGTTGAATTTATTGGTTGAAATTGATTTTAAAAAAGTTATTTGTTTTTAAGAAAAGTGTTGAATTAGAAAATAATTTTAATGATATTGGATTGCTTAAGTTGGATAGAAATAGTTCTAGTAAATAAATTATTTATTAAATAAATTAGTTATGAAGAGGTTTTATTATTAAGTAGATGTTAGGTTGGATTAAATTATAAATAATAGGTTTTATTATAAACTATTATAAATATAAAATGATTAACAAGAATATTTGGTGAAATGATTCAAATAGATAAGTGAGAAGTTGATTAATTAAAAGATTAACAAAAAAAATGTTTTGTTATTATGAAAAATTAGTTTAAATTATTTAAATTAAAAAGGTTAATTATTTAGATAAAATGGTAGCTTAAAGGTTTTATTAAGTAAATGGTTTTAATGGTTAGTTAGGCGGATGATTAAAGGTTAGCGTATGTGAGTGTATAGTACGTGTGTGTGTGTGTGCAGAAACAGCAATTAATAGATTACAAAATAAGACAAAAGGTAACGAAGGAACTCTAGGTCCCCCTTCCTCCCCCCCCCCCCCCCCAATCGCGACGGCTTCCCCCTCTCTCACTCTCCTCGATCGCGAACCGTTTTCCTTCTTCCGATTCTTCCACGATCCTCCTGTCTGTACCTGAAACACAACTCAAAAGATTAAATCTTTCTATAATTTTAACATGCACGGATCTTTAACGAAAGTGGACGGCGGCGTCCGGAGATGATGGGAACGGATGCCCCGTTGGCTGAGCTTGCGGTGGCTCTGGCTGAGGCTCCGTCGGTTTGTACTTGCGATGGCTAGCGGTGGCTTCGTCGGCTACGAGATAAGCTTCTTTTCCCTCAATCTCGTAGGTTTTCGGATGTAGGGTTTTCTGTGTGAATGTCGTGGATTCCCCGAATGTTGTCGATTTCCTTCCAATTTATAGGCCTCTGAGTAGAAGATTTTTTATTAATTGGTATTAAAGCTTTCCGTTTTCGTGTGATTTGGATTCGAAAACTTTCCTTCTTCGGATGATTGCATTTAATTGTGTTGATGAAAATCCGATTGTGTGATTTGATTTGAGGAATATTCACTTGATGCTGAGGGGATCTGAATGGGATATTTCTTGTACGGGGTATATTCTTTACTAATCCAGACCTTTCGTTTTTCGCAGGTGTGGAAAGCAGGGGGTTTTGGGCCAAAGGAAATAGTAGCCCAAAATGGTTTTGATTAGGGAAGTTCTAGTCTTTCTTCTTCCTGTGTTGATTTTGTAATTTTTCCTCGTTGACCTTGTGGCTTGGTTCTTTGCCATTGTGGGGTTGCTAATATTTTTCTTCTTCTTCTTCGCAGAGAAAACTGTACTCGAGTTCAGACGCTAGCCTTGTCTTATGTCGTGGCTGATGTTGGGTTGAAATGGCGATGACGACATGTGTCTGAGCCTGTGATGGATCGTGGTTGCCTCTTGTTGTTTTTGAATTTCCATTGACGCTCTTGAGTTGGCAAGGAGTTGACGACGGCTTCTCGTTATCCTCCTGGCTACTCGAGCCTTGCCCAATGATGAATCAAACCTGAGGGCTAAGACCCTTATATCTTTGCTCACGAATTCTGAATTATCTTTCATGGTCAATACGTTGTCGCAGGTGATGAATCGAGGCCAATCATGTTGCTCTGTTGTTAGTTGATGTGCCTGTTTGTGGCTGACTGTAGCCTTGTGGAAAGTTAATTGTAGCCTGAAGTTTGAAGCCGCTCGTGGCTTTGACTGTTATGACTTGGAGCAATTTTATGGAACTCTGTCTGTTATGTCCGATGATGGGTGATCTGAGGACTACACTTGTCTTGACTCAACTATCGAGCTTTACCTTATTTTGCACTACCGCTGTTGATAATGTTCAGTGTCCTGCTATTGCGGATGTTGAACTGTCGTTATCACTGTTGTTGCGGATATCGGGTTGATATTACTGATGCTGTTGCAACTTGTGTACTTGTTGTTGTCGTTCTTTGTTACCACATACTAATCTTGCTTTTGCTGCTGTAGAACTGTCATGGTTATTGTTGCTTGTAGCTGATGTTATTGATGTTGTTATATTGCGCTGTTATGGTTTGCAGAAGATGACTTGATATTGTTTTGCTTCTTCTTTCAGGATGTTGTTAGAAGTTCATCGGCTGCCGGTTATTGTGCTGTCGTCGAGAAGGGTTCAAAGTGGCAGTGATGGCTTACAGGTATGAGCCATGAGGGAAATAAGAACACCCCTGCTGCCTTAACGGAGTTGTGTTTTGCATCGCATTGGACCATTGGGACTTAATTGCTTTGCTTATTGCTGCTGCTCTTTTCTGCTGTTTGCTATTTGTTTACAGGTGATGAAGTGTTGATGCTTTTGTTTGATATGCTCGTTGCTTATAACTGGCATGGTTGCGCTGCTGTTGTTGGTAGCAGTCTGAAGCTTGCTTCTCATAGCTTGTTGTGAACTTGTGCTGAGATACCTGGTTCTATTATTGTTTTCAATTTCTCTGGGGCAAAATCTTGAGCTGTTAGAAACACTGACTTTCCTCTTCTTCTTTCAGGGGCAAATCGAGTCTGGAGGCTGTCGATCTTGTACCATTGGCGAGAAAGGACATAACGGTGATGATGACTTATGTCTGAACCAAGTGGGATTATTTGCGGCGTTCTGAGATGTGTTAGAACTGTTCAGAAAGTCGATGTTGCCTATCCGGATTTGCAATAGCTTCGATGCTCGGTAGGATGTTGGCAGCGACCCCTGTTGTCACCCTTCCGGCTGCTCGAAGCCTCGCCCGATGATGAGCTTAAACTGAGGGCTGAGCTTAAAATTAATTTCTTTAGCCTTCACTTTGCTTTTCCAATGGTATTTGCTTAATGAGTTGCTTTGACAGGTGGGAAAGGATTGCGGATTCAATGCTCCCAAAATAATCAACTGATGATGACGATTCCTTTGGGTGCAGGGACGTTGAAAGCAGTAGCTGGAGTTGTTGGTGAGTATTAAGGGAGTATCCTTCATGTGCTGCGGGTTTAGACGGCGTGGCAGAATTTCAGGGTGAATGCTATTGGAGTGCGATGCTGCGGGATTTAGAACTGATGTGTTGTTGTAACTTGTAGTTTTTCATTTGGAACATTCTCATAATCCGTCTTTTGTAACATTTTGAGGTGTTTAGTAATTTGCGGACATACATACCAAAGGCTTCTCCTTGCTTTTATAGTCATATGTGATGTTTGGTATCAACTTGAAAACATATGTAATACTGCAACTTCGAAAGTATTTTATGATATGAGCAAATTTTCTTCCCTCGAGATCGTACTCATAATTACATTCTCGTAACCTTGTATCTTGGCGTATGGTAAATTTGTATAATGTAATTTTTGTGTAGTGCAACCTCGTATCATGTTCTTTTGGAAAGCACATTTTATAAAAAAAAGTTCCTCTTTATGGCTTTAACTTCCAAGTAGAATTAGTGGTCGTTAATCATCAAGTAACTTAAACTCCATGTGAATGATCTTTTATCTCCAATAATTTGACGTGCCTTTGTAGTAGCCGGTTAAGAAGTCTTGAGTTGGTGACATTCCATAAGCGTTGATCAAATTCGACGAGTATTTTTGTATGCTTTGTCTTTCATTGTTTTAAATTGGTGATTTTGAAAAGAGCTCTTTTAGCCTTAGGATCAAACTTGAATAAGGACCAAATGACCTTGTTCGGAGGGATTGGGTTATTTGTGTCATCTCTGCTTGCGTCCTTAACACACCTGCGCATACTTGTTAATTGTAATAAAATATACATGCATATATAGAAAAGGGGCACACGTATGTATAAAGAAAAGGTGAGATCTTAAGGTCAAAAATTAGGGTGTGACACATACCAATACTTGAGGGAAAACTATAGTTGTAGGTGAACTCAATCAATGCCAAATAACTATCCCAAGCACCACCTTACTCGAGTACACAAGCACGCAATTCCAATGATTGAATCGTCCTCTCGGTTTGACCATCCGTCTGCGGATGATAAGCCGAACTCAATCTCATCTTAGAACCCAAAGCCTTTTGCAAACTTTCCCAAAATCTCGAAGTAAATCTAGGATCCCTATCCGACACAATACTCTTAGGAATCTCATGTAACTTCACAATCATACCAACATAAATCTCGGCTAACTTCTCCAGAGGATAACTAATGTCAATCGGAATAAAGTGAGCATATTCAGTAAGTCTATCAACAATCACCCAAATAACATTGTGACCTCTTTGCGTATTAGGCAATCCCGTAAAAAAAATCCATCAATATACTATCCCATTTCCACTCTGGAATGTCCAACGGTTGCATCAAACCACTAGGCTTCTGATGTTCCACTTTAGACTTCTGACAAGTCAAGCATGAATACACAAACCGAGCTACATCCCTCTTTAATCCGGAACACCAAAAGATTTTCTTCAAATCTTGATACATCTTATTCGATCCTGGATGAATACTTAAGTTACTCCGGTGTACTTCCTCCAATATCATCTTTTTCAACTCTACATCATTGGGAATACAAATACGACCACGAAATCTCAAAACTCCAAAATTATCAACCTTGAAATCCTCATTCTCATGCATCATCAAATCAACAAACTTCAAATCCAACTTTTGCTTTTCGCGCACGGTAGCAAGAAAATCATTCGTAACATACAACATTCCAAGTTTCACACTACTCGGCGTTATCTCACAAACCAAACTCAAATCTCTAAAACTCTCCAACAATTCCAATTCTCTTATCATCAATGTTGACATATGAACCAACTTCCGACTTAAAGCATCGGCTACTACGTTTGCCTTACCCGGATGGTAATTCAAACCAAAATTATAATCCTTCAAAAACTCTAACCATCTCCTCTGCCTCATGTTCAATTCCTTCTGATCAAACAAATATTTCAAACTCTTGTGATCGCTAAAAACTTCAAACCTCGCACCATAAAGATAATGTCTCCAAATTTTCAAAACAAACATCACGGCCACTAACTCCAAATCATGCGTAGGGTAGTTCTTCTCATGCACTCTCAATTGTCTCGAAGCATAAGCCACAACTTTCCCATCTTGCATTAAAACACCACCTAAATCGGACAAGGAAGCATCACAATAAACCACAAACGACTCCGTTGAATTCGGCAAAATCAAAACCGGCGCCGTTGTCAACCTTCTCTTAAGCTCAACAAAACTTTTCTCACACTCAATATCCCAAACAAAGGCCTTTCCCTTACAAGTCAATTGAGTCAACGGAAGCGCTAACTTCGAAAATCCTTCAATAAACCTCCGATAATAACCAGCTAATCCCAAAAAGCTTCGAATCTCCGTAACTGACTTAGGAGCTTCCCACTGCATTACCGCATCAATCTTGGACGGATCAACACTAATACCATTACCAGAAATAACATGCCCAAGAAAAGTCACTTCCGATAACCAAAACTCACACTTCGACAACTTAGCATATAATTGTTTCTCTTTCAAGACCTGCAACACAACTCTCAAATGCTCTACATGCTCTTCTTGGGACTTAGAGTAAATCAAAATGTCTTCGATGAACACAACCACAAAATGGTCCAACTGATCATGAAAAATACGATTCATGTATTCCATAAACACACCTGGCGCATTAGAAACTCCGAATGGCATCACTGAAAATTCATAACGACCATACCGTGTTCTAAAAGCCGTCTTTTGAATATCCTCCTCTTTAACACGAATCTGGTGATAACCTGAGTTCAAATCAATCTTACTAAAAACACGGGCACCAACCAATTGGTCCATCAAGTCATCAATTCTAGGAAGCAGATACTTATTCTTAATCGTCACTTTGTTCAACTGCCGATAAAAAATACACAATCACATACTCCCATCTTTCTTCTTAACCAACAACACTAGTGCACCCCAAGGAGAAACACTTGGCCTAACAAACCTCTTTTCCAACAAATTATTCAACTGTTTCTTTAATTCTACCAACTCCGATGCCGACATATGATACGGTGCCATCGAAATCGGTCTAATACCCGGAACTAGGTCAATCGAAAACTCGACTTCTCTTTCCGGCGGTACGTCCGCAATGTCCTCCGGAAATACTTCTGGAAAGTCGCACGCCATTGGAATCATATCCAGTTCAACCTTACTCTCTTCCGACAATGATGCAAACAAATAGAACACCTGAGCCTCATCCTCCAAAAGTTTCTTCAACTCCTTAGTAGATAGAAAACTTTCTTCCTCATCCTCCTCCAAGGAAGGAAACCTTACCAACTTGTGATAATAATCAATATGGACTCTATTATACTGCAACCAATTCATACCCAAGATCACCTCTACTCCTTCTAACGGCAAACACACCAAGTCCATAATAAAGTCTTTACCATATATGGTCAAAGGACAACTTAAACATACCAAAGATGTAGTTACCGACCCCGAAGTGGGTGTCTCAATAACCATATCACCACCACAAGAAGACAAACACAACTCTAATCGCTTAGCGCACTCAAAAGAAATGAACAAATGAGTCGCTCCGGTATCAATAATAGCAACTAAAGGCATATTATTAATAAAGCATGTACCTTTAATCAACCGATCTGCATTATTAGTGCCTGCACCGGCTAATGCAAATACCTTCCCACTTGTTGGAGCTTGCTTTGGCTTAGTACACTTTGTGCTAATATGACCAACTTCCCCATAGTTGTAACACTTCACCACGTTCCTTCTACAATCAGTTGTAGCACGGCCGATACTTCCACAGTTAGCACACTTCGTTCCATCCTTCTTACACTCAAAAGATTTATGCCCCACTTCACCGCACCTATAGCACTTAATGGGACCAAAACTTCCACTCCCGGACCTCTTAACAAAGTTTTCCCTATGCTTGCCTTTATCAGCAGGCGTCATATAAGGTCCACTCCTTACCGGTTGCTTCCCTCTCTTTTCATTCAAACTCTTATAGTGAGTAGAACGAGCTTTACTATCTTCTTCAAAGATTCTACAGCATTCGGTTAAGTCCGAAAATCTCCTAATCCTCTGATAACCCACCGCTTGCTTGATCTCAGGGCGCAAGCTGTTCTCATACTTAACACACTTGGAAAATTTTGCCATCACCGCATCATAGTAAGGATGAAACTTCACTAACTCTGTGAACTTAGCCGTGTAGTCTATCACGAACATATTTCCTTGTTTCAATTCCAGGAACTCCCTCTCCTTCTTTCCCTTCACACTCTCAGGATAATATTTTCTCAAAAATTCGGTGCGAAATAAATTCCAAGTGATTTCCTCATCGTCTACTTCAAGAACTTGTCTCATACCGACCCATCAGTCGTCGGCCTCCTCTCTCAACATGTGAGTCCCAAGTCTCACATTGTTGCCTTCAGCATAATTCATAACTCTAAAGATCCTCTCGATCTCCTTTAACCAAATCTGAGCACCGCCCAGATCAAACCTTCCCTTGAATACAGGCGGTTGATTCTTTCTAAACTCATCATTAGCGTTCACATTCGGCGCATCCTGCACCGCCCTAGCCATTGCCTCTAATGCAGCAGCCATCGCATTGTCATTACGACCAGCCATATTCTAATTATTCCCAAAAATAACAACAAGGTTAAACAATCGTTCAACCAACCAAAACGACGAGACAGACACAACTGACTCAACACTGGCTCTGATACCACTTTATGTAACACCCCCCTTTCTATACCCCCAAATAAACAACTAAATCATTTAGGCACCTAATAAAAATTCCATCAGAGTATAATTATAACATGGTATAAAAGAGGCGCATCACATTATCATCGAAACGAAACA
>OZ012738.1:467097430-467149930 GCA_963859935.3 Lathyrus sativus
TCTTTTCTTTCTCTTGTTTTTCTTCTTAATGTTTATATCCTTTTCTTTTCTCTCTATATCACATATTATATTTCTTTCCTACCAAATTCTTTCCACACACTTATCAATTAATTCCCACAAAATATCCACTTAATATTATCACTAATGCCCAAAATACCCTCCAACCTATTTTTACCCGAAATTCTCATAGTCGGCAAAAATAGCCCAATATGTAAACATAACATATTATCACACAAATTCCACATAAATAAAATAATCATTTAAATAAATCAAATAAGGACTCAATAAAAATGGGAATTCAGAATCGGGGCGTTACAAATACCGTACTCAGAAGGCTATTAGAGGAAGTATTTTGGCTGACCATTTGGCGCATCAGCCTATTTTGGATCATCAACCTTTGAATGGAGATTTCCCGGACGAAGAGGTTATGTATTTGAAAATGAAGGATTGTGAAGAACCTCTGCCAAATGAAGGACCCGAGCCCGATTCTCAATGGAGTCTGATTTTTGATGGAGTCGTCAACGGTCGTGGGAGAGGAATTGACACGATTATCGTGACTCCCCATGGGTCTCATATTCCATTTACCTCTAGGCTAACGTTCAAGTGTACCAATAATGAAGCCAAGTATGAAGCATGTATCATGGTCCTTGAGGAAGCAGTGGACTTAAGGATTAAGAATTTGGATGTGTTCGGTGATTCTGCTGTAGTCATTTCTCAAATCACAGGAGAGTGAGTAACTCGACAGGATAATTTGGTCCGGTATAGAGATTATGTAAGAAGATTGTTACCTTTCTTTGACGGGGTCGATTTTCACCATATTCCTCGCGATGAGAACAAGATGGCAGATGCATTGACAACTTTGGCCTCCATGGTTATGGTGAACTCTTGGAATGCGTGTCCTCGGATTGAAGTAAGACATCTTGACAGACCCGCCTTCGTCTTTGCCATTGAAGATACTGAAGATGGAAAACCCTGGTATCATGATATTGAAGTGTTTCTCAGAACGCAAGAGTATCCTTTGGGAGCCTCCAACAAGGATAAGAGAACATTGAGAAGATTGGCCGGTAATTTTATCCTAAGTAATAATGTGTTATACAAGCGGAACTTTGACATGGTCTTGTTGAGATGTGTTGACAAGCGGCAAGTAGACATGTTAATGATGGAAATTCACGAAGGGTCCTTTGGTACTCATACCAATGGACATGCTATGGCTAAGAAGCTCTTAAGAGTTGGTTACTATTGGATCACGATGGAATCCGACTGCTACAAGTTTACTAGGAAATGTCACAAGTGTCAGATCTACGCTGATAAGATTCATGTGCCTCCAACTTTATTGAATGTTATTTTGTCTCCTTGGTCGTTCTCCATGTGGGGAATCGATATGATTGGAATGATAGAACCAAAAGCATCTAATGGACACTGATTCATCTTAGTGGCAATTGACTACTTCACTAAGTGGGTCGAAGCAGCTTCTTATGCTAACGTAACTCGACATGTGGTTGTCAAATTTATCAAGAATCAGCTCATTTGCAAATACAGTGTGCCGAGCAGGATTATTACAGATAACGGGTCCAATTTGTATAATAGAATGATGAAAGAATTGTGCGAAGCATTCAAGATTGAGCATCATAATTCTTCTCCTTACAGGCCGAAGATGAATGGGGTTGTTGAAGCCGCCAACAAGAATATCAAGAAGATAATTCAGAAGATGGTTGTCACGTATAAAGATTGGCATAAGATGCTCTCGTTCTCCCTACATGGATATCGAACTTCGGTACGCACATCAACTGGGGCAACTCCTTTTTCACTTATCTATGGTATGGAAGTTGTACTCCCGATAGAGGTCGAGATTCCCTCCATGAGGATTTTGATGGAAACCAAGTTATCAGAAGCTGAATGGTGCTAGAGAAGATATGATCAGTTGAACCTAATTGAAGAAAAGAGAATGACGACCTTGTACCATGGGCAGTTGTACCAGCAGAGGATGAAGAAAACATTTGACAAGAAGGTTCGACTCCGTGAATTCAAGGAAGGCGACCTTGTGCTCAAGAAGATTCAGTCTTTCCTCACTGATGTCAGAGGAAAATGGGCTCCGAACTATGACGGGCCGTATGTGGTGAAGAAAGTCTTCTCAGGAGGCACTTTGATGTTAGCAACGATGGACGGGGAAGAGATCACCCGCCCAGTGAACGTAGATGTTGTCAAGAAATATTTTGCTTAGAACTTAGGAAGTTCCAGTCGACTTAGGAAGAAACGAGTTATTATCCCATCGATGTAATCACTTTTCATTGCTTTCCAACATTGTAATATTGGAGTCACGCTATTATGCCGACTACCATTTAATAAATAAGGTTTTTCCCATTTGTGGTGTGTTAAATATTTCATTATGATGGCAAATTCCAGAATAAATTTTAAAAATCTTTTGCAAGTACTTTGTGTTTTATTTGATATATGAATAACAAAAGGATGTTCGTGGACGTTTATTTCATCCACGGAGGAGAAAGTTCATCATACCTCCCGTACAAGACAGTGGGAGATTTCCCCAGGCAGTGGCTGATCTGTGGAGATTTAGCTCGAGTGCTTTCTGGTTGGGACTTTTGTTTTTCGTCCCTATTGGTTTCGTTAGCATACACATAGCATATATATAGATGGCATAGCATGTGCATTTTGCTTTTCTCTATGTTTGTTTGTTTTGTCACTTTGGCTGTGGTTATCCCCAAGTGACTGGGTTTGTCTTATCCCTTCAAAGTAGAGTTGTCAGCCCTAGGCAGAAAGAGCACAATATTTCTATCTCCCCACAGAGTTCGACCCTCGTGGAAGAAGGTTGTTTCAGTTAAAATCCCATCTGAGTTCATACCTCAATGGTCGGGTCTTGCTTGACAGTTTCTTTTCGGTTATTTCCCGAGTTGAACTTCGGTCCTTGGCAATCACACTGTGGATATCTCCAACTCTTGAATATGGATCAAGTGTGCATTTATTGTGCACCTTACTACCCAAGAGGTTCTTTCTAAAGATTACTATATGAAGACACATACTTCTCCAATAATATTCTCAACAATTTATATTTGGACTGCGAGCGACCTCTTTATTTGAGCAACTCGTTTTGATCAAGATCTTATTCAAAACGACAAATGGCAGTCTCTTCAAGACAGTTTGTCCATCCCCAATGGGCTTATCAAGATTATCAACTCATCAAATGGCATTCCTCCGAAAATCTGTCAGAGGAATGTGCCGAAGACATTACAAATATTTCTCTTTATTTGAGAATTTACACTACAAGGAATACATGCTTTTACAGCTACAACAAGGATGCTCCGCAGGGACGTATTTCCCCAGTGAGTTCACTACACAAGATTAATTCCATCAAACGGCATATCTCCCGGGAAGTTTGGTGAAAATTACTACAATTGATCTCTTTATTTGAGAAAACATATTTGCAAATCAACCGGCTTACATCTCTTCCAAAGATCCCCGATGAAGTTTTACAATCTCCAGTACATTATGAATTACTGCTAAAGTTCTACAATCTACAATGGCATTTTAATCCCCTGTGAAGATGCTCTCACGAGTTTTCATCATTTTGGGTAGAAACTGAGACCCGTTCATGGCAAACACACCATGAGGCGTGGGGAGGTTATTTCAAGAAACTGAGACCCGTTCATGGAAAACACACCATGAGGCGTGGGGAGGTTATTTCAAGAAACTGGGACCCGTTCATGGCAAACACACCATGAGGCGTGGGGAGGTTAGTTCAAGAAACTGAGACCCATTCATGGCAAACACACCATGAGGCATGAGAAGGTTTCATTTACGCTACTTTCAAGCACCATACTCAATTAAAAAGCTGAATTATGTTTCAATCAAGAAAATTCATTATGGTTATTACTTTTGCCGGGGCTATCACATTTCGGTAGTAAATTGTCCTTTGACTACAAGTTTCTCACCTGTTATCTGGGTCACCATGTTTATTGGTGGTATGGGCTATATATATTTATTTTGTTGGAGATTCACCAGCGGTGACTTGTTTGTCTCATCCCTGGTGGAGTCGGATCTTTCCCTGTGGAGTCTCGCTTCGTTGAGCCTGTTCTTCGTGTGTCATGTCTAGTTTTTCCCCTGTGACATCTTTTCCTCGCAGAACCTGTGTCTTGCTTTTCATATCATTGCAAATCATTTGCATTTCGGTGGCTTCTTAGGGCCAAAAATTCGTGCAATGTTTGTATTTAAGTCCCTCCTATCTCGTCGAGACGAAGATTTCAATCTCCATATCTCCAGATAGAAGAAACTTAAATAGGGGCATCTGCCACACCCTAATTTTTGAACTTAAGATCTCGCCTCCTTGTTTTTTACCTGACGTCTTTTGTGTGCATGTTTTACTAACAAGTCTATGCAAGTGTGATAACTTCATCTAGAAATAGTATTCATCCTCATTGACGAGCATCTCGAAGCATGGCCGGTTGATCCTGATACGGGCTCCATTTTTGTAATCATCTCTGCACCGTTGGACCACTCTCAAATCATCTCCGTATTATTTGTTTTTCGGTGCATTGTGTGTGGAAATTGTTTGAGGATTTGAGTTCTATAATATTAGAAAAATATGATTAATAATAATAATATGATGACAAATAGTGTTGATACTATTATTATTAATATTATTATTATTATTGTCATATTTAAAAATATTATTGGAAGAGTTTGGAAATTAAAGAAATTGTGAAAATAATATTTATTTAGGATATTAATATTAAATTTTATTTTTGGAATGAAGGGAAATGACAATATTATTATTGGGATTAAGAATAACTAAAATAGGATTATTTGGGATTAAAATGAGGATTTATTACTAATGGAATTATTTAGATTAAAAGGTGATTTAGGGGTATTGAGGGCATAGTTGGCATTTGGGAGAATCTGGAAAGGGGAAGAGCGCGTGAAAGTCACGAACACACGGTGGGAGAAAGAGCAAGCACAATCAAGAGAGCAAAGACTGAAGCAAAAAGATCATCAAGCTATGGATTTCTGAAGCTTCATCAACATCAGAATTGAATTCGAGGTAAGGGGGGGAGATATATCGGTTAAATGGTATTACATGAATATTGGTAGAAGGGGAATCCCTAACCCCATGTATGAGTATATTTGCATGTTGATGATAATCTGATGCTGCTTGTATGTCATTGTTGCCGTGATTGTGGTGATTGAATGTGTTAATTCGTTTGCATGTGGTTGTGAGAAATTGTTTGAGTGCATTTGGGGTTTCTGGGAAAATTCGAAGTTGAGCCGGAAGTGGGTTATTTGAGCAGTGTTGATAATTTGTCGGGTAGAATCGAAAATAGACCTTGTAATTAAGTCGTAGTATGTTGTTTGGTTGCGAGTGGATGTTAGACTCGATTTAATCGGGCGGAATTGGTGATGGATGTTGTTTCTGCCGTGCAGAATTTTGCTGATACTGCAGGTGTTCGCCAGCCTTCGCTGGGCGAATGAGGGGGCGAGCCTTCGCCAGGAGAACTGGCCAGCGAGTGCTGGCAAAAGCTACTGTCTGGCTTCGCCAGAAGTTTCGCCAGGCGAGTTCCAGCGAGTGTTCGCTGCGGGGCTTCGCCAGGCGAATGGCCAGCGAGTGTTCGTTGCGGGGATTCGCCAGGCGAATGTGCCAGCAAGCCCGACAGCAGTTTGTGTTTCTACTGCTGTTCTGTTGGCTTCCTTTGTGGTTCTGGACCCTTGTTGGTCATGTTTGACGATGGGCGTGATCATGAGCCGTGGTGAGTGTATGTGTGGTGCAGGATGTGAATTCTTTGATACTCCCTTAATTGGAGGGGTTGCGTCAGTGTATGTTATGATACTTGTATGTGGTGATATAAGGGTGCTGAGTGCGATCGGATTGATGTGTTGTGATGATAGCTGGGTGTTGAGAGTATGTTGAGGTGTGGGAGGGCCGTGTGGCCGGCGTTTATCGCATTGGACATAATCGGTGGATTATGTGTTAAGTTTAGATAAGTATGGATGTGTATGGATGTGGATCCGTAGGATCGATACACTTGTTGTGCATTGTGTTTGTATGTTGTGTGAGGGATGTGGATCAGTGGGATCGACACGCCTTGAGTGCGTTGTGGTGATATGTTGTGATGAGAGGATCCGTAGGATCGATACGCTTTATATGCGTCGTGTTTATGTGTTGTTGTGATGATTGGGTCAGTAGGACCGATATGCCTTAGGTGCATGATGTGTGATATGTTGTGTGGTGAGTTGATCGGTAGGATCGATGCATTTTGTGTGTTTGTGTATGTATGCATATTATGATGCGATGGACCAGTGGGGTCGTGTGCACTGTGTGTGCTGTGTGTTTATGCATAGTGTCTTGCATAGCGTGTGGACGTGAGGTATGATGTACTCACGTGCTCCAAGTGGGGAGCAGGGACGTGTTGTGTGATACACTCACGTGCTTCAGTGGGGAGCATGGATGGGATTTGGTTCGTTGCTTGGATGGAGTGTATGCGACCACCCGTGTCCCAAGTGGGGGACGTTGATGATGTGCTCCCTGTGAGGAGGGTGATGGCCCAGTGTCCGTCGGTGTGATGCTCCCTGTGAGGAGGGTGATGGCCCAGTGACCATCGGAGATGTGCTCCCTGTGAGGAGGGTGATGGCCAGGTGTCCATCAGTGTGTGTGTGCTCCTTTATGGAGGGTTGATGGCCAAGTGCCCATCTTTGATGTGTGCTCTTTTGTGGAGGGTTGATGTCCAAGTGCCCATCGTGGATGCGTGCTCCTTTGTGGAGGGTTGATGGCTTGGTGCCCATCGTTGTTGTGAATCGGTACCGCATATTGTTGAGTCAAGTACATGTGTTGCATTGTGGTTTGTGTGAATTGTGGATATTGATGATGGGACAGTAGGTCCAGATATGTTGTATGTGAAATAATGATTTATTGTTTTTGCCTTTTATTTCATGTACATTTATATACCATTATTATTTGATCGTGATTCTCACCCCCTTTGCCGTTGTTGTGGTCTGTGCTTCTTCGGAAGTACAAACAATCTAGGGTGTTTAGCTAGCTTGGATTGTGGCGTCGTTGTAGGACTGCTCTGATACGTAACACCGGGGCTTTTTGGGAGTCTTATTGTTTATTGATGATATGTGTGCCCCTGTGGCGTATCTGACTTTTGTGAGACATATGATGATGTTTGATGATCATGTTATATATTTTAGGCAGTTGGCCGATGGTTGTATTTATATGATGATGTTGTTAGATGTTGGTGATGTACGTATACTTTGAGTTATGACAGACTTCTTTTTCCGCTGAAATTTTATTGGAAATCAGTTTTGATATGATTTGTGAAAATGTTGATGAGAGTTGTGACATCCCGTTAGGGAGAGAAACTCTGATATGTGTTTATTTAATTGTTTTATTTTCATTTTTGGGGAACAGGGTGTTACAAGTCATGACACTCGAAAGTCAGGTAACGGTCGAAAATAGGATTTTGGACTGTCATGTTCACCAGGTCCTTCGCCTAGCGAGCATGCTAGCGAACGGCTCCACGCTTGCTGCGGTGTTCGCCTAGCGAAGGGGTCCTGGGCAGAAAATGTTGTTCTGGTATTTTTGTCGTAACAGGAGAACTGTAACTCGAAATGACACATGGTTCGAAGCGTTGGAAAGTTATTGCAATGCTCTATGTGATGGTTAAGTAATGACATGGAGATGAGTTTTATTGATGAGACATGGTTGGATGTTATAGTGAGTGCAGAAGGCACGGTTCGTGTTTTCGCCATGTCTCACAACTTGTTTGTTCGTTTGGCATGGGATTTTCCCTACTTATTTGAGTGAGGCAATGGTTGTGTTAACCGGTGATATTTTAATACATTCGAAGAATATAGAGGATCATGTTGAAGATCGAGAATTTGAGTTATCATTGTGGGAGAATAAGCAGCTCGTGTGTTGATTTTTGTCGAGCCCGAAGGGACTATTTGTTGTGTTTTATGATGCTTTGTTGATATGATTAGGAGGTATGTTAAAGGCACCTTGAAGTACATGATAGGAATCATCCGACCGGTGATTCAGAGTTGGTTGTGGTTGTGGTTATGCCGGAGTTGGAGGCTTCAATCATTTTGGCTGAGATTTTGAAATACTTGGTGATCCTAAGAGCTTATAGTGTTTATTTGAGTTGGAAGGGTTGAATATGAGGGAGAGGAAATAATTGGGACTTCTGAAGAATTAAGGCTTTGAGTTGAATTACCATTCGGGTAAAGTGAACATGGTAGCTAATGCGGTAAGTTGGAAATACTTGCATAATACCCATATTGATGGTGAAAAGAGATAGAACTGATTGAGCAATTTGGTAATATGAGTTTAGTGAGTGAAGAGACTTTGTATGGAGTTGAGCTTGTATTGTTATAACTAACTTGTTGTATTCTTGAGAAGAATCGAGAAAGTCAGAAATCTGGGTTGAGTAGGTGGATTAGTTGAATTTGATGAGCCAGAATCAAAGAGTTGATTGACGGATTTATGGGAATAGTACCACGATGTGTAGTGGTAGAGTGTGTGTTCCAGATGTCGCTAAGTGGAGTAGGGGTACTCTCGAAGAAATACATTGAGGTAGATGGAGTATCCATCCCGGCGCTATGGAGAAGTAACCAAATTTGAGTAAATTGTTTTGGGTAACCATAGATGAAGAGAGGTGTGGTGGAGGTTGAATATACTGGATGGAATTGTCGAGAGTCGAGGATTGAACGTCAGAGATCGTTGAGTTTGACGCGGCCGCTGAATATTCCAGAGAGGAAAATCAGGTAGTATTTTCGTGAATTTGGGTGTTGAGATTTACAAAGAATTGGAAAGATATAATTTTAATTTGGGTTATTGTGAGTGGATTGACTATTCTATGTTGAGGATTTATATGATGCATATTGAGAAAGTGGTGAAGTTGTATGAGATACGGTCGAATATTGTGTCGGATGGAAATTGGAGGTTTATATTAAGAATTTGGAGAGAGCTTGTGTGTTGGATCAAGGTGGATTGTGGGATGGTTAATTACCGCTGATTGAGTCGCCTACAGTATCAGTTACCACTCTTGTATCAGAGTGGCGCTGTATGGGGCCTTGTGAGATAGGAAGTGTGGGACTCTCTTGAGTTGGAATGAATCGAGCGGGAGTCTTATGCTCAGATCTGAGAATTATGCATGAGACGGCTGAACCGATCAAGAGGATCCAAGGAAGGATGAGTTTTGAGAATTACGATGGTAACCGGTGTTAGTCGAGCTTCGAAGTCTCGGGAACACACTCGGTGTTTTGTTTATCGGTATCAGAGTGGTACAGCGGAAATGGGGGGAAGTAGCATGTTAGACTACTTTGCCGCCATCGCTTATGGATAGCATAATGTGTTTCATGTGTTTTCATTGAGGGAGTATCTTGAATCAGATGAATGATGTGCAAGTGAGAAATAATTTGACGGTTGAGGCATTGCTAGTTCGGATTCATGAACGAGAAGCAACTCCGGGGGAAAGAGAAACCTTTGGTGGGAGTGGCTTGGAGAGGTGCTGCAAGAGGCAGTGTAACCTGGGAATTGGAAAGCAGGATGCGGGAAGCGTATCCATAGCTGTTTCCATCAGGTATTTTTGGGGACGAAAATAATTAAAGTGGAGGAGAGTTGTAACACCCATTTTTAATTATTTGGTTTTTCCGTATTATTTGTTTTTCGGTGCATTGTGTTTGGAAATTTTTTGAGGAATTGAGTTCCATAATATTAGAAAAATATAATTAATAATAATAATAATAATAATAATAATAATAATAATAATAATAATATGATGATTAATAATGTTGATACTATTATTATTAATATTATTGTTATTATTGTCATATTTAAAAATATTATTGGAAGAGTTTGGAAATTAAAGAAATTGTGGAAATAATATTTATTTGGAATATTAATATTAAATTTGATTTTTGGAATGAAGGGAAATGAGAATATTATTATTGGGGTTAAGAATAAATAAAATCGGATTATTTGGGATTAAAATGAGGATTTATTACTAATGGAATTATTTAGATTAAAAGGTGATTTATGGGTATTGAGGGCATAGCTGGCATTTGGGAGAATCTGGAAAGGGGAAGAACGCGTGAAAGGAACGAACACACGTGGGAGAAAGAGCAAGCACAATCAAGAGAACAAATACTGAAGCAAAAAGATCATCAAGCTGTGGATTTCTGAAGCTTCATCAACATCAGAATTGAATTCGAGGTAAGGGGGGAGATATATCGGTTAAATGGTATTACATGAATATTGGTAGAAGGGGAATCCCTAACCCCATGTATGAGTATATTTGCATGTTGATGATAATCTGATGTTGCTTGTATGTCATTGTTGCCGTGATTGTGGTGATTGAATGTGTTAATTCGTTTGCATGTGGCTGTGAGAAATTGTTTGAGTGCATTTGGGGTTTCCGGGAAAATTCGAAGTTGAGCCAGAAGTGGGTTATTTGAGCAGAGTTAATAATTTGTCGGGTAGAATCGGAAATAGACCTTGTAATTAAGTCGTAGTATGTTGTTTGGTTGCGAGTGGATGTTAGACTCGATTTAATCGGGCGGAATCGGTGATGGATACTGTTTCTGCCGTGCAGAATTTTGCTGATACTGCAGGTGTTCGCCAGCCTTCGCTGGGCGAATGAGGGGGCAAGCCTTCGCCAGGAGAATTGGCCAGCGAGTGCTGGCAGAAGCTACTGTCTGGCTTCGCCAGAAGTTTCGCCAGGCGAGTTCCAGCGGGTGTTCGCTGCGGGGCTTTGCCAGGCGAATGGCCAGCGAGTGTTCGCTGCGGAGATTCGCCAGGCGAATGTGCAAGCAAGCCCGACAGCAGTTTGTGTTTCTACTGCTGTTCTGTTAGCTTCCTTTGTGGTTCTGGACCCTTGTTGGTCATGTTTGACGATGGGCGTGATCGTGAGCCGTGGTGAGTGTATGTGTGGTGCAGGATGTGAATTCCTTGATACTCCCTTAATTGGAGGGATTGCGTCAGTGTATGTTATGATACTTGTATGTGGTGATATAAGGGTGCTGAGTGCGATCAGATTGATGTGTTGTGATGATAGCTGGGTATTGAGAGTATGTTGAGGTGTGGGAGGGCCGTGTGGCCGGCGTTTATCGCATTGGACATAATCGGTGGATTATGTGTTAAGTTTAGATAAGTATGGATGTGGATCTGTAGGATCGATACGCTTGTTGTGCGTTGTGTTTGTATGTTGTGTGAGGGATGTGGATCAGTGGGATCGACACGCCTTGAGTGCGTTGTGGTGATATGTTGTGATGAGAGGATCCATAGGATAGATACGCTTTATATGCGTCGTGTTTATGTGTTGTTGTGATGATTGGGTCAGTAGGACCGATGTGCCTTAGGTGCATGATGTGTGATATGTTGTGTGGTGAGTTGATCGGTAGGATCGATGCACTTTGTGTGCTTGTGTATGTATGCATATTATGATGCGATGGACCAGTGGGGTCGTGTGTGTTGTGTGTTTATGCATAGTGTCTTGCATAGCGTGTGGACGTGAGGTATGATGTACTCACGTGCTCCAAGTGGGGAGCGTTGACGTGTTGTGTGATACACTCACGTGCTCTAGTGGGGAGCATGGACGGGATTTGGATCGTTGCTCGGATGGAGTGTATGCGACAACCCGTGTCCCAAGTGGGGGACGTTGATGATGTGCTCCCTGTGAGGAGGGTGATGGCCCAGTGTCCATCGGTGTGATGCTCCCTGTGAGGAGGGTGATGGCCCAGTGACCATCGGAGATGTGCTCCCTGTGAGGAGGGTGATGGCCAGGTGTCCATCGATGTGTGTGCTCCTTTGTGGAGGGTTGATGGCCAAGTGCCCATCGTTGATGTGTGCTCCTTTGTGAAGGGTTAATGGCCAAGTGCCCATCGTGGATGCGTGCTCCTTTGTGGAGGGTTGATGGCCTGGTGCCCATCGTTGTTGTGAATCGGTACCGCATATTGTTGAGTCAAGTACATGTGTTGCATTGTGGTTTGTGTGAATTGTGAATATTTATGATGGGACAGTAGGTCCAGATATGTTGTATGTGAAATAATGATTTATTATTTCTGCCTTTTATTTCATGTACATTTATATACCATTATTATTTGATCGTGATTCTCACCCCCTTTGTTGTTATTGTGGTCTGTGCTTCTTCGGAAGTACATACAATCCAGGTGTTTAGCTAGCTTGGGTTGTGGCATCGTCATAGGACTGCTCTGATACGTAACACCGGGGCTTTTTGAGATTCTTATTGTTTATTGATGATATGTGTGCCCCTGTGGCGTATCTGACTTTTGTGAGACATGTGATGATGTTTGATGATCATGTTATATATTTTAGGCAGTTGGCCGATGGTTGTATTTATATGATGATGTTGTTGGATGTTGGTGATGTACGTATTTTTTGAGTTATGACAGACTTCTTTTTCCGCTGAAATTTTATTAGAAATCAGTTTTGATATGATTTGTGAAAATTTTGATGAGAGTTGTGACATCTCGTTAGGGAGAGAAACTCTGATATGTGTTTATTTAATTGTTTTATTTTCATTTTTGGGGAACGGGGTGTTACAACTTGGATGGACTTTCTGGCTGTATCTCGTTAAAGTCGTAACCAAATTCGTTTTCTTATGAGCCAAAGGCGGTTTAGGATTCATGATACTAGAGTGCATGGTTAATACTTCATCACTACCTCAGCATAGAATGATTGTATTTGGGCCTCTGTTTCTTCTCGAGTCATTACTTCATCAGGGCAAGAGAAGCTTATTTTGGAAATAGATTTGCCTGAGGAGATAGCTTGGATTCGGGTTTGAAGTTCGGTCTTGCTTTGAATTTCTTTATTTGTCGGCTTATGGTTTTCTTATGGCATCAGACAATTTGCCATTCAATTTACAATATCAAAAGGGATAAGGAGCCTTAACTCAAGATCTTTCCAAAGCATGTCAAGCCAATAAGTTCAAGCTCCACTTCCGGATTTTATTTTATATTCATGAACTTTATGACAAAACTGTTGCAAGTTACGCATATTGCAAACTATAGGTTTACCCATTGGGTTTTAGTACACACATTAATACAAGATTACAATTCAACAAAACAACAGCAGGAGTATTTGCTGTACCAGCTTAAAAGTTTCTTTCAATTTATTTGCAAAACATGCAAGACATTACAATACAAGGCATTACAATTTGGAACTTCGGGAAATTACAACATCAAGCCTTTTCAAATTCTGAACGTACTCATACACCAAGATTACAAAAGTAAACCTAAAGCTAAGCAATTCATAATAAGTTGTCACAATATTTTGTTAGAGCCTTGAACTTCAAGAACTTCAAGAACCACCTTTGTCACTACTGCTGCCGGACAGGTTTCGTTACCATCCTACCTGCAAGAAAGACGTATATAAGTACTTTAATTGAATTTAACCATTCAAATATCGCTTCAGAAGTATGACACCCTCCATCATGCTGGAACCTTCATCATGCTTGCAATCACGAGTTTTCCGTCATCCTCAAAACATGAAACAAAAGAGAATGGTTAGGGGAGAATTATTGTCATCACAGCCATAACACCAAGGTTCATGAGATTAAACAGAAGATGAACAGGGTATTACCTTGCTGGTTTAATCTCAAATCTCATCATCGTCCAAGCACTCCGTTAACAGCTATCGCTACTCGAAAAATGCATCGCGCAACGACGGGGAGGCGAAAAGGATAGACAGAAGAGTCACCACCGAACTTTATTTATCCCATGAGGGGAAAGGAAAATATTGAGAAAACCTTAGGAAAGAAATGAATAAGATGGTCTCGCGACCAAGAACGGGTTCGGAAGCCGGTTATGCAAGGGGAAGGTATTAGCACCCCTCGCATCCATCGTACTCGATGGGAACCTTTTGTTTGTCGATGTGTGATTATATTTGCTAAAATATTATGCTATAAAAGTGTGTTCCAAAGGGAGAGAGTTAAAGGGTTAGAAACAGGGAAAGAGAGGTAACGGGGAAGAAGAGAGAAAGAACAGACTCGGTAGGACTTCGCGGTCCTAGGCCTACGTATTCTCAATAGACATGAGAAAGTCAGAGTCGACGTAGTTCGGGGAACTACAGATATGGGGTGAATGTGCTCGGCAAGGATTGTGGCCCTTGTGCCTACGTATCTTTACTTGAAGAAGTAAAGAATCAGAGTAGCCGTAGTTTGGCCTACGGTTTGTTAATGTTTTTTATGGATGATGCTATCGTGCGCATTCTAGCAGTTTAGGTGTATTGCCGCTCGCATGCGAGGAGACTTATGCGTTACCTGTTTGCGGTAGAACGGACGTAACATATCCTTTTTGAAATGATTAGGTTTTCGCCATGCGAGGTAAGATGTCACATTTGATTTGTGAGGTTATTTTTTAGGGGCGAGGTAAGTCCTCGGATAGTAACCCCTTGCGGGTAGTACCCAATTCTTTATCTCAAAGTTTTTGTTATGAAATGGTGTGGCAAACGTAGCGTCTTCATATTGAAAGACGAGTATCGAGACCACCTCCACTACAGTGAGCATCCCAACACTCGAAGAGGAAGAAGACTACACTTAATCCTCTCTCTTTAATTCAATGCGAAGAGAACTTCATTCTCTTATTAAAGATGTTTTTGGTTTTGAATGGTAAGTGCTTTGCGATAGAGAACCCTACGGTAAACGTCAGCACTCGGGATAGGAGAAGGCCTACACCTAACCACTCCACGACCATTCAAGTTTTGTTGTGAAGAAAAGGGTTTGAAAATGCACTCGGTACGGGGCCGAGGTTTTAGGTGAGAAAGGTTACGGGAGAAAGTGGTGGAAAGAGATAGGTGGAAGAAGTCGTGTCTTCGTATTGAAAGACGAGTGTCTAAACCACCCACACTACAGTGAGCATCTCGACACTCGGAGAGGAAGAAAGTCTACACTTAATCCCCTCTTTTAGTTCAATACAAAGATGATTTATTTTAAAGATGGTTTGATAGCGTCGGTGAATCGAATCGGGACAAGAAATGAAGAGAGAAAAGAGGTGGTCTCGGGTCCATCGTTTCTCATCAATAATTTGATAGAAAAACAATAGAGGTCTCGTCATCGACCAAAACGGTGAACAATGGGACAAAAAGTCTAATAAGAAATGCGGAGTGGAATTAACTTCTAAAAGAAAACAAGTCTTAAAACAATATAAAAATAAAAGTTAATAAAACTTCTTGATAAAATATATAAGAAATAATAAAGAAATATTAACAGAAAATAGTATATAATATTTACAAACTAATCTAAATAAATATATATATAAACTCTAAAAATCAAATAATAAAATATATTTACAAAATACTTAAACTACATATTTAACTTGCTGAAACTAATTTACAAAATGAAATATTAACAATTTAAAACAAAAAGAGTTTATATAAAAAATGTATTTTCAGTTTAATTAAAACTAATATATATTAAAAAAAATAAACACAAAAAAAAAATGAAAAGGGTACCACGACTAATCACCAGCAGAGTTGCGATGGTGAGTGGGACTTCACTGTGACTCTAGCTTCGATTTGCTTCCATCGTCGTCCGTGATTCGAGGTTTGTAAGGGTTTTTTTCTTTCAATTTCACTTCGTTCTCATCTTCACTTCTTCTTCTGATTTTGTTTTATCCTTTTGTGAGATTAAGCCCAGGTTTGGCTTTTCCTCGAGCTTTCAGTTTGCGATTCAGTTTTATTCACGTGAACAACAACACAATTCGCCCACCCATCGATTCTCGCTTGCTTCGGATTCCTTTAAAGGTTTGTATGGTTTTCAAACCCGCTTGCTCTTCGTCTTCTTCTACTGTTCTTCATTTTGTTCTTGATTGAGTTCTGAGATTTTGTGAGTTTGGTTGATTTGGGTATAGGTTGAAGAAAAGAAAGGTTGAAGGATGATGGTTGTGAGATTTGAAAGTGGGTTTTGAAGAAAGGTGCAAGCAATGCAAAGAGATTTGAAGGTTAAAGGAGTTATCACGGTGGAGGTTCGAATGGGGTTGTATACCAAGTGTTTGTGAAAATCACCTCTGTTTGCGTTTGAGCTTTGGATTTGAAGGAGAGAAATTGAACTGTGGGTTTGCGGAGAGAGAAGAGGAAAGGAAGTGTTGTTGTTGTTCTGTTGCTGAAGAAGGAGATGGAAAAGGATTTTTTGGTTGTTGATTATGGTAGTGAATGAGGGATACACAACCATGAGGGGTGTTATGAGATTGAAAGAAGATTCTTATATGGAGGAGGTGTTGTGTGGTGTTTGTAGGAGGTATACGGAGGTGATGTTTGTTTCTGAAACGGAGAAGATGAAACGATGGATTATGTAGAGATTCACGGTTGGTTTATGGGTATGAAACTGGGTTTGAGATTATTTGGTTTGTTAATGGAGGCGGTGTTGAGATTGAATCTGCGAAAAGTCTCGGAGTGTAACCGGAGCAACCATGGATTGGAAACGCTGTTGTTGTTCTGCAACACCGAATACGTTGTTGGAAGTGGTACTGCATTGACCATAATGTTGTTGCTGCAAGACGAGTTATGGTTGACGACGTCGGAACATCTAAGTCGTTACCGATGGAGGTGAACTCGTTATGACATTTTAGTGTGTGGTGTAAAAAAAGCAGACAAGTTATGTAGTGATTTTCATGGCGAGTTTGAGAGGGTGAGTGAATCTTGCGAATGAGTTTTTATTGAAAACAGGTTTCTACTGGGTTTTGAAGAAAGGTTGCTTGACTGAGATCAAGAGAAATGGTGGGTTTCAGTGGCTGGGTTTTGTTTGGTTAAAGCAGAAGCTGGTTTGAGAAGGACTTAATGGTTCATGAGTCATTGTTTGCAACGAATGGGATGATAGTTGGGAAGGAGGCTGGAGGCGCCTCAGATTAGCGTTTTCTTGATTTATCGTTGTGCCTATTATGAAAGTTGTCTTGGCTTCTTTTTTTTTAGAGAAGAGCTGAAGAATGGTCTTCTCTTCTGGGTATGTTTTCTGGCCTTTTCCCATAATCCTTTTTGGTCTGTCCCTTTTTGAATCAAATACAGGTTGTTTTGCAGGTCTTATAGTACTGGTTTTGGGTAATGGTTGTCCGGTTTGTTTGTTGCTTTGCGTTGCGGTACAAGTTGCAGCAGAGGTTAATTATAGCCTTGTATTGTGAGCTGCATTTGGGGCCGTACTAGTTGAAGGAAGATAGTGGTGAAGGCCTGCTGTAAGTGCGTACAATCTGTTGGGGTGTGGGCTGTATTGTACGATTTGAAGTAGTGGCATTGGGTATTTGGCATGTCGTTGCAGTATCGTCTTGTCTGGCGTGGAGGTGAAGTGGGCCGTATGGGAAAGCTCCTTTTTTTTCAATATTTTTTTATCTCTTTTTGCAATTGATTGTAACTTGTATCTATAGTATACATAAACACTTGTGGAGAATTTGTGAGTTTTGTAGGCGTATGAGCCTTTTTATTATTTTAAACAAGTTTATTATGAAATAAACCCTTGTTTATTGTACGTTGGACTTTTGTACTTTCCTAATGGTTCTGGTAGTCTTATGAATCATAACATAAATAAAATTATGGTATTGTGTTTTGTGTTAACTTATGAAAGTGGGTGAAAGTATGAATGACTTGACAATTTAGTAGTGGTAGCATTTTGGCACTTGTGTTGGAGATATGATTAGGCCAGGAATGATTTTCATGGGCTCATCCTTTATTCTTTGCAAACGAGATTGTCTGGGATTTCTCTTGTGAAATGAAATTTATTTGGATAATGTATTTCTTTGGGATTAATGGATGGATTCGGACCTGAATGGATCTAAAACCTCTTGAATTTTCCTTGAATCAAAGCTCGACTTCATCAAATAAAACTTGAACATGCACCACCTTGGGCGGGAACCATGCCTTGAAATCATAAGGCTTATGAATTGATATATGAACTTCTGAAAATTGCATAAAACCCCATTTGAATCCTGAGACATACAACCTTTGAACTGTCTATACAAGCCTTGATCCAAATGAAACTAAATCCATTACTTGAATGACCAGTAGAAACAACATATATATATATATATATATATATATATATATATATATATATATATATATATATATATATATATATATATATATATATATATATATATATATATATATATATATATATATATATATATATATATATATATATATATATATATATATATATATATATATATATATATATATATATATATTTGGACTTTTTTTGAACAGTAGACGGTTAGCGGATGTACAGATGAAGGCTACATACAGGTAGGACAAATTTGGGGTATAACAGATGCCCCTATCTAATTGGATTGAACCGAGCAAGATGAATTGCTATGACATTTATTCCTTTGAGGTAAAAGACAATTGGATATGAAGAAAACCTCGAATTTGTCCGAAAAGGGAGAAAGTGTTTGGAAAAAAAACTGGATATCTTGCAAAGGTCGTTACCAACACAAGGATGACAACAAGAGAAATCTGACACCAACAAGAATGACGGACCCATCACCATAAGAATGATGGAGTGAAACACACAAAAAAAAAACCCGACACCCAAAAGGATGTAGGGGGATAAGCTTCTCTGAAGAGATTGCCACTTATCGCTGAAGACGGATAAGCTTCTCCCAAGAGATTTCAACTTATCACTAAAGAAAGATAAGCTTCTCTGAGGAGATTGCCACTTATCGCTGAAGACGGATAAGCTTCTCCCAAGAGATTGCCACTTATCACTGAAGAAAGATAAGCTTCTCTGAAGAGATTGCCACTTATCGCTGAAGACGGATAAGCTTCTCCCAAGAGATTTCCACTTATCACTGAAGACGGATAAGCTTCTCTGAAGAGATTGCCACTTATCACTCAAGAAAGATAAGCTTCTCTGAAGATATTTCCACTTATCACTGAAGACGGATAAACTCCTCTGAAGAGATTTCCACTTATCACTGAAGAAAGATAAGCTTCTCCGAAGAGATTGCCACTTATCGCTGAAGACGAATAAGCTTCTCCCAAGAGATTTCTACTTATCACTGAAGACGGATAAGCTTCTCTGAAGATATTGCCACTTATCACTGAAGAAAGATAAGCTTCTCTGAAGATATTTCCACTTATCACTGAAGACGGATAAGCTCCTCTGAAGAGATTGCCACTTATCACTGAAGAAAGATAAGCTTCTCTGAAGATATTGCCACTTATCGCTGAATACGGATAAGCTTCTCCGAAGAGATTGCCACTTATCACTGAAGAAAGATAAGCTTCTCCCAAGAGATTTCCACTTATCACTGAAGACGGATAAGATTCTCCTAAGAGATTGCCACTTATCACTGAAGAAAGATAAGCTTCTCTGAAGAGATTGCCACTTATCGCTGAAGACGGATAAGCTTCTCCCAAGAGATTGCCACTTATCACTGAAGAAAGATAAGCTTCTCTGAAGAGATTGCCACTTATCGCTGAAGACGGATAAGCTTCTCCCAAGAGATTGCCACTTATCACTAAAGAAAGATAAGCTTCTCTGAAGAGATTGCCACTTATCGCTGAAGACGGATAAGATTCTCCCAAGAGATTGCCAATTATCACAGAAGAAAGATAAGCTTCTCTGAAGAGATTTCCACTTATCGCGGAAGACGGATAAGCTTCTCCCAAGAGATTGCCACTTATCACTGAAGAAAGATAAGCTTCTCTGAAGAGATTGCCACTTATCGCTGAAGACGGATAAGCTTCTCCCAAGAGATTGACACTTATCACTGAAGAAAGATAAGCTTCTCTGAAGATATTGCCACTTATCGCTGAAGACGGATAAGATTCTCCCAAGAGATTGCCACTTATCACTAAAGAAAGATAAGCTTCTCTGAAGAGATTGCCACTTATCGCTGAAGACGGATAAGATTCTCCCAAGAGATTGCCACTTATCACTGAAGAAAGATAAGCTTCTCTGAAGAGATTGCCACTTATCGCGGAAGACGGATAAGCTTCTCCCAAGAGATTGCCACTTATCACTGAAGAAAGATAAGCTTCTCTGAAGAGATTGCCACTTATCGCTGAAGACGGATAAGCTTCTCCCAAGAGATTGACACTTATCACTGAAGAAAGATAAGCTTCTCTGAAGATATTGCCACTTATCACTGAAGACGGATAAGCTTCTCCCAAGAGATTGCCACTTATCACTGAAGAAAGATAAGCTTCTCTGAAGAGATTGCCACTTATCGCTGAAGACGGATAAGCTTCTCCCAAGAGATTGCCACTTATCACTGAAGAAAGATAAGCTTCTCCCAAGAGATTTCCACTTATCGCTGAAGGCGGATAAGCTTCTCCCAAGAGATTGAGACATATCACTGAAGAAAGATAAGCTTCTCTGAAGAGATTGCCACTTATCGTTGAAGACAGATAAGCTTCTCCCAAGAGATTGCCACTTATCACTAAAGAAAGATAAGCTTCTCTGAAGAGATTGCCACTTATCGCTGAAGACGGATAAGCTTCTCCGAAGAGATTGCCACTTATCACTGAAGAAAGATAAGCTTCTCTGAAGAGATTTTCACTTATCGCTGAAGACGGATAAGCTTCTCCCAAGAGATTGCCACTTATCACTGAAGAAAGATAAGCTTCTCTGAAGAGATTGCCACTTATCGCTGAACACGGATAAGCTTCTCCCAAGAGATTGCCACTTATCACTGAAGAAAGATAAGCTTCTCTGAAGAGATTGCCACTTATCGCTGAAGACGGATAAGATTCTCCCAAGAGATTGCCACTGATCACTGAAGAAAGATAAGCTTCTCTGAAGAGATTGCCACTTATCGCTGAAGACGGATAAGCTTCTCCCAAGAGATTGCCACTTATCACTGAAGAAAGATAAGCTTCTCTGAAGAGATTTCCACTTATCGTTGAAGACGGATAAGCTTCTCCCAAGAGATTGACACTTATCACTGAAGAAAGATAAGCTTCTCTGAAGAGATTGCCACTTATCGCTGAAGACGGATAAACTTCTCCCAAGAGATTTCCACTTATCACTGAAGAAAGATAAGCTTCTCTGAAGAGATTGCCACTTATCGCTGAGGACGGATAAGCTTCTCCCAAGAGATTGACACTTATCACTGAAGAAAGATAAGCTTCTCTGAAGAGATTGCCACTTATCACTGAAGACGGATAAGCTTCTCTGAAGATATTGCCACTTATCACTGAAGAAAGATAAGCTTCTCTGAAGATATTTCCACTTATCGCTGAAGACGGATAAGCTCCTCTGAAGAGATTGCCACTTATCACTGAAGAAAGATAAGCTTCTCTGAAGATATTGCCACTTATCGCTGAAGACGGATAAGCTTTTCCGAAGAGATTGCCAATTATCACTGAAGAAAGATAAGCTTCTCCCAAGAGATTTCCACTTATCACTGAAGACGGATAAGCTTCTCCCAAGAGATTGACACTTATCACTGAAGAAAGATAAGCTTCTCTGAAGAGATTGCCACTTATCGCTGAAGACGGATAAGCTTCTCCCAAGAGATTGCCACTTATCACTGAAGAAAGATAAGCTTCTCTGAAGAGATTGCCACCTATCGCTGAAGACGGATAAGCTTCTCCCAAGAGATTGCCACTTATCACTGAAGAAAGATAAGCTTCTCTGAAGAGATTGCCACTTATCGCTGAAGACGGATAAGCTTCTCTCAAGAGATTTCCACTTATCACTGAAGAAAGATAAGCTTCTCTGAAGAGATTGCCACTTATCGCTGAAGACGGATAAGCTTCTCCCAAGAGATTTCCACTTATCACTGAAGACGGATAAGCTTCTCTGAAGAGATTGCCACTTATCACTCAAGAAAGATAAGCTTCTCTGAAGATATTTCCACTTATCACTGAAGACGGATAAGCTCCTCTGAAGAGATTTCCACTTATCACTTAAGAAAGATAAGCTTCTCCGAAGAGATTGCCACTTATCGCTGAAGACGAATAAGCTTCTCCCAAGAGATTTCTACTTATCACTGAAGACGGATAAGCTTCTCTGAAGATATTGCCACTTATCACTGAAGAAAGATAAGCTTCTCTGAAGATATTTCCACTTATCACTGAACACGGATAAGCTCCTCTGAAGAGATTGCCACTTATCACTGAAGAAAGATAAGCTTCTCTGAAGATATTGCCACTTATCGCTGAAGACAGATAAGCTTCTCCGAAGAGATTGCCACTTATCACTGAAGAAAGATAAGCTTCTCCCAAGAGATTTCCACTTATCACTGAAGACGGATAAGATTCTCCTAAGAGATTGCCACTTATCACTGAAGAAAGATAAGCTTCTCTGAAGAGATTGCCACTTATCGCTGAAGACGGATAAGCTTCTCCCAAGAGATTGCCACTTATCACTGAAGAAAGATAAGCTTCTCTGAAGAGATTGCCACTTATCGCTGAAGACGGATAAGCTTCTCCCAAGAGATTGCCACTTATCACTAAAGAAAGATAAGCTTCTCTGAAGAGATTGCCACTTATCGCTGAAGACGGATAAGATTCTCCCAAGAGATTGCCAATTATCACAGAAGAAAGATAAGCTTCTCTGAAGAGATTGCCACTTATCGCGGAAGACGGATAAGCTTCTCCCAAGAGATTGCCACTTATCACTGAAGAAAGATAAGCTTCTCTGAAGAGATTGCCACTTATCGCTGAAGACGGATAAGCTTCTCCCAAGAGATTGACACTTATCACTGAAGAAAGATAAGCTTCTCTGAAGATATTGCCACTTATCGCTGAAGACGGATAAGATTCTTCCAAGAGATTGCCACTTATCACTAAAGAAAGATAAGCTTCTCTGAAGAGATTGCCACTTATCGCTGAAGACGGATAAGATTCTCCCAAGAGATTGCCACTTATCACTGAAGAAAGATAAGCTTCTCTGAAGAGATTGCCACTTATCGCGGAAGACGGATAAGCTTCTCCCAAGAGATTGCCACTTATCACTGAAGAAAGATAAGCTTCTCTGAAGAGATTGCCACTTATCGCTGAAGACGGATAAGCTTCTCCCAAGAGATTGACACTTATCACTGAAGAAAGATAAGCTTCTCTGAAGATATTGCCACTTATCGCTGAAGACGGATAAGCTTCTCCCAAGAGATTGCCACTTATCACTGAAGAAAGATAAGCTTCTCTGAAGAGATTGCCACTTATCGCTGAAGACGGATAAGCTTCTCCCAAGAGATTGCCACTTATCACTGAAGAAAGATAAGCTTCTCCCAAGAGATTTCCACTTATCGCTGAAGACGGATTAGCTTCTCCCAAGAGATTGAGACATATCACTGAAGAAAGATAAGCTTCTCTGAAGAGATTGCCGCTTATCGTTGAAGACAGATAAGCTTCTCCCAAGAGATTGCCACTTATCACTAAAGAAAGATAAGCTTCTCTGAAGAGATTTCCACTTATCGCTGAAGACGGATAAGCTTCTCCGAAGAGATTGCCACTTATCACTGAAGAAAGATAAGCTTCTCTGAAGAGATTTCCACTTATCGCTGAAGACGGATAAGCTTCTCCCAAGAGATTGCCACTTATCACTGAAGAAAGATAAGCTTCTCTGAAGAGATTGCCACTTATCGCTTAACACGGATAAGCTTCTCCCAAGAGATTTCCACTTATCACTGAAGAAAGATAAGCTTCTCTGAAGAGATTGCCACTTATCGCTGAAGACGAATAAGATTCTCCCAAGAGATTGCCACTGATCACTGAAGAAAGATAAGCTTCTCTGAAGAGATTGCCACTTATCGCTGAAGACGGATAAGCTTCTCCCAAGAGATTGCCACTTATCACTGAAGAAAGATAAGCTTCTCTGAAGAGATTTCCACTTATCGCTGAAGACGGATAAGCTTCTCTCAAGAGATTGACACTTATCACTGAAGAAAGATAAGCTTCTCTGAAGAGATTGCCACTTATCGCTGAAGACGGATAAACTTCTCCCAAGAGATTTCCACTTATCACTGAAGAAAGATAAGCTTCTCTGAAGAGATTGCCACTTATCGCTGAGGACGGATAAGCTTCTCCCAAGAGATTGACACTTATCACTGAAGAAAGATAAGCTTCTCTGAAGAGATTGCCACTTATCACTGAAGACGGATAAGCTTCTCCCAAGAGATTGACACTTATCACTGAAGAAAGATAAGCTTCTCTGAAGAGATTGCCACTTATCGCTGAAGACGGATAAGCTTCTCCCAAGAGATTGCCACTTATCACTGAAGAAAGATAAGCTTCTCTGAAGAGATTGCCACTTATCGCTGAAGACGGATAAGCTTCTCCCAAGAGATTGCCACTTATCACTGAAGAAAGATAAGCTTCTCTGAAGAGATTGCCACTTATCACTGAAGACGGATAAGCTTCTCCCAAGAGATTGCCACTTATCACTGAAGAAAGATAAGCTTCTCTGAAGAGATTGCCACTTATCGCTGAAGACGGATAAGCTTCTCCCAAGAGATTGCCACTTATCACTGAAGAAAGATAAGCTTCTCATAAGAGATTGCCACTTATCGCTGAAGATGGATAAGCTTCTCCCAAGAGATTGCCACTTATCACTGAAGAAAGATAAGCTTCTCCCAAGAGATTTCCACTTATCGCTGAAGACGGATAAGATTCTCCCAATAGATTGCCACTTATCACTGAAGAAAGATAAGCTTCTCTGAAGAGATTGCCACTTATCGCTGAATACGGATAAGCTTCTCCCAAGAGATTGCCACTTATCACTGAAGAAAGATAAGCTTCTCTGAAGAGATTGCCACTTATCGCTGAAGACGGATAAGCTTCTCCCAAGAGATTGCCACTTATCACTGAAGAAAGATAAGCTTCTCTGAAGAGATTGCCACTTATCGCTGAAGACGGATAAGCTTCTCCCAAGAGATTGCCACTTATCACTGAAGAAAGATAAGCTTCTCCCAAGAGATTGCCACTTATCGCTGAAGACGGATAAGATTCTCCCAATAGATTGCCACTTATCACTGAAGAAAGATAAGCTTCTCTGAAGAGATTGCCACTTATCGCTGAAGACGGATAAGCTTCTCCCAAGAGATTGCCACTTATCACTGAAGAAAGATAAGCTTCTCTGAAGAGATTGCCACTTATCATTGAAGATGGATAAGCTTCTCCCAAGAGATCGCCACTTATCACTGAAGAAAGATAAGCTTCTCTGAAGAGATTGCCACTTATCGCTGAAGACGGATAAGCTTCTCCCAAGAGATTGCCACTTATCACTGAAGAAAGATAAGCTTCTCTGAAGAGATTGCCACTTATCGCTGAAGACGGATAGGCTTCTCCCAAGAGATTTCCACTTATCACTGAAGAAAGATAAGCTTCTCTGAAGAGATTGCCACTTATCGCTGAAGACGGATAAGCTTCTCCCAAGAGATTGCCACTTATCACTGAAGAAAGATAAGCTTCTCTGAAGAGATTGCCACTTATCACTGAAGATGGATAAGCTTCTCCCAAGAGATCGCCACTTATCATTGAAGAAAGATAATCTTCTCTGAAGAAATTGCCACTTATCGCTGAAGATGGATAAGCTTCTCCCAAGAGATTGCCACTTATCACTGAAGAAAGGTAGTCAAGTCTGCTGGAGACAAATCACTGGGGAACGCCCATGGCTTTATTGAAGATGCCCCTGTTTAGGCTGAATGTTGATTTTGAAGATCTGGTTAAAAACCACGAGGTTGAAATACGTCATGGGAAATACCCATGGTCTTGAAAAGGTGCCTCTGACCGGGCTGAATCTTGCTTTGATATTCTTTAATTTCATGGGAGGACCCACGCTCTTCGCAGATAATGCCCCTGACTGGGTTAATGGTTGCTTTGAAGCTCAAAAATTTGTCCAGAATGCCCCTGACTGGGTTGATGGTTGCCTTGAAGCTCTTGAATTTTGTGGGAGGCCCCACGGTCTTTGCAGATAACTCCCCTGACCGGGATGATGGTTGCTTTGACGCTCAAAAATTTGTCCAGAATGCCCCTGACTGGGTTGATGGTCTTGGAAATCTTTGGTATTGATTTTGGATCTGATCTCGCATATGTGGATGCTTGATGATAATGATGTTCCATAAATGGAAACGCAGATACAAATGTCGGAACGCGGAGATGCAAGAGCAGGGGAGGGATGATATGATTCTGGGTATGTAGATGATACAAAAATGATTATGAAACAACATGCTTATGATGTCGAATGTGATGCGTATGATGCATATGATTGCAGATGGATAACTGGAAATGCAGGTGCCGACATGGCGGTATTTTGGTAGTTGTCAATGCAGATTGGACTTTGGGTGAGAAGGTGAAGGTACGACTCCCCGATACTCGTCTTGAACTCAACAGTTGCTGACGAAAATAAACTTGCTTGAGTAACTTGCCCCAGTGTAGTTCAAACTTGCCCTAGTATGATCTTTGGGAAAGTTCATCTTGAAAAGATGGTAACTTGCCATGAGACGACCTCGAGATGGCTTGCCCCAGAGTTTTTATCATGAAAGGATTCATCCTTCATCAACCGACTCTTGGTGGTTGGCTTCAATACATTTTTGGATTAGCTTGCTCTTGAAAGAGCGTTGAAGCGACTTAACCTGTCCTGAATGAGCACTAGAGGGATTTGCCTTTAAATAAATTTTGGGTGGCCTGCCCCTAGTTGGTACCACGAAAGGATCCATCATTGTTTAACCGATTCTCATGGTAGTGGACTTCGACATACTCTTGGAGTAGCTTGCCCTTAAAAGAGCGTGGAAGCGACTTAACTTGTCTTGAATGAACACTGGAGGGATCTTCCCTTAGCTCAAAGAAACTCCGGGAGGCCTGCCCCTGATCGGTATTCTCGAGATGATTCACTTCTGATTAACCGGTTCTCGAATAATTTGCTCCATAATCAACCGATGCTTTGGGGGTTTGCCTCAGACTGACTTATTCCCAATTTGTGGTATGACAGTGTCCTAGATCTATAAGGCTCCATGGTATATTTGATTCTGATCCAGACTACTGAAGTGGTCAAGTCCTGCTTGATTGCTCCGTGTTGGAATTTCCTTGACGCCAACTACTAACTTGCAATTGACATTGTTTGTCCACGAATGGTAATCTTAATGCAAAGTTTATGCAAGTTTTGAAAGAAATGTCGTTCATTTAAGTGTCGTGATAGTGAAAACGAATGGACCGTTTAGTCCAAACGTTGTGTTGAATTGATTGGTGTGAAAAATATAGCAGGGATAATGACACCAATGTTGATGATTAGCAAATATGTGGGGAGTCAGGTTACGCAACCTTACGATAGTATGCTTTCAGAATAAACCTCGCCTCAATTAGGTCTTTTGAGGGTTGTAACGTGGTCTGGCTCACAGTTATAAAACAAAGGATATTAGGCTCAAAGTTGATTTGTACCCACCCCTTTCTTATCGATGATCTCCCTACCTATGTTCAGTTAATTCTGCATCTGCTTGACGGTGTAAGCTTGATGGTTCAAAAATTGCTCGAAATGGCAGTCACCTTATTTTGATGGATGTCAGTGACCCTTTGATTTGGATGGCCACTGAATCTTATTTTTTTTGTTGAGGGTTTGAGGATGTTTTTTGATTTCTGTTTTTGATCCCTAACTTTCGCATGGACTGATTTTGCTTGTCAGATCCATCGGGATAGCCCTGATTTTTGCCTAAGTCCTCTTTTGAGGTGCTTGACTTAGCAGGCTTTTGATTATTTATTTTTATTTTGTTGGCGGATGGTGACTGCCATGTCATGGGTCATTGATGAACAACCATCATGTCTTTGGATTTTGCTTTGAGTGCAGGATTGGATTAATTGAACAACTACCCTGCCCCAGGTTGAGTGTTAAGGGTTTGATTATCCGAAGGAAACTCCTACTTCTAAGCTCGAAGTGGTTGACTAGGGATTAACTCCTTATATCTCTGGTGTTTAGGGGATTTGAAACAACGCCTGTACATCATTGACGAGATTCTGTCTGAAAGCACATGGTTTGCAATTATGGGTGTTTCGTTTTTCGTCATCCTCCCTCCAATATTTGCTAAAACAACAGTGATATAGTGGAGTGGATAAAAGTGTTTATGTCTATGACAAGTGGGAAGAATGAGTGAATACGACGTGACCAATTCAGAAAATGCATAAACATTTCATTAATATCACCATTCAAAACAACAATGTTTAAAAGCAAGTAGCAATTAACAGGAAGTAAACTACAAGATGCAAATGATAAAGGCGCCCAAGGACTGCCAATGCTGAGGATGTCTGCTTGTCTGGACCACTGGCTTTGGGAGATGGCCCTTGAAATCTTCGAGCTTTAGACAGCTGAGAGGTTGATATGGACGACCAAACCCCCCTCTCGAAATGATATGTACCCTTTGTCAATCAATTGCTGCACTTTGGCCTGGAAGGCTTTGCATTCTTCAGTCAAGTGCCCCTTGGATCCTCCATGATATCCATACTGAACATTGGGATTGTACCCGAGAGGGTACGGCTCTGGCAATGGCTTGAGAGTCTTGGGCTCCACCAAAGAATTTTGAATTAGATGCGGCAGAAGCTGACTCTGCGACATAGGGACTGGATGAAGAGGAGCATTCCTTCTTTCCAAGTTGTTGTGAGGCCTCTTCTGATTTTGGCGTTGATGGTTTTGTTGCTGAGGAGCATAAGGTTGTTGGTACTAATTAGGGAATTCCTCACGTGTAGGCCCTTTCATCCTCAGATTTGGCCCAGGAACAGGCAATAGATTTGGGCATGGAGATTCTGAAACCAAAGATTGTAAGATACGCTCCTGATCTGATGCAGCTTCAAGGGAGAAAGCCGGGATATCCACTTCTTTTACAACAACTGGAATAAGCCCACCTGGTACTCTCATACCGCATGGCGTGAACTCGAATGCTTTTGAATCGATTAAATCTTGAACTTTGTATTTAAAAGCTTTACATTCTTCCACATTATGGCCCGGTGCCCCAGAATGGAAATCGCAATGGGCACTTGCATCATAGCCTTGTGGTAGCTTACCAACACGCGGAGCTATAGTCCGAAGTTCAACCAATCGAAATTGAAGTAAGAGTTGCAACAATTGAGTGTAAGTCATAGGGATTCGGTCAAAAATTCTTTCGGGGCACTTCGTCCTTTGCGCACACCTCTTAAACTCAAGATTGTCTTGGGAAACAGGAGGTAGCCGTTGATGGGAAGATTTTGGAACCTCAGGTTGTGTAAAAGATCTACGAGACAGATCGCGCTCTAGGAGATATTCCAGAGGTACGGGTTGAACGATCATCCCTGCTGCGACTTCAGGCCTAAGATTTTCGTCCTTTCTTAGCACATTTTCCAAGACTTCCATAATCTGGCCCATCTGATTTTTCAGTTGATGGACTTCTTCCTTGAGCATTTTCTGATTTTGACACAAAACTTGCATATCCACCACGAATTGTCCCATATGGCTTCGGACTTCCTTCAACTCTGCTTGAATCTGCTCTATAGACCGCTTCTGCTCCATAGCTACCTTGGCTTGCATTGTATGACTTGGCCTTTCAGGGTGTCTATATTCCTCTTGCTTCAAATGCTTCACAACTCTTACAAGTTCAATGGGAGTGTCGGGAAATCAACTGCAGGTTATGGACAAAGGATGGGTAAGCCCTCGGTATCTGGTTAGGGAAGAGAATGCAAAATGATGCAGAAATGCTTATGCAGATGCAATGTTATGAGTGCATACGAGAACAGATCCACAACAAGGATTAAAGTCACAGATCCTGCAAGACAAAACAAAAAAGGTATCTTCCCCATCAGGTGGGCAGTCTATTAGTTTATAAGAGGGTATCCCAAAGGCTTTAAAACAAAGTCCCATGCACTAACCCTCAAAAGTTTTCCATCAGAACGACTACTCGTAAGACGGTAATCCTTTCAAAGGATGAACATAAAGTTATGTTTTAGCAACCTTCGGAATGAGGTTCTACAAAGGTCCTCAGAGTCACGGACTCCCACATCGGAAATAAAAACGTCATTACGACTACACGTAAGACATAATTATCCCAACAGGGTCTCATCTGAGTGGTGGAATTCGATCAAACTCAACGAGTCCTAAGTCTCGCAAATCATAAAGAATCCACCTCCTAACTTAGTGTATACTCGAAAGCTCGGGTAGGAAGCTTTACTCTCACAAACCAATCCCAAATAAACCCAACAGGTTAGAAAGAACACAACACAAACAAATAACAAAAGCAAATAAATCACATATGCGACAAGCAAACTAGGTTTGGGTCGCTAGAAGTCCCCAGCAGAGTCGCCAGCTATCGCTACTCGAAAAATGCATCGCGCAACGACGGGGAGGCGAAAAGGATAGACAGAAGAGTCGCCACCGAACTTTATTTATCCCATGAGGGGAAAGGAAAATATCGAGAAAACCTTAGGAAAGAAATGGATAAGATAGTCTCGCGACCAAGAACGGGTTCGGAAGTCGGTTATGCAAGGGGAAGGTATTAGCACCCCTCGCATCCATCGTACTCGATGGGAACCTTTTGTTTGTCGACGTGTGATTATATTTGCTAAAATATTATGCTATAAAAGTGTGTTCCAAAGGGAGAGAGGTAAAGGGTTAGAAACAGGGAAAGAGAGGTAACAGGGAAGAAGAGAGAAAGAATAGACTCGGTAGGACTTCGCGGTCCTAGGCCTACGTATTCTCAATAGACATGAGAAAGTCAGAGTCGACGTAGTTCGGGGAACTACAGATATGGGGTGAATGTGCTCGGCAAGGATTGTGGCCCTTGTGCCTACGTATCTTTACTTGAAGAAGTAAAGAATCAGAGCAGTCGTAGTTCGGCCTACGGTTTGTTAATGTTTTTTATGGATGATGCTATCATGCGTATTCTAGCAGTTTAGGTGTATTACCGCTCGCATGCGAGGAGACTTATGCGTTACCTGTTTGCGGTAGAACGGACGTAACATATCCTTTTTGAAATGATTAGGTTTTCGCCATGCGAGGTAAGATGTCACATTTGATTTGTGAGTTTATTTCTTAGGGGCGAGGTAAGTCCTCGGATAGTAACCCCTTGCGGGTAGTACCCAATTCTTTATCTCAAAGTTTTTGTTATGAAATGGTGTGGCGAATGTAGCGTCTTCATATTGAAAGACGAGTATCGAGATCACCCCCACTACAATGAGCATCCCAACACTCGAAGAGGAAGAAGACTACACTTAATCCTCTCTCTTTAATTTAATGCGAAGAGAACTTCATTCTCTTATTAAAGATGTTTTTGGTTTTGAATGGTAAGTGCTTTGCGACAGAGAACCCTACGGTAAACGTCAGCACTCGGGATAGGAGAAGGCCTACACCTAACCACTCCACGACCATTCAAGTTTTGTTGTGAAGAAAAGGGTTTGAAAATGCACTCGGTACGGGGCCGAGGTTTTAGGTGAGAAAGGTTGCGGGAGAAAGTTGTGGAAAGAGATAGGTGGAAGAAGTCGCGTCTTCGTATTGAAAGACGAGTGTCTAAACCACCCACACTACAGTGAGCATCTCGACACTCGGAGAGGAAGAAAGTCTACACTTAATCCCCTCTTTTAGTTCAATACAAAGATGATTTATTTTAAAGATGGTTTGATAGCGTCGGTGAATCGAATCGGGTCAAGAAATGAAGAGAGAAAAGAGGTGGTCTCGGGTCCATCGTTTCTCATCAATAATTTGACAGAAAAATAATAGAGGTCTCGTCATCGACCAAAACGGTGAACAATGGGACAAAAAGTCCAATAAGAAATGCGGAGTGGAATTAACTTCTAAAAGAAAACAAGTCTTAAAACTATATAAAAATAAAAGTTAATAAAACTTCTTGATAAAATATATAAGAAATAATAAAGAAATATTAACAGAAAATAGTATATAATATTTACAAACTAATCTAAATAAATATATATATATAAACTCTAAAAATCAAATAATAAAATATATTTACAAAATACTTAAACTACATATTTAACTTGCTGAAACTAATTTACAAAATGAAATATTAACAATTTAAAACAAAAAGAGTTTATATAAAAAATGTATTTTCAGTTTAATTAAAACTAATATATATTAAAAAAAATAAACACAAAAAAAAATGAAAAGGGTACTACGACTAATCACCAGTAGAGTCGCCATGGTGAGTGGGACTTCACTGTGACTCTAGCTTCGATTTGCTTCCATCGTCATCCGTGATTCGAGGTTTGTAAGGGTTTTTTCTTTCAATTTCACTTCGTTCTCATCTTCACTTCTTCTTCTGATTTCGTTTTATCCTTTTGTGAGATTAAGCCCAGGTTTGGCTTTTCCTCGAGCTTCCAGTTTGCGATTCAGTTTTATTCACGTGAACAACAACACAATTCGCCCACCCATCGATTCTCGCTTGCTTCGGATTCCTCTAAAGGTTTGTATGGTTTTCAAACCCGCTTGCTCTTCGTCTTCTTCTACTGTTCTTCATTTTGTTCTTGATTGAGTTCTGAGATTTTGTGAGTTTGGTTGATTTGGGTATAGGTTGAAGAAAAGAAAGGTTGAAGGATGATGGTTGTGAGATTTGAAAGTGGGTTTTGAAGAAAGGTGCAAGCAATGGAAAGAGATTTGAAGGTTAAAGGAGTTATCACGGTGGAGGTTCGAATGGGGTCGTATACCAAGTGTTTGTGAAAATCACCTCTGTTTGCGTTTGAGCTTTGGATTTGAAGGAGAGAAATTGAACTGTGGGTTTGCGGAGAGAGAAGAGGAAAGGAAGTGTTGTTGTTGTTCTGTTGCTGAAGAAGGAGATGGAAAAGGATTTTTTGGTTGTTGATTATGGTAGTGAATGAGGGATACACAACCATGAGGGGTGTTATGAGATTGAAAGAAGATTCTCATATGGAGGAGGTGTTGTGTGGTGTTTGTAGGAGGTATACGGAGGTGATGTTTGTTTCTGAAACGGAGAAGATGAAACGATGGATTGTGTAGAGATTCGCGGTTGGTTTATGGGTATGAAACTGGGTTTGAGATTATTTGGTTTGTTAATGGAGGCGGTGTTGAGATTGAATCTGCGAAAAGTCTCGGAGTGTAACCGGAGCGACCATGGATTGGAAACGCTGTTGTTGTTCTGCAACGCCGAATACGTTGTTGGAAGTGGTACTGCATTGACCACAATGTTGTTGCTGCAAGACGAGTTATGGTTGACGACGTCGGAACATCTAAGTCGTTACCGATGGAGGTGAACTCGTTATGACATTTTAGTGTGTGGTGATAAAAAAAAGCAGACAAGTTATGTAGTGATTTTCATGGCGAGTTTGAGAGGGTGAGTGAATCTTGCGAATGAGTTTTTATTGAAAACAGGTTTCTACTGGGTTTTGAAGAAAGGTTGCTTGACTGAGATCAAGAGAAATGGTGGGTTTCAGTGGCTGGGTTTTGTTTGGTTAAAGCAGAAGCTGGGTTGAGAAGGACTTAATGGTTCATGAGTCATTGTTTGCAACGAATGGGATGATAGTTGGGAAGGAGGCTGGAGGCGCCTCAGATTAGCGTTTTCTTGATTTATCGTTGTGCCTATTATGAAAGCTGTCTTGGCTTCTTTTTTTTTTAGAGAAGAGTTGAAGAATGGTCTTCTCTTCTGGGTATGTTTTCTGGCCTTTTCCCATAATCCTTTTTGGTCTGTCCCTTTTTGAATCAAATACAGGTTGTTTTGCAGGTCCTATAGTACTGGTTTTGGGTAATGGTTGTCCGGTTTGTTTGTTGCTTTGCGTTGCGGTACAAGTTGCAGCAGAGGTTAATTATAGCCTTGTATTGTGAGCTGCATTTGGGGCCGTACTAGTTGAAGGAAGATAGTGGTGAAGGCCTGCTGTAAGTGCGTACAATATGTTGGGGTGTGGGCTGTATTGTACGATTTGAAGTAGTGGCATTGGGTATTTGGCATGTCGTTGCAGTACCGTCTTGTCTGGCGTGGAGGTGAAGTGGGTCGTATGGGAAAGCTCCTTTTTTTTCAATATTTTTTATCTCTTTTTGAAATTGATTGTAACTTGTATGTATAGTATACATAAACACTTGTGGAGAATTTGTGAGTTTTGTAGGCGTATGAGCCTTTTTATTATTTTAAACAAGTTTATTATGAAATAAACCCTTGTTTATTTTACGTTGGACTTTTGTACTTTCCTAATGATTCTGGTAGTCTTATAATCATAACATAAATAAAATTATGGTATTGTGTTTTGTGTTAACTTATGAAAGTGGGTGAAAGTATGAATGACTTGACAATTTAGTAGTGGTAGCATTTTGGCACTTGTGTTGGAGATATGATTAGGCCAGGAATGATTTTCATGGGCTCATCCTTTATTCTTTGCAAACGAGATTGTATGGGATTTCTCTTGTGAAATGAAATTTATTTGGATAATGTATTTCTTTGGGATTAATGGATGGATTCGGACCTGAATGGATCTAAAACCTCTTGAATTTTCCTTGAATCAAAGCTCGACTTCATCAAATAAAACTTGAACATGCACCACCTTGGGCGGGAACCATTCCTTGAAATCATAAGGCTTATGAATTGATATATGAACTTCTGAAAATTGCATAAAACCCCATTTGAATCCTGAGACATACAACCTTTGAACTGTCTATACAAGCCTTGATCCAAATGAAACTAAATCCATTACTTGAATGACCAGTAGAAACAACATATATATATATATATATATATATATATATATATATATATATATATATATATATATATATATATATATATATATATATATATATATATATATATATATATATATATTTGGACTTTTTTTGAACAGTAGACGGTTAGCGGATGTACAGATGAAGGCTACATACAGGTAGGACAAATTTGGGGTATAACAACAGCAGCACCTGCGCGGCCATAACAGAATAATTCGCGATTTAAGAGTTAAGAGAATTTTTTATTTAATTCCAACCCTCAGTTTGAAGTCATTATAGGGCAGAGGTTTGAGCGGCCGGGAGGGCGACAACCGGATGTTGCCACCGACTTCCTACCAAGAACGAAGCATCGAAGCAACTAATTTCAGATAGCCCTATCACAGTTCGAAAGTACAAGCGACATTAAGGCCGCAGCTGCATTGGCAAGCTATCAGCTCAAGTGTTTCATCACCATAACAACAACAGTTTTTTTCACTTCTTTCATGGTTCAGACTTGTAAGTCATCATAACCACTTTGAACCTTCCTCGATACAAAGACCACAACTGGCAGCTTCCGAACGGATTTCGGCATCCTGAAAGAAGAAGAGAAACGTTAGCACAACAAATATTTCCATATCAGTTGCAAATATCAACTACAAAACAATAGCAGTACAGAGTAGCAAGCATCAACAGCGAGCGTTTCGGCATCATCTGCAAGCACATCAGTGGCAGCATCAAGCATTTCAAAGCCAGCACGAACAAACAACACAACTAATAATCTGAATAAACCATTGCAGAAGGAGTTTGAAGGATAAAGGTTAAGGATAAGAAGAGGTTATATTCTCAGTCTTCAGTTCCACTCATCATTGGGCAGAAGCTCGAGTAGCCGGAAGGATAACAAAGGGGTTTGTCGTCAACTCCCTACCAGCTCGAAAGCATCAATGAACATTCGAAAGCAACAACGACCGTAAACTTCTTAGCTCAGACGTAATGTCGTCATCGCCGTTTCGAACCTTTCTCAGCAAGCACAAGACAAGGCGAATATCTGAACTCAAAACATAGCTTTCCTTGAGAGAAGAAGAGAAGCATTAATGCAACTTCAAAACATTAATGCGGAAGTTAACCAGAAACAGTAAAGATACGAGCCCAAATATCACATATCAATATGAAAGAGAAAGATTCAAACTTCCCAAATTAAAGCCAGCATGTCATCGACAAAATCAAGCGAACAAGAAAAGAATTGAAGTTGTTCCCCAAATTCACCAAGCTGTCTCGACAAGATCAGACAAACAAGGAAAGAATTGAAGAGCAATATTCATTGGAGGCCTATTGGTTTCACTTATAAAAGGGGCAACATTCAGCAAATCAAGGATCAGGAAAAAAATCACCGAAAGAGAGGAAGCATACCCGCTCAGAGCTTGATCGAGAAAGTCCATCACCGCCGCGAAGCTCAGACTACCTGCGAAAACTCATCATCTTCGGTCGAGGGAGAGAACGAGATCGTGGATTGCATCACTGTTTCCCCGCTACCGTCAACGCGCCACCGACTCCTGTTTGTGGGTAAAAGTCTACTCCCAAATTATTTTTGCATGTTTTTTCTTTCCGCTTGGTTGCAGACTATCATAAAGCAAGACGGAGAAGAAGACAGAGAAATTGTTCGAAGAGAAGCGACGATGGAGATCGCAAAGTGATGAGGAAGAAGAAGGTCGACGCCGCGAGATGGTTTAGGGAGGGGATAAAGGGCTTTGTCTTTCTTTCTTTACTTGTTTTATTTTTTTTTTTGTAAATTTTGTAATGTAAAATAATCACACGCGATGCACACACGCACATACCACGCACCCTCGCACATACGACCCTTGGGTCTCCAACGGATCTCATCACACGGTCAACATCGCACATACCCACAGTAACTCATGCACCTCGCTCGCATAGGATCCATCCGCCTGATTAATCTTTTTATTAAATTATTAACCTCAATTATTTTATAAACTAACAAATTAATCCTTTTTTAATCACTTAACTAATGATTTTTTTTTAAATCAACCTAATTAATAATTATTAATATCTATTCTAATCACCCTTTTTAATTGGATTGCATTTCATTTATTTAATCTCTTAATTAACTTTTCTTTTAATTAACTAATAATAAATTCGTTGGTTAATCTTTTCTTAAATAAATAGTAACTCTTAATTAAACTTTGCAAAAAGGTAAATCAACCTTTTAATTAAGTTCTATTTCTAATATCTTGGTAATTGTTTAAATAAGCATCTTCCTTTTAATTAATTAATTTGATAATTCTTGAGTGAACTTTTTTATAAAACTTTTCTTAATCAATCCACACTTAAATCAATCTTTCTAAGCAACATAATAATCACTCTTTTCTTAAATAATTAGAAAATATTTCATAACTTAACTTTACTCATTTAATAAAAATAATGATATAATAACTAAGTTTATTATAATAATAAAAACTTATTTTATAACTAAAGGAAATAGTAACTTGTTAATAGAATATTATCTTGTATCTGATAAACCTTTTTATAAACCCTTTTATTTAAAATCAAATCTCACCCAAATAATATATTTTCTCTTAAATACAAATTCGACTAAAATTAATCAACTTCGCTTAAAATCCAGTCGCGCACGCTTCCGTCTCTCAGCACCCATTCGATCATTTCCAATTCACACACTCACTTAGTGCTTTCATGCGTTTGTCTATGGATTTATTTATACGCTGTTACATTATCTATTTTTTATCGTATTTATTTTATCGCATTGCATAATGTCCAAAAGAAGAACTTGCGCGTAACATAAAACATACGCGTATGCATATCATTTGCATCATAACCCCCGTTGATCCTTGATCCCATTCAAGTCGATCTCTTAAGTTAGATCCTACCCCATAAGGAGGACCTTTTATCTTTACAACATAGAAACAAAAACAATCCAACTCAATACAATTATTCAAACACATTAGAGAATAAGATGTTAATCATCTTAAGTGAGATAAAACTTCTACCCCATAATAATTCAATCAATATGTAGGGATTTTTCCGCTTAAGAGAGATAGAGGCGTACTTGTTGACAGTCCGAGTACTTGAGCCCTTCTCTTAAGACGATGCAAAGACTATTTTCCTACAAAGTTGTGATGGTCAAATTAAGTAATCTCCCTTAAAATGACAACTCGTATTTTCTCCTATAATCAATCAACCAACTACCCTTATCCCGTAGGAACTTTGACCATAGTCAAAGAACTTCCTCAAACCCTTTAGGGGAACTACAAATACTCTAATTCCATTCCCATCAGGATATGTAGGCATAAGATGCAACGTCTTGGCGAGTATACTTAGAATTAAACCACTAGGTCTTTCATCCTTTAAGCAGATAACTGTAACAGCCCAAATTTCCTTAATTAATTATTAATGTTAATTAATTTAATTAATTGACTTATTTTAATTATTGGATTTATTTGGTAGAGAATTTGTGAGAAGAGAAATGGGGAGGAAAGAAAATAAGGAAGTATATAAGGAAAGTGGAAGAGAAAAGAAAAGATAGTAAGATAAAGGAAATAGAAGAGAAAGAATAGAGAAAGAGGAGAAAAGAGAAGAGGAGAGGGAAACTTGGAGAAATCATCAAGAATCAACTTCAAGCTTCAATCCAATCGAGGTAAGGGTGAGAAACATTATTATTTGGTCAATGTATGTGGTTATGTATGTGTGGGTTGGGTTTTGTTGTGAGTTTCCACTATTTGTCAAGTTAGGACAAAATGGATTTAATCGGTAGAATCGTGGTTTAATCGGTTAGAAACTGGGAACAATGCCGTAGAATAGTCGGGTGATGTGTGGTTAAGTTGTTGGTACTGATTTGGGGAAGAATCGGTCGATTATTGGTGGATTGGAAGTTGGGGACAGATTGAGGGTTCTGTCTTCGCAGATTCGCTGGCTCTCGCCAGGCGAGTGAAGGCGAAGCTTCGCCGGGCGAAGCTCAGTGAATGCTAGCAAATAATTCAGAATTAAATCCCAGTGGTCTTTGCTAGCAAGTTCGCCAGGCGAAGAATAGGTAGCGAAGGTTCGCCAGGCGAATCCTTCAGCGAAGGGCAGCGAACCAAGTCAGTAGCTACTGAATTTGCTCGCTATGGAGTTCGCCGGGAGAAGGTCCAGCGAGCATTCGCCACGAGGCTTCGCTAGGCGAATGGTGGCGAATCAGACAGTGTTGTTTCTGTTCTGTGTTTTTCATCCAATGGTTGTTTGCTTGGTTCAATTATGTTAACCTCATGTGATATGAATAGCTTGTGTGCTATTGTGATGAGCTGTGGGTAGCCTTTGAGCGTGAATCCTAGATTGTGATATGTGTATTGTTTGAATTGATTAGGGATACATGAGGACATATTAGTGAATATGTATGTATGGTCTAATAAGTGTGTGAATGCATATTGTTATATGCTAATGTATGTAATGCATGGGAACATATCGTGGATATGTGTGCATTGTTTTGATGAAATGATGATGGTATTGAATGTGAATGCCTTGAATTGTTATGAATATGTTGTGTGTGCAATCATGTTGTAATTCTTGAAGGGATGAATTATTTGAATGCATAGGATTAAGATGCGGGAACGGTCTTAAGTGCATTTTGTTGGTTGATTGCATATGCATCATTAGTCAAGAGGCAATGTTTGCTAGTTCGTGGAGACTAGTGGCTTGTCCCAAACCTAGAAGGGTGAGTTTGAAGCCTAGGGGACGGGTTTTGTTGTTATCGGTCTAGAAGGGTGGACCCGGTTTAAGTGTAAAAACCGAAAAATGATAACAAGTGTTGGTACCACATTTCATTGAGTTGCATTGAGTTGTTTTGGAGTCACATAGCATAAATGTCATTGATATATGAAAAATGCTTGTGAGTGATTGTATATTGGATAATTGTGCATGATGAGATATGCTAGATGAATATCCATGCTTGTTCATATGTATGATGAGATGTATATGACTACGAAAATGAATTGTGGTGAGAAATGTGGATTATATGTAATTGTTACTTGTATATATATAATCTTATGCATTGATTATTATGGTAATATTTCTCACCCTTCTGCTGTTTTATAATGCTCTATGAGGCATTGCAGATTAGGTTGCTGGAGATTTCTTTTGTGAAGTATAGCTTCATTCTTTTGAGTCGGGCTGCTCTGATTATGTAACACCGGGTAGTTAGGCTTGTTTAGTATTCTTTTGTGATACACTGGTGATATATCAGTTGATGATGTTTTGTAACATGAATGATATTAATGAACCAACTGGATAACATGTATTTATGTGATTAAATGTTTTGAGCCAATTTAAATGTTTTAATCTTCCGCTTTAATTCTAAATATCGAGATGTGGGTTTAAGGACTAAGTTCCTCTACTTGAAAAACTATCCAACTGTTGCATATTTTTATAGAGCAGGTATTGAGTGTTTTATTGGTAATAATGTGGCATACTTCTTTTATACCGTATTTTAAATTATACTCTGATAAAATTTATATGTGCCTATATATATATATTATTGTTTATTCGGGGGAATAGAAAGGGGTGTTACAATAACCCTTAGAAATAAACAAACATAAAACAAGAGGTTCATATAGAGTACTACAGAAACTTAGGATGATAGCACCTTCCCTAAGTTTAACCAACCCCCAAACCTATAACTCTCTAGCTTTTGCATATGCATTGCATTGTGGGTAATTCGATCTTTTTCCCTTCCTTTGGACAAATAAAAGACCGGTTGTAATGAATTTAGATTCAATCTAATCAATAGCTTGGTATCCAATTTTCACCGCGACAGTGTGTTGGATAACAGAGGAAGTTGGGATGATATTTTTCCTTTAATAGAATCCACCTACAATAAAAGTTTCTGTGCAAGCATTGGGATGGCCCCATATGAGGCTCTCTACGGAAGGCGGTGTCAGACTCTCTTATGTTGGAATCAAGATGGAGAAAACATGATAGTGGGACCAAAGAGATTGTGGAGGCAAATCGCCACATATCACACAAGTCTGCAAGACATTGGTTAATGCAGGTTTCGATGATGACAAATTCCCCGGATAGACTGGAAAGTATGAATTCTGGATCCACTAAACCAGATGCAACGTATTACCCACCATATCCTTTTTTCGCTTGTCTTAAAACTTCTGAAATGAATATACTTTGTGTTGACAAAATGCAATCATGACTAAATGCATGAAAAACTTCAAACTAATGAATTTTTGCAGGCTTGCAGGATATGGGTCGACCATAGGGTCGGCGTATTCATCAAAAAGGTCCAAATCAGTCAATGCACAAAGCATGCATCGACCATAGGGTCAGCGCATGAAGGAATAACATTCCAGCGGGTCAGCGCGTAAGGGCATGGGTCGACCATAGGGTCGGCGCACAAAGGAAATGGATTTCAACGGGTCAGCGCACGCCGACTCTATGGTCGACGCACACTGATGAAATTTCCAGAAATCCAAAATAGCACAGGCCATGCGTCGACGCACAGACCTGTTATGGTCGACCGTTCACACGGAAAATCTGTTTTAAAATACTTCCCTCTCATATTTAAAATATTGTTATGTCCTGAATTTTATTGGCACTATATATACTTGCTTAAACACTTGTGTTTACTAACATTTTGATATTCTTTTGATTCATGTGTTCAAAAACAAGAAAGAGTGAAATAGGTGTCCAAGATTCATCATCTTCATCTTCAACATCTCACAACATTTCAATTACACACAATCATTTTTGAAATGCATTTGTGAGAGATTCAAGGTGATAAGGTTCGAGGCTTAGATTGGAGAATCAAGCTTGGGTTGAAGATTGCGACAGGTTCTTTCTTGAATAAAACCATTGGGGTTTTTCCCTCCAAGATTGGTTCGAATTTTGGGGGTTTTTGGACGAGATTCTTCATCAACAATCAATCGAGCGAAGGTGATTATGAAGAGGTGGTCTTCACAAGTCTAGTAGCGGATTCGGTGATTTTGAAGGGAAGATCTCGGGTTCGATTTGGTGTTGTTGAGATCAGCCGGAGCCAAAGGTTTGAACAACAACGTGTTCTTCAATAAGGTGGCTGGAGTCGGAGGTCCATCAACACAAATCGAAGAACTTGATTCAGCTTGAATCAAGGGGCAAGGAGTGAAGGCAACTTTCAACACATTGAGATTTTTGTTGTATATTTGCTGCTCAATCCTTGTATAAACTGTTCATTCAAACAGGTGATATCTATACAATATATCTCAATTCTAGTTTTAGAATTGAGGGTAGACGTACCCCGAAGCGAGGACGACGGGGGAACTGCCTCACCAAATTACTTGTCTTCTCTATTTTCAGCATTTACGTTACAGCTCAAATAAGTAATTTTTGTGTAAGCTCTATTGTCAAAATTGTGATATCAATTGAGTAAGAGGTTAAAACTTTGTTTTTAACTCTAAAGTACAACAATACATTGTACTAGGCTGGTTGAAATCACTTACTTAACATAAACATCACTTGAAGTGTTTTTGCATACCAAGTGTTTGACATATTGCTTGAACCAAAATTATCTTACTTGTGTATCTAGTTTTGGTTTGATTTTGAATCATTGGAACTAGGAATCCTTACAACTGAAGTAAATAATTGATAAGTGTAGTTTGTGTTGTGATTCTATTTTTCCGAACTGTCATTAATCCATAGGCTTACGTATATCCGGTTTTCCAATAACCGTTCGTTTTAGACTATATTCTTCCTCGGCCGCTTCCGCACTTAAAACATTTTTAAAACCAATTTTAAATTGGTAGCGCCGACTCAAATTTTAATTGGGAATCTATTCAACCTCCCTTCTAGATCCGTGCAATAGTCTAACACAAAGATGGTGCAACAAACTACAGATAAGGTTATAACAATTAAGAAAAGAATGAAGGTTTCTCAGGATCGCCAAAAGAGTTATACAGACAAGCGTTGTAGGCCTTTAGAGTTTGAGGAAGGAGAACACGTTCACCAAAAGGATCTGCAAACATATCTCACCATTTATGCATCACATCATTCATCATAAGAAACAAGAAATCCATGTCATGATATCAATAAACAACAACCAACAACAGCGACTCAACAAATGTACATTCATAAGCATTTATTCATGTTACTTCACCAAAACAACAATACATCATCGTATAACCATAACGATTTGCTAACTGATCATACGAGTCAGCATAAATATTGACACATTAGGTACATAGTTATAATTAAAATATTTCACCAAGCTTCACCATATAATAGCCCTGTGTGTTAGTTTTCCAAGGCTTCAAACTATGCCTTAATCCGAGTTACGAAACTCACGTTACGACGAAAACAATTGGAAACAAAAAATCAACATTTCTGGAAAACACAACAGATGTAACCGGTTACACCAAAACCCGTAAACAGTTACAGTCACACAAATTTCAAAAAAAAACTTATTAGTTCAGCTGTAATCGATTATCACTATACTAGAACGAAAAAAACACAATTTTCATTGTTGGAGGCCTTCTGGACCTTCAATTTCGATTCCGTAAAAACCCCTAATCTCAGAATTCAACATACTACACTTATTCAGTGATTGAAATAGAAATTTCAAAATATATCACATATTGAAATCAACAAAATCATTCAATCTCATCAATTCATGTTTACCCTAAACCTTCCAAACCCTTAAACATGGCGGAAAACATTTAACATCTCAAAATAAAAAATAGTGCACATGTAGGCATACGAATTTCATCATCAAAAGAGACAATAACATCAAAATATAATATAAATTCATAATTAATCACATCTCAATTTCCCTAAAAAGAGTAAGGACCTCTCATTTCTACCTCATCATGCAAAACACCTAGATTGGTAGCCCTTTCTCCCTCTTACCTTAGATCTTCAACAATTGATGATGACTTGTGCAGCCTCTGTGAGTTCTCTTCTCAATTTACTAGTTTGCTCCTCTTCCCCCATTTTGCCTCTTTTCTACGTGTCTAAAATTTTTCTAAAAACCTAGCTCTTTCCCTACATTTAGAATATATACTCCATCACCACTTTGTCTAATTATGAAATTTATCCAACTCAATAATAACTTCTCTATTTTTACCCCTTATTTTCTCCAATTCACACAAATAGCCCAATTCAATCATTTTATTATTTAATTAATTAACTCAAATATAAATACTATTTATTCTAATAGTTAATTAAAATTCCAATTAATTTCTAAACAATTATGTCAAACTCTTACTCTCTCTATACCTCTACTCAAGGATACTTACTCCCATAATAACACAACAAATCATTTAAAACACTAATTAATCAAATAAGATTCTAAAAAAATTAATTTAATTAATTAATTAAATTTAAGGTGTTACACAATCCACCCCAATCAACAAAAATCTAAACAATTAATACGATTCATAACATTATAACAACAACACAGCAAGAATAAGGCGTAAAAAGTGAAGCAAAATAAGGAATCAAAGACCTCGTCGGAGCTTTGAAAGTCCTACGAGATTATGGAGACAACAAGGTACCTCAGGTAAGCTTCACTGATTCTTCTCTCTATCTTTGCTTTTGTTTCTTGTTGCTCTTCTTCTCCTTCTTTTGCTTTCTCTATGTACGCTCCAATGAAGGTGAGAGCAACCTCTTGTGAGGTTTGAGATAACTTAACTTACTCAAACTTCAATGAGAAATTTGAGAAGTTTTTATGATGAGCTTTTGAGTAAGCGGCGAGGTTCAGGCTGAGGTTCAATAGGGATTCTTCGTTCTTTAGAGTGAATAGTGGGGATGGTTTTATAGTGGAGTCAATGGTGGATTGGGAGGGAAAAAAGAGGGAAAAAGAGTTTGTTAGCACTGAATTGGAGTGAATTTTTGTGGTAATCCTCATGAAATTATTGAGTGAAGGGCTGAGATTAGTTGTGATTGAAAATTTGTTAAGATTTGTGTTTGTTAATGGGATGTATAATGATCTTGATGATGGATGGTTTGGAGGTGAGGATGTATATGTTTGATGAGAGGTCACACGTTTTGCAATGCTGCTCTTACCTATTTTTTTTTCCAATTATTATTTGTTAAATTCATTGTATGTTGTTATGTGATGTATGAACTGATGTATGCAAATGTTAGAATGTTGATGATGAGATGAGAATGCAGTGGCACACTTTTTCCATTTTGGCTTGTTTCATTTTTTATTTTCCAATTTAATTCAATTCAAATATGGATGTAGAAGTATGTATTGTGATGTTTGTATGTAAATGATGATGTGTGTGTAAACTGCAACAAAGCTGGTGTCTGCCTTGCTTTGCAATCTCTTTTCAAATTCAGCTTTTTTATGTATGCTTATGTATGATGCTCATCATTTTCATGTTGGCTTGTTGTACGCAGAATAAGTGCAAGTGATGGCATGTAGGGCATGGCCATGAGATGGTGAAGATGATATGTAGCAAGGGATGGAAGAGGCGTGTGGGGGTGATGTTGGCAATGTTGTGAAGAGGAAATTCGTGGGCCAAAGGGCTCCAATAAACTTGGACTCTTTTTTTTTCTATTTTTATTTTTGTACTTTCTTTTTGTATTTAAACTTAAAATGTATAAGGTACAAACTATATAATAAAATACTTTCCTTCTTTGTACTTAAAATTAAAATGATGTAATGGATGCTATGAGTGAATAAAAAAAGATTTCGTATTAAATTGTAAAAACCTACTTTGTGAATGATAAACATTTATTCCAATATTGGATTTTAAAGGTTCATGCCATGATATTTTTAGAATACATTGAACAAAATAAAATAAGCTTCCTCATCCATAATGGACATAAAATCATAAGCTTCTTCATTCACCAAGGACATGGAATTATAAATGTAGGAATGGACTAAAAATGAAAGATGAAAAATGATGTACTATGTTTAAAATGTGAGAATAATGTGACTTGAGATGAAATGATGTCTATCATTCACAAAATAAAATAAGCTTCCTCATCCATAATGGACATAGAATCATAAGCTTCCTCATTCACCAAGGACATGGAATTATAAATGCAGGAATGGACTAAAAATGAAAGATGAAAAATGATGTACCATGTTTAAAATGTGAGAATAATGTGACTTGAGATGAAATGAGTACCTAAAAATAAGGCCATACACAAGGTCTAAACATGAATTCCTATGGCCATAGGCCAGATGGCTTATTATGAATTCAAGTGTGACCATGCTTAAATGATCCTAAATTTAACTGGACCTAGACCTAAAAAATGCAAAATGTGCAAAATGTAAAAAGGTTAAAGGACAGATAAATGGTATAACAAAATTGGTATATGACACTGCTGAGTCAGCAAAATACTCTAAGGGTGTAAAGACTTTAGTTCTATTTGAGCAGATGTTAAACTACCTCGAATAGAAGTCAAAGCCTAGCCCTTCTTTGCCACGGTCTTCACCACAAGGTCATTCTTTGGAGATGGAAGATTTAGGGGTAGCAAAGCATTATCCTCCCCAAGAAGAGAGGTATAAGCTTTCTTTACTTCATGTAGGTACCTCTCCCATTGAAGCTTCAAATTGCGAATGCTATCCTCCAATAGCTCCTTGTCAGCATGGTGCCAGCCAGACCAAAAAGCCTCCCAATGATCAAATCCTCCAAGGGCCAAAGCAGCAAAAGCGCAACAGGTATATCAAGCCAGAGTAGCCAATTCTTCATATAGAATAAGCCCGAAAAAGTTAGCCAATATGACCAAAATGCCTCCCAATGAATAGATCATCCAAGGCCCAAAGCAGCAGAAGTGTCTCAGGTATATTGAGCCAGAGTAGACAATTCTACCTGTAGAGTAGCCCCGAAAAGGTTAGCCAAATAAGAGCAACCCTGGTCCAATCGATAAAGTCAGAAAGGCCTCCGTAACGACGTCACTTCCAATCGAATGTATTTCTCTCATTAGAAGTCAAAGTTGTACTTCATTATCCATGTAATCTGCATATAACTGTGGGTAAAGAGAATACATCAGGGATAAGAAGATTAAAAATATTGAAAGCCCCAAAGGTTATAGAGCTTACCAAATATATATTTTCTCTCTTCTTGAGAGCGGGCTCCTATCAACAACCGGACGTTAATAAGGCGCTACAAGCATTTCTTGTCAACCTCTTCCACCGGAGTACCTCCTCATATGTATCCCAAATTGCTGATAAACTTCATTAATAAACCCTTTTGGTATTAATCCTTTTTCTTATACACGTAAAGTTTGTTCCCCAAAAGAAAATCACCCACAATCCAGTACTTAGAAAATAGGTTAGCACACATGCCTTCCACTCTGTCGCCGACATTAAAAATTGTCACATGAGCTCTAAAACTGACAGGGGTCACCAAAAAGAACTGGTCCTCAAAGGGCATCAACTGTGGAAGAGGTCCAAATATGTGGATATTTGGTTCTAGGTATATTAATCCTCTATCCCTTGTCCGAGTTGCCTTGTCAGGGAGGTATCTGAAAAGATGAAAGAAAAGGACCACTGAAGACTCTCCAGTCAAATATTTGCATCAATACTATTATACCTTCACGTACGCCTAGCTTGTAGGATGAAGTTGCGAATGAGCCATTTCCAGGTGTTTCAAAACCTTTACCTCAAATGAATAAAGGGAAGGTGAAGGCCCATGATAGAGAAAACACATTCATAGAAGGAAATGATGCAATTACCATATTTGTCGCATATTCTTTCATCCTTAGAGAGACTCAAGATTCCTCAGTAGAAAAGTGGACCAACTTCTATAAATGCTTCAACAAAGTTGTTTGCTTTAGAGAAATAAAAAATGGTAGAAGAGTAAACAAGACCCACTTAAGAAGATGGATTATCCTTATGGGACTTGTGAGTGCTTTTCTATGATTTCTTGCCCATGTTACATTAACTTTACTGTTGTTAGGAAACAAAACGCTAAAGAAGAAGGTAACTGCTAGACTTGGAAAAATTATTCAAGAGGAAATGCCACCGACCCTTCGAAAGGAAACTATATTGTAGCATACAAAGAGACTTCACCAAACACATCTAATCACTCGTACACAACACTTAAGTATTTCGGTTCCACAAGAGTCGTAGTAGTGATACACCCAAAAAAACATTTGAAGTGTGGTGCATTAAATGCATGATTATGTAAAGGAATTAAAGCATATTTCCTTCGCTTATCCCAAGGTGATCAAGGGGTGGTCGACTTTCGAAGCTGAGACAACATAGTCTCCACATCCTTATACATTAGAGAGATCTCGAGGGGAAACTATTCTGGGCTAACCGCATTGACCACCGAGAAAGTGGCCCACTCTTTCCAAAATCTTCTTAGCACATGAGTATTATCATCCTAATGATCACGAGAGATCTCAACTACAAGTTCATCCAACGGTTCTCTACATTTCACTCTTAATAAATAACAAGTTCATTATTTTCCTCCCTTCCTCTTTCTCTCTCTGTATATATATACACACACATACACACACACACACACACAAAGAGAGAGAGAGAGTGTGTGTGTGTGTGTGTGTGTGTGTGTGTGTGTGTGTGTGAGAGAGAGAGAGAGAGAGAGAGAGAGAGAGAGAGAGAGAGAGAGAGAGAGAAGACACCAAATCAAGGTAACATGTTTCAAACTAAATTTCATTTAATTCTACTCAATCATATACTAACTTGAGCGTTGGATTTCTAGTCTTGTAGGTTCCCCCACTCCATTGCGTCAGAAGCTGTGACCCACCATCACCATTACTTCTACATTAATATCTAGTTCCATAACTGAACAATACCTTTTAGTTTTCCTTTGATTTTGCAAACATTTTGGATTTATGTGAGATTTATTTCTACATTTGAAGCAAGTTGGATTGAAGGTTGATTTTTCTTTAATTTGTTTCTAGAGCTTTGGAGTTTGTTTTTTGTAACCTTAGGAATTCTTTGAATTTTCAAAACATGAGGTCCATGTCTTTATCACTTTAACTTTGGAAGTCTTCATCTTTTGACTTGATTGTTTAATATTTGTAACTTTTAAAGCAAAAATTTTCTTCTTTTTGTCTTCTTCTTCATTCTTAACTAGACTTTTCTTTCAAATTGTATCGTACTTTTTTCTTGTCCTCTATGGTCCATATTTCTTTATCATTGTTTTCCACAACACCATTTACTTGATGTGTGGAAATAAAATGACGATGTTTAATAGCCTTCTAAATACCATAACAATCCGTTATACGAAGATTCTTATATTCACTTTCCACACAACATACCATTATTCATCAAATGATGAATCTCTATTTAATGAATCGTTTGAAGTCATTCCAACCTCTTTGAACTATTAGTCTTATAATAGGAGTTAGAATCTGATGCCACTTGTTAATTAAGTGACTCCAAATATAAAAAGGAGAGGAGTGAATTATGAGATTCGAAATTCGAAAACAATTTATAAAAATCTTTGATTTTGAAAATGTTTATGTTAATATAAATGAAATTTTGTTCCACAGGGGACAAATGTTGGACCAAATGTTGAGACAACTTGTCTAACTTCTTAAACTAGAATGAAATTAATAAGGTAACAATAAAACAGTATAAAAGGTAGTAAAATAACACAAAAGATTGGTAACCCAGTTCGATGAAACCACACCTATGTCTGGAGGACACTCTACCCTAGAAAAGAAATTCACTACTTTGAATTAGTACACTTAGTATTACAAGAACCAACAAACCTAATCTTGTTTAAAGCCTCTTCATAATCCTAATGACTTTTTATTTAAGAAGTCCTCCTAAATATAAGAATCTACTCACTTTCTTCTCAATCAGATAACATGTGATTGGTGTTTACAATTCAATAACCAATGATGAATATTACAACTCAACTAAGACAAACCTTTTATGCCAAATTACTGAAACATAGAGGTGTATAATAGTAGTTTCCACACTAATCCAATTATGGCATTAGCTTGGAGTACAAGAAATAAAAGACTCAAATCCTAGCACAAAGAACCTAATTATTGCGCATAAAAACTCTTGTTAAATAATGAAGAATGAGTCTCCTTACATAGCAATGTCTTCTGAGTTTTTTCTCCTTGTGGATCTGCATTTAATTCGTCACAAAATAGTTGAATTAATTGGATATGATTTGCTTCTCAAATCTCTCCAACATAATGTATGATTTATTATATTTTAAATTCAAATTTAAATCACATTTAAATCTGATTTAAATACCTCAATTGTCAAAGAAATCAACTAAACATTGCTAAAAGTAGTGCATCAAATCTGATTAAAAACCAGTTAGAAAATCCGCATTAAACAACATCGTACATGACCTGCTGTTAAGGCCAGATGTTGTACCTCACATGCTGGAACATGGAGTTTAACATATTGTACCAGAACTTCCCAATCAACTCTTCTCATTGACTTGTAAATATTCTATTGTGGAGAGAGTCTTGGATAGATAAAATCTGAACAAACTGTAATTTCCATATGTTAGTTTCCAAAAGACCAGATGTTGCAGCTCATATGTTCGCACATGTTGTTCAACATGTGTCTCTTCTACACCAGAACCAACTTGAGCTACACTAGAACCAGATTGAGCAAACTTCATGTTGTTTTGCATAAAACAGCCAACTCCAAAAGGACCAACAATAAACCAACAAACTGAGAAATAACAATGAAAAGAAAGTAAAATACTAAAAGTAAATAAGATAAGGAATATAAAGAGCACAACATATATTTATACAAGTTTAACTTAACCACTTAACTTACTCATTTCTTAAAGAGTTTTCTATTGAGATTTCAACTAAAAACAACCTTGAGTTTTTACATAATAAACCTAAACAACTTAATTTTTGACAGTAAAAGTACAATAGTGGAGACCATTCTCAAATGGATTCAACAGAGCATTGCTGATTTCAAAAGTGCTAATAATAAGTGTCATCTGAGCGAAAGAAATAATCATGAGAATGAGAATAACCACAACTACAAAGGAATAACCAAGTTTATGAATTTACTTGATATAGGAAGGGAAAAGGAAATTTCGTCTCACAATAAGGTGGATTAGATATCTCATCAAGACGAGAGCATTTTTCATATGCACTAAAAAGATAAAGAGATTCAAAGTCAATCTCATTACAACTACATAAAAGACAATAAAAATAAAATTAAAGCTCAAATATTTTCGCGTTTTTTTTAAGAAAAAAAATGAAAATAAAGTAGTGCATCTCTTTGGAAATGTGGCGAAATTTCATTTGAATTGTGAATCCAATTAGAAAAATGTCCAAATAGTATCACGGGCCAAACAAATTTTGACAGCCCCACCTTGTAATCTCAGTTTTTGGCCCTTTTAATAAAAAAAAAACAAAATTAAATCTAGTTCTTAAATAAATCAACAAAATAAAATCTAATTTTTAAAAAATAAATCAACAAAATTAAATCTATTTTTCAAAAATAAATAAAAAAAATTAAATCCAATTTTTAATAAATCAGAAAAATTAAATTAAAATTTTTAAAAATAAATAAAAAAAATTAAATCCAATTTTTAATAAATCAGCAAAATTAAATTAAATTTTTTAAAAATAAATCAACAAAATTATATCCATTTTTAAAAAATAAATCAACAAAATTAAATCCATTTTTAAAAAATAAATCAACAAAATTAAATCCATTATACTTATCTCTAGCTTAGATAATTTTGTAATTCTAAATTTGATGAAAACCACATCACTAACATTCTCATTTACTTTTCCATCAAAAGAAAAACTCATATTTACTTTGTAGGATACACTAAATGAGTACTACAGTCTATAATGGTGGTGGTGTCTGTCTGTCTTTGTCGGTTTCTACAGAAATACGGATTCAAACCAATACAAAGACTCACCGCGCTAAACGACAAACTCCCCTTATTAATCACTCGTCCTTTCTTCACTGTACCTTCTGCCTCGACAAGTGGAGCATACAAATTTAGACACCACAAAACCCTTCCATTTTTCTCCACGACCCAGTCCACAAAATTAACACTAATAATCACCCCCTAATTTTCATTTACAAACTATTTAATTTAAGACGTGTGAACTTAAAGAGAGTTTAGTCGGAAAAGGTGTTATTTGTCAACGGGTTTTTGATTCCAAAGATTAAAGAGAGAGAAAGATAGAGAGAGAAGAAGCATTATTGGAGTTGTGGTAGTTGGTGTGGGTAAATGAGCGTAACGAGGTAACGTAAAATAAATAAATTTAAAAAAATTAAAAAAAATAAAACCTTAGCAGGTTGACCGGTGGATATAGATAAAGATAAAGAGAAAAACAAAACAAAACAAAAGCTGAGAAGAAAAAAAAAATAGAAACCCTAAAAAAAATCAAAAAGTTTCTTTGTGAGAGAGATTGTGTGTGTTAATGCATCTAAGATTTTTCCCTCTTTGTACAAAGATTGTTGTTCAAGCTTTTCACCTATAGCTAGGTTTAGTTCCGATGGTTGATTTAGACAATGTTTCTACACCTTCAGGAGAAGCCAGCATCTCTTCCTCTGGTAACAATAATAACAACCAAACAACAACCCCTCCAAAACCCACTAAGAAAAAACGAAACCTCCCAGGAATGCCAGGTATAATACTTAAATATTTATAGTTTCATTTTGTTTAATTATTGATTAATTAATATAATTTATAATAGTTATTATTATTGTTTTTTTAATTTTGTGAAGATCCGGAAGCAGAGGTGATTGCTTTATCTCCGACGACTCTGTTAGCTACGAATAGATTTGTGTGTGAAATATGCAACAAAGGTTTTCAGAGGGATCAGAATCTTCAACTCCATAGGAGAGGTCATAATCTGCCATGGAAACTGAGGCAGAGGTCGAGTAAGGAAGTTAGGAAAAGGGTTTATGTTTGTCCTGAACCGACTTGTGTTCATCATGATCCTTCTAGAGCTTTAGGCGATCTAACGGGGATTAAAAAGCACTTTTGTAGAAAACACGGTGAGA